>CM055404.1:40441804-40552857 GCA_029228625.1 Pseudolycoriella hygida | reverse complement strand
TGAAAATTTTCTGGATTTTTTTGGGAATTTTTGCGTTTTTTTTTAGAAATTTTCGGGATTTTTTTAGATTTTTCGGCATTCTTGAGAATTTTCGATAGTTTCATGAAAATAGTAATTTGCACAGGGGAATCAAAAATGAAGATTCAAGTTTGATACTTCAAGTTTATTACATGATCCTTTCACATAAAAGATTTGAGATCATAATGGCAAAAGATTTCGTCATACATTTCCATAAAGCTATTCCCCCCATCATTTGAGATTCTTCAAAAAAATCAAAAAAGTAGCGAAATTAGTTGAATAAGAAAACAATGATCAATGACAGTCAACCAAAATCATTATCAAAATTGATTGAAAGCGGAGTGCTATTACTTTGTTACCTAAGATAATCTCACTTCTTTTGCAAAATATTTGTTGTCCACAAGGTCATTGTTCTTCAATTACAAGTCCTAATTCTTCTATCTTATCTGCTTGAATACGTCCTTGGACGTATTGATTGCTAGACGCATTTTTTCTGAATTCATAAATCTTTCCAACGACGTAGATAATTTCCAAAATTTTCACCCAGTTATGCGTCTAATTAATAAAATCAAATTATGCGCGACAGCCAGACGAAATTTTATGAATATTACATAGAAATCGAATGTATAGTTTCATTCCACCTTCGTAATTCAATTTACGGGTATAAAAAAAGCATAACCAAGCACGTCATCAAGCAACGTGATTGAATGAAATGTCTTCCAATTTATACGACTAACACCACAACTCTTCATCATTATTTAATCCCAACATCAAGTACATTTCCATACACGTCACATTGAGTTGACACACGTTTTTAACATTTCTTCTATTATCCGTGTATAACAATGGTCTTACCTCCGTGTCACATTTATTATTGTACACATAACTTGGGGAGTTATTCCATTGTGTAATGCGTGATTTCATCGTTTGCTACTAAACCCAAACGCTTTTGTGAAGATTTAAAGAACCGTGACTAACTTACGTAAGAAACGTTTTGGAACTATCGTGAAGCGATAAAATGAAAATATTTTTCATGGAAATGATAATGAGAACAACGTTTGTATACGTTCCTTGGGGATTGATATTTAGAAATTAGTTTCATGGGACCAAAAGTCGCGGTCAATTCCAAAAGTTTCAAAATGTTTGTGTCGTTAATGTTAACATATTTGATCAAAATATCAAGAAACTGTTTGTTTTTTTCATAGTTGAATGAGTAGATCTTGGTCCTTTGCGTGAATCTATTTGTTTGATCTCAATATTTGACACTTAAAATGTCATTTTGACAGTTGAAATAGACCGACTTTTGATCTCAACAGACCCATTTTATTGAAGTCACATTTAAGACATCGTCTGAGGCTACCAAATACCAATGAAGAAATGGTGAGCTGGACTGAGATATAGCTGTTTAGACCTTGTAATGGGGCTATCCCCCTTAAACCTCACAACGCTATTGAAAATTTGATTCAAGGCCTGCGGCGTTCGTTGCTTCTTACCTGTCAACAACTACACTACCCTCTACTCTCTATGGAAGCATTGAATTTCTCTTTGAAATGGCTTACCAGCTGATTTACCAGCACGAATTAACATGTGACAAAACAGCCATCGAAATAGGGTATGTGTACCTTTCGGTAAGGTGCGACTCTGCTGAATTGCACACTCCTTAATAAGTTTCGGCTGTAAATCAAAATAAACAGAACAATTGCTGATGCTCGCAAAATTCTATAAATTTATAATAATTGCTGAGAGTATCCGCAACACACGTTTTCGGTTAAATGTACGAAAAAAATGAGGACACCAAACTTATTAATAGAACAGTTAAATAATAATTTTGAAAACTTTTCGCTAGATTATTTAATGAAACTGTTGATTATCAATTGTGTTGTTTTTTGACTAAATACGCTAAACCGCCAAAAGAGAGAGAAAAGAGACTACGCAAAATTTTGTTTTCGTTCAACTCTTATCAGTATGGTGACCCAATTTACGCTTTACATAAAAGCCATCTTTTTATCTCATTGCGTAAAAAACAACACGCAAAAAAATACCCGAAAATTCCGAGAATATAAACAAATCAAACACACACAAACAGTTTGAACCGAAAAATATTATGTGTTCAGAACAGACGACGGCCACATCACACTACTATCTATTATTTACTACGAAAAAGCGTGTCATAAGAGCATCAATGATGCGTAGTAAAAAGGTGTGATAATGCCGTTTATTGCAATGTTGTTTTTTTGCTTCAGATGGTGTTTTTGTTTACATAATTTGATGAGAAAGCGAAAAGCGCTCAATCAAAATTTTCTAATCTATCGATTGGAAATTGGAACCTTTGATCACAACAGATGCATATTTTAATCAAATTTATTGGGAAAATAAACGATTTAATGACAAAACAATAAAATAAAATTTAAATAAAAATGCCATGAGGTTACGGAGGCCCGTACAATTCCCTTCTTAATGAACGTAATAAAACCTTTTGAAATTGAGAAACCGCTTTAATGAATTTCAGAGCACGTCGTAAAAATTTGAACTGTCAAATTTGCGATGTTTTTTTTTTAGAATAGAATTCTGCGTAAATCAGAAATTATTCAAAATTATAGCTCATCTACTGTGAGAAGATGACTCTTATGTAAATAATAGATGTATCAGAATTCATAAAGTTTAAGTACATGAAGGTAAAACTTTGTTATGAAATAACATCGCAAAGGAACATGGAATGCGATGATTTCTCAGAACAACTTTCGAACTTCATACTTAAACGTTTAGAATTCTGATTCATCTAAATAACAAATTATTCGAAATTATAGTTCATGTACTATGAGAGGATGACTCTTAAACGAATCAGAATACATAAAGTTTAAGTATGAAGGTATAAATTTGCTGTGAAGTAGCATCGCAAACGAACTTGGAATGCGATGACTTTTGATCTTCATATTCAAATTTTTTAATTCTGATTCATCTATCATTCGTGTAACAGTCATCCTCTCACAGTAGTGCGAGAGCTATAATTTTGAATAATTCGTTATTTACTCAGGATTCTGGTCTTAAAAAACATCGCAAATTTGACAGTTCACATTTTCGCAACGTTCTCTTCAACGAATTAAAAAAAATCGTCCTTAACGCATTCCCTTTGAATTGTCATAAGTGCGAGAAAGAAAAAAAAAAGCGAAAGAAAAGCGAAAGAGTTTATCAATAAATCATACAAGTTACTGGGCTTATTGGTTGTATAGCAAATTGACCTAAAGAGGGCATTGAACAATCCCAATCTTCATCCTACAAAAATCGAAAAACTAAAAGTGCTGGTTTCGTCGTTTACGACTCGTCGGTACACCTTGTCTTAAGACCATGTGTATATCAGCAACGATGGCCATAGAATGATACTCAGACATGTCAACTTGCCTTATATACAATCCATATCCTACAATTGGATGCATGTAATTTCGTTTGAACAATTTGGAAGTAAAAGAATTGTGAGTTTTTTTCGGTTATTTTTTAATTTGGATTATTCTGCTCAGCTAATAGTATTTACGTTGAATATTTCGGTTCCAAGGGGCTAACCATACCCTCTGTGCAAAGGAGTGCATAAACTTGAAATCAAGGTAAAAATTGAGAAAATTCTCGTTTTGGTACAATTACACCCATAGAAGTAATATTTTACTATGGCTGCTGAACCTTCGGCAGATTAAAGTCCACCCGCTTGAATCAACAACGGGTGTAATTGTACCAAAACGAGAATTTTCTCAATTTTTACCTTGATTTTTCCAACAAAAAATTATAGACCACAATTTCTATAAAACTCCAGAAATTAGATTCATAAGGATATTTAAGAACACGTCGCAAAAATCCAGAAATTAAAATCATAGGGATATTTAAGAGCACGTCGCAAAAATTAGAGATGTCAAATTTGCGATGTTTTTTTTTTTTTGAACAGAATCCTGCGTAAATAACAAATTATTTAAAATTATAGCCCATGTACAACATGCTTATGCAAATAATAAATGAACCAGAATTCAGAAAGTTTAAGTATGAAGGTATAAATTTACTCTAAAATAACATTGCAAATGGACTAGGAATGCGACGATTTTTCAGAACAACTTTCTACTTTCGTACTTAAATTTTTTGAATTTGGATTCATCTATTATTCGTGTAAGAGTCATCCTCTCACAGCACATAAGCTATAGTTTTGAATAATTTGTTATTTACGCAGAATTCTGCTCTAAGAAAACATCGCAAATTTGACAGCTCACATTTTTGCGACGTACACTTAAGAACACGTCGCAAAAATGTAAACTGTCAAATTTGCGATATTTTTTTAAAGCAGAATCCTGCGTAAATAACAATTTATTGAAAATTATTGCTCATGTACTGTGAGAGGATAATTGTTACACGAATAATAGATGAATTAGAATTCAAAAAGTTTGAGTATGGAGGTCATAAGTTCCCCTGAAAAATCATCGCATTCCAATTTCGTTTGCGATGTTATTTCAGAGCAAACTTACATCTTCACACTTAAATTTTTTGAATTCTGATTCAATTATTATTTGTGTAAGTGTCAACCACTCATAGTGCATGAGCTCTCATTTTGAATAGTTTTTATTTACGCAGGATTCTCTTCTAAAAAACCATCGCACATTTGACAGTTCACATTGTTGCGACGTGCTTTATTGACTGAAAACAAGAAGTCAGTAAATTGTTTCCTCTCTTATCTTTACCGTTCTTCTCTATTCCAGAATAAATACTTCCCCATAAATCTGAGTGTTACAAATGTAATGTCAAATCCGTAAGACCCGACTACTTCGTACGGGTCTAAAAAAATTGGACAAAGCTGTTTATATAAAATTTTGTTCTAATCACATGTGCGATGTAGCGTTACTCGTTATCACTCCATATTATAAAATGTTGCGTAATTTGTTTCGTTTTTAATAAACAAAAATTATTATCCATACCTCACACAGCATGCAATGAAGGAAAACAACAAATAATATAGAAATTCTTGGAAAATAACAGTTGATTCATTCATGTTTTTTCTGTTTTTATTCATTAAGGAAATTTTAGTTTTGTTTTATTTGAACAATCAGAATATATGCGTAGCACCAGATATTGATGAGTAAACGGGAATGAAAATGTTTCATAATACCGAGAAGTTGACATAACAACGTAAATTTGAATCATAAACAGAGTCATATACCTGAAAGTAAAATGCGAAGTACAAATTACTCTAGCCACAGACTCATTTTGTGTGCAAAATCAATTCCATTTTTTTTGGGTGACTCATCAGAATATTTTCTCTCTTTTAATTATATTTTTTCTGTTATTTCCAGATGTTCTACGGCAACGAATGATGGTTGCCGAATTCGTAGCCCGCCAGCAGTCCGGCTCACCCGTAAATGGTGAGACACCGAATCACAATAACTCTAACATGCCTAGTGGAATGCAGTCGCCAAACCATTACGGCCACGACAATTCACACAATTCAATGCTAATTGGACCCGGTCCCATGTCGCCAAATAGTCAAGATGGTTTTCCACCTGGCTATGATATGGCGGCTCATATCAAACGAAAGGAGTTGTTCACTCAAAGAAAACAACGTGAATTCATACCAGACAATAAAAAGGATGATAGCTACTGGGATCGTCGACGACGAAATAATGAAGCAGCAAAGCGTTCCAGGGAAAAGCGTCGCTTTAATGATATGGTACTGGAACAGCGAGTTGTTGAATTGACAAAAGAAAATCACGTCCTGAAGGCCCAATTGGATGCCATCAAAGACAAATTTGATATTTGCGGCGAAAATTTGGTGGACGTTTCAACAATCATGGCAACACTACCAACAGCCGAACAAGTATTAAGCAACACAAAACGGACTAAGCTCAGCAATGGCATACCACCATCCATAATTTACCCACAGTCACCAAGCCCAGTACCCACATCAGTCATTCATCAACCAGTTTCAATGGATCACTCACCGTCACCGATCCATCATCACTACCTATCCCGCGCATCCAGTCCACATCCCAACGAGCCATCCCCATACATGCGTGAGACGGAACCATTCACTCACTACGCCAACTATCCCAGTATGATACCAAACGTTAATAACGGTAATGGTATCAGCGATCAACCATACGACAACACATCGAACGGTTCAACAAACGTTTTGAATCTTTCTCGTCGTGCACCATCTCCTTATGAAATTTCCAGCGCTACAGGTTCGGGTGCCGGTTCCGGTGACGATGAACATTGTGAGATTCAATCACCTGATATGAATAACAGTTTGCCATTGAAATTGCGACACAAATCCCATTTGGGTGATAAGGACGCAGCCACCGCTTTGTTGGCATTACAACATATCAAACAAGAACCCAGTTCCAGACTCTCACCACCTTGGGATGGTGAAGGTAGCAGCGATGAACGGGATTCGGGTATTTCGATAGACACCGGCGATTGGTCGATGCAAAGGAAAATTGTTATGCCAATGGTGGTTGCTGGAGGTGCTGTTGCGGTTGGTGGAAGTGAGAAGGAAGAGAATATCCATTTAAAGAGTCAAATAGCAAGGTTAGAATCGGAAGTGGCTACAATAAAAAATTTAATGATAATGAACACAAGTGGAGTAACGGCGGCTCAGTAAAATGTTTAAAAAAAAAAAAACAAGAAAAATATGGAAAGTAACTAAAAATGTGCAGGGATTTACTTTTTGTAGAAATAAAAATGTGTTAAATGAGAGTCCTATAAAAAAAAATATTTAAAGAAAAAGAACTTTGTTTTATCGCGTGTATAGAGCACTATTACCTACATAATCCTATGAAACAAAACGTCAGTCTACTCAATTTAGACTTGCAACATTTTTTTACCTAAAAATTTTAAAACTTATGCTGTGTCGATTTACCCCATTATTGTAATGATAAATATTTTTTTACACTGAAAAAGAAGAAAAAAATAAAAGAAAAAAAATAACAAACCAATAGTAAACTATATTTTATTTAAAAAAAAGAAAAAAAGAAAGGAGAAATTCAAAAATAAAGAGCGAAAAAAAGAAAAACCACTGAAATATTTTTTATAAAAATTATGAGAAAAAAGCAAACAAAAAAATCGTTAGAACGATTGAAAATTCAGGTCAATAAGTGATTGTTGCAATGTGTCTTATGAATACCATCAGAGAGGAAAAATGTGAGATTGTATAGGAAATTCATGAAAAGAAAGTGAGAGACCAAACCTTTTACAGATATAAGACTTACATCCACAGAAAGCTAACGCTTCTATCAATGGATCAAAGGTACTGTAGGTCTATTTCAACTGTCAAATCAGTTTTTTAACTTTGACGTTTAAAACGTCACTTTGACACGTGTAATAGATCGTTTCATGATCCTAACACATACTGTGCAATGAAACAATAGGCTGTAGCAATTATGGATTATTTTCATTGCTACTGCGTAATGATTGCAAATGTAATTTTAAGTAATTTTATCCTTCTCAGAGAAGCTTAAGTGAGCTAAAAGAAAATTTAAAATCGTCCATGAAATGGTCCCAGATTTTTGTATTTTTTTTTTCAATTTTAAGAACTGTCTACGAAATCAGCCAATGAAGTTGAAGGAATAGATTGTGCATTTTTCCAAACGATTCTTTTTTAAGCGTTTTCCTAGATGGATTTTATGTTAAATTTACATAAATAAGATCTCGGTCTGCCATTCATTTCATGTGTTGATAAGACAAGATTTTATAGGTGACGACCATGGGTTTCCAAAGTTTATAGCAGAGTCTTTCGTCAATAATTTACACCGTCGAAATAGTTATTTACGTAACTCGCCACGGGCTGCAAACCTCACACTCGTCAAAAACATATATTTGTCCGAGTTTCGAACAATATTTTTCATTCCGAGGGTTCAAAAACTGCTTTTCTGTCCTAGGAATGAAAAAACTTATGCCCTTGGGAAGGTAACTCTTCTCCAGACGGTATGAAACAGACATAACTTTTCCGCTCGTACAAGGGAAAAAAATTAGTAAAGGAGGTAAATGACGTCAAACCTTTTTTGTCAGCACCGTGAAATACGATGGACAGTCATGGATTGAAATCAATTGTTTTTTTCGTTCTTTCCTATAAGTTTTGTTAAAAAAAATCTCAGATTCTGAGCATAAATTAAAAATTTGATTCCAAAATGCATAGCGATGTACTGTTTTGTGTTGAAAAATAATTATAAAATATTTTTCTATTTGTAATAAATATTTGTATCGTAAAAAATTAAGAAAAAAAAATGTAAGTGAAACAAAAAATGAAACAAATCTTCTTGTCAATAATATTTATAGTGTGTAGATAAAAATTTATGGAATGCGTACAATATTTAGTGATGACCGAGAGGTGATGATTATGGATTGTCTCAAAAGAAGGGTAAGGAAATATTGAATATTAAAAATGTAATATTTTTAATTTTATAAAAAATGTGATTTAAAAATTGTACGTAAATGAGGCAATTGATAAAATAAAAACAAAATTAAAAAATTGAAATTAAAAATTTCACTTAGTTTTTAGCATTCAAAATTATTTAGAATAATTTTTTTTGTAAATTATATAAAGTTTAAAACGTATTTATTGTTATTCTTTTGTAAGCTTTTGTATTTAGTTTCATTTTTATTTTTGTTTTTATTATTTAAAAATTGTACATTATTTGAATGAAATCGGTTCACTGTGGAAATGCATTGTAGATTTATTACCAGTTTCTATTTAGCATACAAATTATCTTAACTGAGGAATAAGGCACAGACTAGCGCAAAAATGGAAATTTACAAAAGTTTATCTCAAACATTTTCCTTGATGATAAAAGAAAAACAGAAAACAAAAATTATATTTTTTGTACAGAAAAATGTAGTCAAAATAAAAAGCAAATCAAAATTGCGAATAGTTTTTAATTTTTATTTCAATTATTAGGAAAGATATGTGCACTGTGCAGTGTCTATTTACGTATGATTATTTTAATCAGATTCATTTGATTCAATTATGCAATTGTATGTATTAGAAAAACGCTAAATTGAAATTAAATCAAAATTTAAACATATTTAAGAGCATAGTAAGGATTATGTCAACATGAAGAACTACCTTTAAAAGTTTATGCATACAAGCAAACAATTATTTAATTTATTTTGTATTTTATATTTAGTTTATTTACGTATATGAATATGAAATTATAAATGTTGATACAAAATAACTGATTATATGCTACATATATAAAGAAAAAAAAACTTTTCTTTTGTTTTTTCCAACATATACCTCACAAATTCACCTTGACTTTTCTCTCTCTCTCTCTTCTATGGTTAAATATTTGTCAACACAAACATTCAATGCTGCCTTACAATGACAAAAAAAAAATACCTGTGGCACATGGTATGTTAAAACATTTGCAAGGGACCCGTACGTAGCAGAATAGGTGTGGCAAACAGAATAGATGTTACAAAAAGGCTCGAACGTATCAAAGTAAATGTTGCCTTTACTATTAAGTGTATGAAATTACGTCGACATTAAATTTTATTGGAAATTGCCGAAAGGGCAATATTGAAAAACTCGTCCGAAGCAACGGCGCAAAAATCTCCCCAAGCCCTTAAAATAAGCCCAGAATTTAGAACCGATCTAGAGCACTTAGCAGAGGCCTCTGACCCATATCTCCAAGGACAAAAAAGTTCGCCTCTTTTTTCTCTACAATACTGCACAAAAAACCTCATTATCAAAGGAATATTTACGAAAAAAAAAAACAAATAGCGTGTTGGGTTGCATAGCGTGAGCTGGGCCCACACTAGGACTATACAGATTAGAGGTGAGCGGGTCGGCCCTATTCAATTTTCAAAAACCCGACAACCCGGTAACCCGTAATAATTAAAACCCGAATCCGACCCTATTCAATTTTCGAAAGCCCGACAACCCGGTAATCTGTAAAAATTGAAACCCGACCCGACCCGGTTCAATTTTGAAAAACCCGATAACCAGTAAAAAACTGAACGAGATTCAAAAAAAGAAAATTAGCTTTATAAATATTTTGTGTAACTTCATCGCCAGAAAAACGTCTCATAGGATTCGGTTTTCATGCTGCGCCACACATGGAAAATATGAAAATTTGTTGCAAAGGCCAAACTTTTAATAGTCGAACTCATATAACAATGCATTGCATTACAATGAGCTTTGTTACTTGTGTGCGTGATGGGTGCCGCTACAAAATCCGCAGGCACAAAATATAGAGGGGCCATTCCACGAAAACTCCGTTTCCACGCTTGAAATGCTCAGTAGTTACGAAGAGATATTCATAGAAAATTGTGTATCAGAAGGATTGATCCTTCGACTAGATGTTAGTAATTTTTCTATGACTATCATTTTCTAACTACTGAGAATTTCATGCGTGGAAACGAGGCAGACCGTGGAATTGCCCAGAGGCGGATTTTTCGTCCGGAGGCTACAAAATCCGGAGGCGTCAAAATCCGGTGGCGTCAAAATCCAGAAGAAAATAAAAAATCAGGATAAAATCTGGACGAAATATGTATTGTTATTTACAGCAGCTACAGTTTATTTACACGAATTGTTTTATGAATATGTATTGCTACGCCCGCCGCAGGCCGTGATTAAAATTTAAAAAAAAGCGAGGTCGAGGGGCGGCAGCGGCGGGGTGCAAAATCCCCCAGTGGATTATCGTCCAAGACGATAATATCGTCCACTGATACAATAATATCGTCCATGAGACAATAATATCGTCTACTGATACAATAATATCTTCCATGAGGCAATAATATCGTCCACTGATACAATAATATCGTCTTTGAGACAATAATATCGTCCACTGATACAATAATATCGTATCATGGACAATAATACACTGGGGGATTTTAGACATTCCCGCGGCAGCCCCCGCATAGGGGGTCAAGGGGGAATATCCCCCTTGCGGGGTCTAAGGGGCACAGCCCCATGCACATAAGGCGCGGGGGAGAGGGGGCGGAGCCACCCAAATATTAAATATAATTAAGACCGTCGCCTCACCAATGAATTACGGGGCAAGGGAAAATCGCCCAGTGTATTTTCACTTTCGACGATAATATCGTTTTTTGATATGATAATATTATTGTTCCTCGAACGATATTATCATTTTCAGCTACGATAATATCGTTTTCCAAACAATAATATCGTATTCAGACAGAATAATGTCATTGTTGCAATGACATTTTCATATTTAAAATGATATTATCGTCGTAGCGACGATAATATTGTTTTCAGCAACGATAATATCATTTTGAAATGAATAATATCATATTCTGACACAATAATAACATCGCACGAACGATAATATTGTTTTTAATATGATAATATTGTTCCTCGAACGATATTATCATTTTGAGCTACGATAATATCGTTTTCCAAACAATAATATCTTATTCAGACAGAATAATATCATTGTTGCAATGACATTTTCATATTTAGGGGTATGGGAACACGAAAAATTGAATTTTTTTTGGGTGGCTCTGCCACCTCACCCCCGCGTCTGCTGCGGGCTAGATTACGCCTGCGGCTGGATACTCCCCCCTTGACCCCGCTTTTTTATTGGCGCGTTATTATCATGGCCTGCGGCGCTGCATGTTATCGTCTTTTGTAATGTTAACAATATTTTCTCTCCTTTGTTTAACAATCACAAGCAAAGTATTTGCAATCTTTTTTATTCATAAAGTGTACAAACTTTAGGGGTATGGGAACACGAAGAATTGAATTTTTTTTTTTTTGGGGGGGACTCTGCTCCCTCACCCCCACGCCTGCGGCGGGCTAGATTACGCCTGAGGCGGGCTAGATTACACCTGCGGCTGGCCATATTACGCCTTGCAGGCGACCTTTCGTGCATGGGGTGACGTTTCGTAAGAGGTAAAAGTCCCTAGCTATATATACCTAGGTTTTAGTGGCATTTTGTAAAAGGAAAAAGCTCCCTAGTTTTGTTAGCTACCTAGGTTTTCGTGACATTTCGTAAAAGGAAAATCTTTCTGGTTTTGTTAGCCACCTAGTTTTTTGTGACATTTCGTAAAAGGAAAAGTTTCCTAGCTTCGTTAGCCACCTGGTAATAATAGTCCCAATGGCACTGATTAGTCGGGAGCAGCACTGTAAAGCGTCTGGTTCGACTGCCGTGGTGTTACACTGAGTAACTGCCAGCTAGTGTGGATTAACCACACTAGGGACCACATGCTTAACGTGTATTCCGAACCACGCCTTCGATTGAAGGATTATTTCTTTTTCCGATTTTGTCGCGCGCTAGTACATCTGGCAATACCTAAGCGCGCATCGAACAGATTCGAATCACAACCCTAACGGTATGGAATTTTGTCATTATTTTTTTTTACGTTTACACACACACCTTAACTTATCGTCATCCGCTTATTTTCATAGCTGAATACGGATTAATATAAAACTAAAGTACTCCTGTCGGTGGCGCCATCCATTTTTTTCGTAGCTGAATAAGATTCGACATACAACTGAATCCTCACTCTATTGCTACCCCAACTAACCATTTATGAAGCTTGGGTAAGCTTAGGAACGTTGCTTTCATGATAAGCATTGAAGAAAAATCCTATACAGAATTTTTCCACACCGGGGTTTGAACCCGGGTATTCTTGGTGGAAAGCCAGTACGTAGCCACTGAGCTAACCCGTTCGCCCCACCTAGTTTTTTGTGGCTTTTCATTTCATTTTTTATCGACCAGATGAGGAGATGAGATGAAAAGATAAGACCAGGAGATGAGATAATATCGTTTTCTGATATGATAATATTGTTTTCCATATGATAATATCGTTTCTTAACACAATATTATCGTCTTTGAAACAATAATATCACTTCTCACACGATAATATCGTTTTCTGATATGATATTATCGTTTTGAGACGAAAATACAGTGGGCGATTTTGCCAGTCACCACGAATTACAATCAATCATTCGCTGTGATATATTTTAAGTTAAATGTTAAATTTGTAAAAAATTCAAAATACAGTATTGTATCTTAGTATTAATAAAAATCTGGAGGCTGCAAAATCCGGAGGCTACAAAATCCAGACGCAACAACATCATCAGGATTTTGATGCCTCTGGATTTTGACGCCACCGGATTTTGACGCCTCCTGATTTTGAAGCCTCCTGATTTTGAAGCCTTCGGATTTTGACGTCTCCGGATTTTGACGCCTCCGGATTTTGTAGCATCCGGATTTTTTGTCCAGATTTTGACGCCTCTGGATTTTGTGCCTCCGGATTTTGTAGGGGAGCCGCGTGATGTGAGTGTGTGGGTGTGTGGGTTTGTTAAGTTATGCTCATTTTGTAACAATTTTGTTTTGATAATGTCTGAGGGTGCATGATTTTTATTGTTCTTATTGTCATCATTCTTACGAGCAAATTGCATTTGATTGATAATAAGGGTGTTTGCGTAGAGTGACTTATTCGCGAAAATTACCTAACACATAAGAAAGGATATTGAAAATGTGAAAAAGCAAACGACGAAAAGCAGTTTTGGAAACTAGATACAAATTCGATATAACCCTCATATCACATCGTTCAATAAGTCCCGGGACTAACATAGTTCTGGGCCTAGTATCTATCAATCCATATGATTTTCCTTCAGGGACATCTCTTATAGGTTTCGTGTATAAATTTGGTGACATTTGGATGATTTGTTCATGAGTTATATCTGTTTTGATGGAGCTACTTTTCAAATTTTAAAAAAATGAGATTTGATTGGAGGAAACACTTACCAGGATGAACTATTGTTCTAGAAACTTTGTACAATATTTTTACTTTCGAGAACAACACTTTGATCATGATAATGGGAGATTTGAAAGGACCATACGGACACAAATGCACCTGAGCCTCTTGAAATTATTTTCAGAAAGACTATGAAAAATCTACCGTACTTCACTAGATGTCCTCAAAATTTTCATGAAGAAGATAGCTAAGGCCATAATCGTTCCGAATAAATATGTGAGGCATATTTGAAAAGTAAATTCGGACACGATATACCCCATCGCATAAGGGGTTCGCAAAATTTTGACGAAATTCATGACTCCAAAAATCGTGATATTATGTTAAAAGTCTATGAAATCGTGTTCAGATGACCTTTCCCTATACCAAATTCACACAACCGGTGCGTAAGAGATATTTTAGTCTATTGGTGTTGGATAGAAGTGACCACGTATGATCAAAAGAGTGAAAAATAGATTTTCTGATAGATTTTTTAGAATTGCACATTTTTAGGAGAGACAAAGAGTTAGATGTTTCTTGAAATTGACAAATCATCGAAGACCAAATTTCAAGAATCAAAAAGATTTTGGTCGAAAATTTTTTGCTTTATTGATTAGTCCCGGGACTTATTGAACGATGAGTTATATTTCCTTAAGAAATTACTTACTTACTTACTTAACCGGCCCTACAACCCATTAAGGGTCTTGGCCTTCTCCAACATGCTTCTCCAACCGGACCTATCCTCAGCTAACGTCTTCCAGCTGGTTACTCCCGCAGTTCTCAGGTTTGCAAAAGCTGCATCGCACCATCTGGATTTTGGTCTGCATGCACTTCTTTTGCCTTCCGGTTTGGTGATAAAAAGTTTTTTCGGGATGCGATTGTCGTCCATACGCTGCACATGACCAAGCCATCGTAGTCTGTTAATTTTTGTTGTTCTAACTATGTCCGGCTCTCCATAAAGCTGCATAAGCTCATGATTAAATCGTCTGCGCCATCTGTTCATATTTTCGTCATATACTGGTCCGAAAATTGTCCGCAGTACCTTTCTTTCGAACGTGAGCAGCGATTGTTCGTCTTTCTGAGTCATGCACCACGACTCCGACCCATACGTAACTATTGGTCTTATCACAGATTTGTACAGTGCGCATTTAGAGTTTCTGCTTACTGATTTGGACTTTAAAATTTTTATCAGGCTGTAATAACTCCGGTTGCCAAGAGTTATCCGTCTTTTGATTTCGTCCATGATTACGTTGTCAGAATTAAGCAGAGATCCAAGATATACGAACTTGTCTACCACCTTAAATGTGTGTGTGTCAATTGTTACGCTTTGGTCGTGTTGTCGATTCGATGGGGACAATCATGTATTCGGTCTTTGTGTCATTAACCTTTAACCCGAGGTCGGTACCTTTTCTGTCCAAAGCCGTGAACTTTTCCTTAACAGCTTCCATGTTTCGGCCCAAGATATCCAAGTCATCAGCGAAGCCCAGCAATTGACTGGATTTGGTGAAAATGGTGCTGCTGGTGTCGATGTCCATGGTTCTCACTGCTGCTTCAAGGGTCAAATTAAAAAGCAGCGTCGCGAGCGGATCACCTTGACGTAGTCCTTCCTCAATGTTGAAAGCGTCTGACAATTTGCTTCGGATTCTTACTCGGCTGTTAGCTCCATCCATTGTCAACTTTGTTAGCGAGATTAGTTTTTTGGGAACTCCTAATTCCTCCATCACTCTCCATGACTTCCTCCTGTTGACACTGTCGTATGCTGCTTTGAAGTCTACGAACAAATGGTGTATTTCCACGTTGTACTCCTTACACTTCTCCAAGATCTGTCTAATGCTAAACAGCTGGACCGTTGTTGAACGACCTACACGAAAACCACCTTGATATTCACCAACAGTAGATTCCATGTATGGAAGAAGGCGTTTGTATAGAATATTTGCAAATATCCTTAAGAAATTACAAGTGACAAATGTTATTTTGATTTATCATGGTCCAAACTAGTACGAGTAACTTCCTCATTATTTAGGTTTTACAATTTTGTAATAAAAATTGCCGGGTTTTTTGTCAAATAATAACAACAACCCGACCCGACCCGAACCCGGCTTCGGAATCCGACTCGACCCGAACGCGCCCTGATCGGAACTCGTCCCGAACCCGGCCTGCCCGAAACCCAACCCGACCCGAACCCGACCCGATTGGATTTTGAAAAACTCGCTACCCGTGAACCCCATAGAATTGAATCGGGTTCGGGTCGGGTTTTTCGATACATTCGGGTAACCCGCTCACCTCTAATACAGATTTTCACTAATTTAATTTTCATGATTTGCTGAGCTAAGGCTCGGAACAGGTCAAATTCAGGTCAATTCAGCGTAAAACCATTTCGTTACTTGATAATGTTATGAATTATTTTGTCATTGTAATGACGCTCAGACATTAACACATCTAGAACAAGAACAGTTGTGTTATGGAGATTATTAGAAGAGATCAACATTTCGGCATATCGTGCTAATCATCAGGTAAGTCATTCTACTTACTATGTTGATGGGCATGAGGGACGATTTGTTATCATATACATTTATCTCAGTTAGAGGTATTTCCGGGACTAGTGAATTCTAACTGAAATGTTCATAGTCGCCCTCTATTGGAAGCAGTTCCAACGATTTCTTACTCTAACTCTTGAAAGTCATGGCTCCAAAGGTAATTCAAGATCTTATCAAGTTTTTCTACGAAAATGGTGTGGTTTTTTATTTAAAATAAATAAAATAAAAAACCACACCATTTTCGTAGGCCCTTGGGCCGGCAGTGCGCAGATTCAATCCCATAAAAGTTTTTTAATTACCTTTCTGGAAAAAAAATCTGATGAGTTTAACAAAAGTTATTGTGTTGACAGACAGACGGACGGACATTTTTTTATTGTTGATTCGTCATCCAGTGGCGCACAGTTGTCCGAAATCCGGAAAAATCGGCACTAACAGAATAAATCGGTTGGGTGATGCGATATTTGTGATTTAAGTTTTGTTGAATAGCTTATACATGGGCCTATCAGAATCACGAACAAAACTTCTGAAGTGATAAAAACTTGGGGGTCTCGATCATGATCAAAGTTGAAAATTTTTTACGAAAATTGGAAAAATGTCCTGAGACCCGAAATGAAAATAAATCAGTCAAAGTTTCATGTCAATCGAAAGAGAGCATCAATAGCTTTCCAACGATACCCATATGACCTCGCTACGAGGTCTCTACCGAGAGGTAGGAGGTCTTAAATGAAAACACGTTTTTGCCTATATTCCTGGAACCAAATGCCGGACAGAAATGAATAAGTAATCGTTTGAAAGGCCTTTCTAATACCTTTCAAATGATATCAATATCAGCAATGTCCGACGCATCTTCGAGGAGACAGAGGTACAAAATCGATTAAATGAGCTTATCTTCCATGACGATAATGAGCACTCAGACTAGGTGGAAATGTCGATATTTCTAGTGGAATTTTAACTTAATCGATTTTGTACCTCTATCGACGGACATTGCTGATATTGGTATCATTTGAAAGGTATTAGAAGGGCCTTTCAAACGATACAACAACATACAACGCAGTATGGGCTTAAAAATCTACTGAAAGCGAACTTATAGATAATCTGGTAAAAAAAACTCTTACAGGTGAGACGCAACTCTTTATGTCTGTTTACAAAAGTTCTGAAATCAGATTAAGCTTCTAACGCAAAAATATTATCTTCCGGTTACAAAAGTTTTGAAATCAGAGTAGGGTCGCGCATTCAGCTTCAATACGGATAAAAATTATAGCAAAATTACGTTGTGTTTTTAAAAACTTGCGCCACAAATGCCAGATTCACCAGCGTAATAATTTTTCAATACTTTCACTTTTCACGTGCAAAAATTTAAATTTCTTTGCTTTTAAAGACACAACGTAATTTTGCTTCAATTTTTTTGCATTTTGAAGCTGAATGCGTCACCCTCCTCTGATTTCAGAACTTGTAACCGGATGCGTAAGAAGCTTAATTCGTCACTCTTTCTGATTTCAGAACTTTTGTAAGCAGAGATAAAGACTTGCGTCACACCTTCTCTGTAAGAGTTTTTTTGCCGGATATCAGTACTTTTGTAAGTTTATCTCTCGTCAAAAATCCCTCAAAATGTTGGTCAACGTGTCGGTCAAGAATTACGGAAAATATCAAAAAACGTAAGCGAAGTTGAAAAATGCTAGAGAAATCCACAAGAATCCCATAAATTTAGGATGCTTCATTTCATGACCTCACTCATATCGAGAAAAACCGAAAAATATCAAAAGACTTGAGGGAAGTTGAAAAGTGCTATAGAAACCCTCCCAATTCTAGAATCCCAGGGATTAGGTCATATTTCCCAAAACCCTGAGACAAGTGTTCAAGTGAATCAACTATCTCATTCTCCTAGCTCTAGACTTATGGGTCATCCCACGCGATTCTAGAAGTGGCCATATAGTATAGATACGTGTTCGCTCTCTCTACTCTACTCTACTTCTTTGGAGTGTAAGACTTGCGTCACGGCCCATTACTACCCAGGAGCCATGATGACAGAAATCAAATCAGCTAAACGACTGCACATCTTCAAAGACATTCGGTCCCAGACTGATAACGACGACAACCATCATGATGTCGAAGGTGAAGCAGGTAATACTAATCCTACTACTGCATTACAACGTTTCTGTCTCACGAGATGGTGTGCTAGAACCAAGGTACTTCGGTCAGTGAAAGCAAATTACAAACAAAATTTGTATTTTTGTGACCACACCAACTCAGAAACGGGAGAAGCCCAAGGTGAAGGCTTTCTCAGCTATTTTAAACGATCCGAATCTCTCATTTTGCTGAAAATTACGACTGCCACGTTGCATTGAGTTGAGGCGCGAATAACCTTCCTGAAATACAGTGGGACATCGATTTTCAATTGGATCGTCTCGTCGCACATCGTGGGATATTTTACGACATGGAAGACATGAAGAAACAAAAGTTTAAGAATCTCACACCAGAGCCGTGCGTCGGCTGGGTCTTCAAGACACTCTCTAGCCTTTGGACTACATCCTAGACTTGTCGAAAGTTCAGCAAAAATGTAGGGGGGAGTTGTACCTTATCGGCTCTCAAAGATAATTTTTTTCGTAAATGTCACTGGAGCAAATTATTTAAGTCGGTGCAACTCAAATGATTTGTTCCACTGACATTTACGAACAAAATTGTCTTTGAGAGCCGACAACTCTCCTCTACATTTTTGCTGAACGTTGGACAAGTGTAGGATTTAGTCCTAATGCTGGAGACTGTCTTGAAGACCCAGGCGACGAAACGCCGGGGCACGGCTCTCTCTGACACTATGAAAGATTCAATAAATATTGGTGTTTGTCAAAGTTGATACTTCTAATTCCTCGTCGAACCCGACAGACCAAATGGAATCCGGCGCCTCTGTCGTCATCTAAGGACTTCGTTCTTCGTACGGGTCTATTACAAAACTGTATTTGTATGTCATTTCGCAAATGATGAAGGAAAGGACGAATTACCAATTACGGCAAAAGAAATCGAATCTGGAAAAGCTGCAGTTGAGGTAGAAAGTGCATCGAAATCGAATGAGGCTGAAAGTATGTCTCTGTCATCAGGGGCTGCCGAGGCCACACCCGGTACCGATGTTGCGGCAATACCGGCACTTTCAATGGCTGGACTTGCTCAAAAAGACGCGGACTGGAACCCCAAGGTTTCTAACCGAAAGTAGCAAGGATCAAACCTGTTCGGCTGGCTATCGTAGTAAGAGCACCGGCCAAAAGGGAAAACCGGCTAAATAAGCTAGGTAACTGTTCATTTTTCTTTTGATTTAAAAATGAAACGAACGAAAGATATAAAATTTCAACAGATTAACTTGCACCACTGCAAACCGGCAACGGGGAACATTCGTCGAGGCATAGCAGTGGGGCATACAAGTGTATTACTAATTCAAGAACCTTGGGTAAATAATAACAAGATTTTAGGATTTGGTCTTTACAGGAATAGAATCTTCAGAGCGAATACGAGGGAAAACCCGAGAGCGGCCATTTATGTGATACCAAAACTGCAAGCATTGTTGCTCCACCAATTTTCAGACAGAGACACAACTGTAGTACGAGTTTGCAGAACGGCGGCTGAAGGTGGTGACCTGCTCGTGGCATCCTGTTTCATGCCAGACACGGCTGAATGTCCATACACGGATCTGCTAATCAAGGCAATGGATTTCTGCAAGGTAAATAATGTACCGATTGTTCTAGGGTGTCATGCGAATGCACATCACACAATATGGGGCAGCACGGACATAAATCCGAGGGGAACGCTACTTCTTCAATTTATAGCGGATACTGATCTCAGCATACCCAATAGAGGCAAATAGAGGCCCACCTTTGTTACCAAAAACAGGAGCGAAGTGTTGGATATCACCCTTGCTTCGAGCTGTATAGCAGGTCAGGTAAGTTCCTGGAAAGTATCAGCTACTCCCAGCTTTTCAGACCACAGGTGCATTGAGTTCAGCCTGAAAGGCCATGTGCCAAGGGTGGTGAGGTACAGAGATCCCAGAAGGACGAACTGGGAACAATACAGGAATTTTCTTCGGCAGCATGTCGAAGACAAACTTGCAACGACAAATCCTAAGTCGTTGGAAGAGTTGGGAAATGCCGTGAATGCTATAACTTCGCTGCTTACTGTGGCATATGGATTTTCTTGCCCAGAACTGAAATCATCCAACAAGAAGGACGGTAGATTCTGGAGCAAGGAAATAGATGAACTAAGAAGAAAAGCTCGACGCGCTTGGAACAGAGCGAATAGAACGTCACTCGAACGTCACGCATACAGGACATCGCAAAAGATGTTCAGAAAGGCTGTCAAATGGAAGTCGAGAGAGACGTGGAGGAATTTCTGTGCAGAAATGGAACAAATTCCAGACTATGCCAGAATTCATAGGATTCTAGCCAAAGACTCGAAACTGTTGCCGGGGTCATTACGTAGACCAGATGGCAGTTTTACGAATTCAGGTAAGGAAACTGTTGAGTACCTTCTCGAAACCCATTTTCCTGGCTGCAATGGTGAGATGGCAAAAGATAGAATACCAGATCCACCTCTACCAAGTGAGGAGGACTGGATTCTAGTGAGCAGAATCGTCACAGTAGAAAGGGTAAAATGGGGTTTTGGGAAATTTAAGCCCTTCAAGTCAGCGGGCGACGACGGAATATTCCCCGCTCTTCTGAAAGAGAGTGGAGAAATTTTATTGGAACCGCTGTGCAAGGTGCTGCGTAGCTCGCTCATCCTAGGACGTATTCCATCGTCCTGGGAAACGGTGAAAGTAACTTTCATACCGAAACCAGGTAAACCATCACATGTGGAAGGTAAAGACTTTCGACCGATTAGTCTAACGTCGTTCGTATTGAAGACATTGGAAAGACTGATAGATTTTTATATCAGAGATGAAATTCTGCCGGTATACCCACTGCATATGAACCAGCATGCATATCAAGTAGGTAAGTCCACTAATTCGGCGCTGCACAGTCTAGTGGCCAGGATAGAAAGATCATTTGGAGGGAGTGAAGTGACAATTGGATGTTTTATTTGACAACACGAACTTCGAGATCATTCGTCTGGGGCTCGAAGATAGAGGTGTAGATCCGATTGTGGTAAAGTGGATATGTAGTATGCTCAGCAACAGATCTGTAGAGGTCAATGTATGTGGCCAAAAGATCAGTTTATGGGCTGCGAAAGGTTGTCCTCAAGGAGGAATACTTTCACCGTTACTATGGTGTATAGTTGTGGATTCTCTTATTAAAGAGTTAAATGACAAGGAGATTTTCGCTCAAGGGTACTCAGATGACCTAACGATATTAATCAGAGGGAAGTTTGAAAGTACGCTTGGGGATCGCATCAGGTACTCTATCGGAATTGTACAGAAATGGTGTCGAGAGAAAGGTCTCAAAGTCAATCCAGATAAAACTGACATAGTTCTCTTTAGTAGGAGACGCATGGGTCAGGAATTGATCGGAAAATTCAGGGTGTTTGACAAGGACGTCACACCCAGAGGCCAAGTGAAATACTTGGGTGTCATACTGGACAGTAAGTTGTACTGGACAGAACACGTAAAGGAAAGAGCGAAGAAAGCTCTGACGGACTTTTGGAAATGTAGGAACGCGTTTGGTAAAAACTGGGGCCTACCGTCCAAGGCGATACTGTGGATCTATGAAACAGTAGTGAGGCCTATGATCTGCCACGGTAGTGTAGTGTGGTGGCCTAGGCTGGAAAAGAAGTGCGCGAAGGAGGAGATGAGTGAGATTCAGAGGCTGGTATGCATATGTATGACCGGAGCTATGAAGACGACAGCGACGGCAGCCATGGAAGTTTTGCTAGCTGTACCACCGGTCCACACGATCGTCAAGGCTAGAGCATTTGCGACAGCAGATAAGCTTTGGCTTAACGGTCTGTGGATGAGGAATTTTTCTGTAGGACATGGAAGAATAAGAAATGCAATGGCTGATCCTATTTTTGACATGCCTAGAGACCGCATAAAAGCGGAGATCAACTTTGAGAGATGTTATGAGGCTATCGTACCGAGTAGACAAGAATGGCTAGGCAATTGGCCAGATTGTATACCCGAAGATGGACTCATAAGCTTTACGGACGGTTCGAAGAACTCTGAAGGAACGGGGGCTGGGGTAATTACTGTGGAATCCAGAACGGAAGAGAATTTCTATCTAGGAAGGTACGCCAGTGTGTTTCAGGCGGAAACGTTTGCAGCGATGAAAGGACTACGGCGCTCTTTCCAACTGGAATTGGAGAATGAAAGAATCACTGTACTTTTCTGATAGTGAAGCGATTATTAAGGCGATAATGTCGCCTGTCACAACTTCCAAACTTATGAAAGAGTTCAAGGAGACCCTGAACAAACTAGGTCTGAGAAATCAGATAACGATCGCTTGGGTACCTGGGGCACTCTGGAATAGAAGGTAGTGAAAAGGCAGATGAGCTGGCGAAGCTGGGCTCTAAATCTGTTAGCCACGGACCAGAACCGTTCATTCCCATACCGCAGTCGCTGTGTGACAAGGTGGTAAAGGATTGGACATGGTCAGAGGCAAACAAGCATTAGCTTATAAAGGAGGCCCACATACAAAGAGATTCTTCCCAGTGGCCGATCGTGGATGGGCGAGGGAACTGTTGCACATGGACCGGGATCGAATAAGAAGAGTTGTGGGAGCGATCACGGGACACTGCGGACTAAACAGTCACTTGGCCAAAATTGGTATCGTCAACGACCCTAACTGCACCTGTGGTCTTGGTGAGGAAACGCGACACCACATTATTTGTGAATGTCCGAACTTTTCTCTACTAAGACATAGGATTCTTGGTGGTCATGTAATCAGATGGCTGGATGTGCTGAAGCTGGGGCCACTTGTCCTGGACAAGTTCCTAGCGAGCACAGGTAGGTTCAAATGATTTACATGATGAATGGGAAAGAGAAACAAAGGATCGGAAGATCTGTGTTTCGTGGCTCTCAGCCGTCCCAAACTGATAAATCTAAAAAAAATGTCATTTCTCAATCCGGTGAGATTGTTAGAGAGTGATTTTTAGATACGTTTAGTGTGACATGTCAAAGTACAGAGTTTAGTTTATTGTGTAGCAGCAAAATTTTATTTGGAACGGTACCGTGTCATAGTTTTCGAGGAATGCGTAGCGAATTTCGCTCGCAACACATTCTTCCATTTTGTTACTAACTCTAAGACATGAAAAACTTCATTGATTGCGTCAAAAATTCTAAAAAAAAAATGTGTCTGATTACTTCAACCTAATCTTCCGAACACAGATGCTGCTACACCTAAAACCGAACACGCAACTACCACGTACGGAAAGTTTGCAACGTTCCATCCCAAGTAAACACACACTCCGCCAAGTCCTGTCGCCGCTATATTTTTCACGTGTCCCCGACCTTCCTGATGGGTACCATCCGTTATATATTGTCGTTGCTTATTCGATTTGCGTTGCAGTTCCTCGATTTTGAGTCGATCGGCTTTCTGAGAGGAGTAGAAAAGATTTTTTTGCCATATTTTCTGAATTAGTTCGTCTGGTCTCTTCGTCATCTGTTTGTTACAGACTTACTCGATTTTTATTAAGTTCCAAGTAAAATTTGTACTTCATAGCGATGTCCATGTCAAGTTGACTTTGATAGGAAGATACCAAATCAGGAAAGTGAAGCTTCTTTTTCTTCTGGAACTAAGTTTGCAGAAAAAAAATCAAAAACGAGAAAAAGCCCTTTAGCCAAAAAAGCGGAAGATTCTTGTTCATTTAGTCCCATGCGATGTCACCCTTCGCTAAAAAGACCGAATAGAAAAAGAAAAGGATTTCGTGTACTAACCCGTGATAAGGCTTCTGTTCGAGCCAATTGATGGTGTTCCAACAAGACTGAATTTTCGTAATCGGAACGACGTGCCATAATCTCTTGCATCCGTTCCACATAAACCTTAAGACAATCTCTTTGTAACAATAGTAAGCTAGTCTCTGCCGTGGCCTTTGAAAAAGACAAAAAAAATCGTTTAGAACGCAATAGAAACCAAACAACTCGAATTTAAGAGCCAGAATAACATACCCATAAAGCTGTCTTCGGTTCTGGTAATGTATTTGAATTGAAAATTTCCGCGTACTTTTCGATGTAAGCGATGAGATCGTACGCACGTATTTTCTGTCCGTTAATCTGCTTCACTACAAGATTTTCAGGCGCAAATATTGATGGGACTATTTCTTTCACCGACTGGACGAACCTTGAGTCCATTTGCCGTAAGTCGCCGTTAGTGTTCTTGCCTTCGGCAACAGCTGTGCCTGGATATGGCATTAGGAATGCCTCAATTTTCTTAAAGCTCAAATTAATACGATCTCGCAGTTCGTGCATTGCTGGCGATTGTTTATCGTTGTTTGAGAGTATCAATCGAACATATTTCGGTGCGTACCCATAGTCTACTTCATCTGCATACGGCCAATCTCGGACCAGGAATAGTAGCTTCTGGAACGGTTTCTCATTCATTTGTTCAATCGCCAGTCGTCCATATGCAGCGAAATAATCCAGGTCTTGCAGGTTGTTTTCTTGAACATTTTGCATGACATTGTAGCATTGAACGGACGACACCATTATGCTTATGGCAAATGTTTTTGTACAATCTGTCGTGGTGCTCTCATGATCGAATATTCCCTGTGTGTCCAGTAAAACAATTGCCACACGATCGCCATTATCGAAATCGTGAGTGAAAATCTCGGACCACATCCAAATTCCAATAGTCTGTTGCTTTTGACCACCACTCCATTTGAATCCATGCAGCTCGTTGTTACCATCAACAGCATCCTCGCCGATCCAATCCGAAATGTCATGCTTTACATACTTCAAAGGAAAATGATTTTGTTTTAATAACCAACCGTCAACAGAAGAACCAGATTTCCGAAAACCTATTTGTCCTACCTGAGCGTGCAAATATTTCAATGCGAAATTCAAGAAAAAACTTTTTCCCTTCCGGTACGGTCCAGCAATGGAGAAAATCATGACTCTCCGATCCTTTATGTTCTCGTTACCGAGAATTTCATTGAGCATTTTCGTGTCCACGCGAAGTGAATGATTTTCGAGATGTACGATCTGGACAGCAGTGGCATTTTCGGAATAGGCGATCTGTATCTGATCGCCAATTAACGCTCCGAAAAACAGTAGAAAAATGAAGTTTTGCATTTTTGTTCTTATAGTTGTGGTTACTTGCGGTACGATATATTTCTGAAAATTACTGAAACACGTATTGGTTCGCAAAATAAGAAACCTGTATTTGAACAATAAAATTGAAGTCTTTTGCATTACCAATTCTAAAGATAAAACAAAACTTTCCGCTTATGCCTATGTTGATGCCACAATTCTAGAAAAACTCCCGCACTATAACTGCAATGCAGTATTGCTAAATTGACCGAACCAGTTATCTGTCTTTAGAGATGTGCGCCGCCGTCGGCGCGCCGGTGCGCCGCGCCGCCGAAAATAGGGTCACGCCGATGCCTCGCCGCCGCCGACAAAAATTTGTTCACGCTGCCGCCGCCGTTGGCGTGTGTAAAGTGAAAAATACATTTTTTCGAATGATTTTTATATGAATTTTTGACATTCTACTGAGATGGAAGTCTCAAACTTTAAACATTTAGACATTAGTTGAAATGAAAATTGAAATTTAGAACTTTCAAAAGCGAGGAGCAGTTAATCTGGATTTTCGATGGATTTTTTTTCAGTTGTTTTTCAAATATTTAGACTTTTACGAAGAACGACGCTCTTCAAAAGGGGGTTTTTGGCTTTACCACGACGTTTGTAGCCAGTCGAATTTGGATTCGAGAGTTGTGGTTTAAATAAGACAAATCCGAAAAAAAATTGTCTGTCTGTCCGTCAACGCGATAATTCCATTTTCAAATTTTTTTCCCCTGAAAGGTATTCTGATATGGGCGTTTTTCGACCAAGTGCCGCCGAGCTGAGGCTGAGTAAATCTTTTCCGATTTTGATAAATCTATTTTTAGTCGATAGGTCTATGAATATGAATACCCAACAATTTATGAAAGAAAATTTTTCAGTTTGGACCCTTGGACATTTTTAATTCTTTATTTATTTGAGAGGTAATCGAAGGCCTAACAGCATTAAAAAAATTGGGGCAGATGCTTTTACTTAGGGCCACATGTGGGTCCAAAAATTGTCCATAAGGTCAGCCCTCTGGTCCCAAAAAATATTTTTTGCTATGTTGTTGAGAAAAAAACGACTAAAAATTTATCACGCCGCCGCCGCCGATCAATTATATATCGGCGCACACCTCTATCTGTCTTACGCAATTGATAAAAACCAATGAAACATCACCGACTGTTTAAGGGGCAGAACGCGCCACAGAAAGAAATGTAACAACAATTAAATACTCGATTGCTAATTTAAAGACTCAAACTGATGAGTTCACATTTATGTGTTTCCAATTGAATTTTGAATTGTTTACCCCAAACGTTTACTGATTCAAATAACAAAATAAATAAAACAATTACGAATATCGTCTCGCATTAGCAGTATTCACCAACAATACTCAGACACCACAATATGCGGACAGTCTGACTAACAAAGCATGAGAGCGATGTGGGTAACGGGATAGTACGAATTAGACGTCAACTTCTGTGCAGGAGTATTACGTGAAAAACAGTGGAGACTTTTATAATGAAACTAGCAAATACGCCCGCCCCTAAAGGCTACGCGGACATTAAGCATTCTTGTCCGCTAGGTCGGAGATTTGCGACTTTAATACTAAAATGTATTCAAGGGTGTGCAATTTTCTCCGTACTACCGTTTCCCCGTACAAACATTACCACCGTGCTACTTTTTCTCCATACAACAGTTTCTCCCGTCCTACAATTTCCTCCTCACTACTGATTTCCCCGTACTACCATTTCACAGTTCTACCATTTCCCCGTACTAACATTTCCCCCGTACAATCGTTATCACCGTGCTACTATTTCCCCGTAAAAGCGTTTCTCCCGTCCTACAATTTCCTTCTCACTACTGTTTTCCCCGTACTACCATTTCACCCGTACTACCGTCTCCACCGAACAACACTTTTCTCCGTACTACAATTTTCTCCAAACTACCATTTTCCCGTACGAACGTTATCACCGTGCTACTATTTCCCCGTACAACCGTTTCTCCCGTCCTACAATGTCCTCCTCATTACTGTTTTCTCCGTACTACCATTTCACCGTTCTACCATTTCCCCCGCACAACATTTTCCCCCGCATAACATTTTCCCCGCAAAACATTTTCCCCCGCACAACATTTCCCCCCGCACAACCGTTGCCCCCGCACTACTGTTTTCCCCGTACAACCGTTTCCACCGTACTACTGTTTCCCGTGCAACCGTTTCTCCCATAATACCATTTTCTCCTCGCTACTGTTTTCCCCGTACTGCAATTTCCCCATACAACCGGTTACCCCCGTACTGCTTCTTCCTCCGAGCTGCCCCACTAATACTGGTGACTTTAACAAACTCTGAGACTTTGCCAAAGAAACCTATGGTCATCTACCTCCCATACATTCCAAGATATTTTTAAAAGTATAAAAATTGGCCCAATGTCCAACTGCCCGACATTTTCACCAAAACTGGTGACTTTTACTAACAAAACTCTGAGACTTTGCCGAAGAAACCAAAGATTTAACATCAACCAAAAAAATGTACAAAGAAAACCAATGCGGCACATTATTTCGTTCCATACAAATACTAGGTGTGGATGGCGATACTGTTCTAATATGGGCGGCTGTACCCATAATAAGAACGCATTATTTTTGAAGGGGACTGCTTCATTGCGGTCTCGATCCTCTAACAAAAGGAACGTCTTTCGTTCTCTGCCTCTAGGTTCCCCTTCTTCGAAGTTAGGTTTGCATTGCTTTTTTGGGTTATAAAAGGCAATGCAAAACAGTTTAGTTTCTCGGAACTCTTCAAGCAGGTCAGACGTAAATAGATTCACATGAGAATCTTCTTTTGCATTGCCTTTTTTTGGCTCATAGAAGGCAATGCAAAACGACACTTTGCTTTAGTTCCTCGGAACTCTTCAAGCAGGTCGGACGTAGATAGATTCACATGGGAATCTTCTTTTGCATTGCCTTTTTTTGACTCATAGAAGGCAATGCCAAACGACACTTTACTTTAGTTCCTCGGAACTCTTCAAGCAGGTCGGACGTATGTTGGTTCACGCTAAAAATTTGTGACCGACAATTTACAGACAAACTGACTGAAAGACAGTTAGACAGGCAGGCAAACAGACAAACTTTTGACTTTTATAATTAGTAATAGCTCGACCAATTGAATGATTAGCCCAAAAAAAAAAACATTTGTCGATTTTGCTTGTCTTGATGTAGAGCAATTTTGGTTCGTTTTTGTTTTCAAAATCTGGCGGCACCACTTTGAATATTGTGGATAGAAATTCTCCTAGAACTGAAATCATTTGGGTCGTTTTAATGTCAGATAATTCAATTGGAAGGCATTCTTATTTAGTGTAAATTCCCACGTGAATTGTCGAACCATTTGTTTACTTGAGTGGGTCGATAAATTGCGTTCTTTTAATTATAGGCGACGTAAAGCTTGGAACTGTTGTGCATGCAGTTGTTAAACGCGGTGCAGTTATTTGTCCTTTGCGTATGTGAAATCAGAAAATTGCATAATGGCGTAGATAACTAGAAAATACTACTTCACTCGTATGAAAATTTAACGGACAGCAGAAATATGTCCTCATTTTGTCCTTTCCTAACCATCGAAAGAAACAACAAAAAAATCGCGCCGATCGGATTTGAACCGGTGACGCTAGGCAGCCCAAGCAAACTTTCTCATGTATCTCGTTGAAGAACATTTTTAGTCCTTCACTCGTATAAAAATCTAATGGGAAGCAGAAATTTCTCCTCATTTTGTCCTTTCTTGATCATCGACAAAAACAATTAAAAGATAATTTTGGTGATCGGATTTGAAGCGATTTTCTAGTTTCGAAGAGCTTTGATTATTTTTTTAGTACACTCTATTTTCTAGATATCTACGCCATTATGCAATTTTCTGATTTCACATACGCAAAGGACAAATTGAGGACATGTTTTTGAATTAGAAAACACAAGAGTCAGAACGTTCCTATGGTCATATTTAAATAGAGGTTTTAGTACAAGTCCAAGAAAATAATCCTTTATAGTCTTGTTTGAGGAAATGTTTTGAAAATTTTGAATGTATATTCTGAAAGGACAAATTGAGGACAAATTTTTACTGTACTTAACTTTTTAGTACAAAACACTTTAAAATCTAGTAACACACTTTTACACTATCGAAGTGTCAGTACACTAATTTGAAAGTGTCAAGAATTTAGGACAAATTTAGGACAAATTAATGGCATCACCAATTTTGCTCAATCTTTTATCGTTTTCAAAAAAGCGATTTCGAGCTTTTTGACGTTTTAATACAACTCTATATTTCGGACCCCAAGGTAGGACAAATTTTTTTTTGTGTCGGACGCATAGGACAAATTGAGGACAAATTATTTGTGCAGATAAAATAAAAATCTGGCACGACGACTACACATTTCATTTCAAGCGTGTGAAGGAAGTTTTCCTGGAATGGCACACAAATATCTGAGTCTAACTTTAGGCGGAGATTTAATTAGCACCAGAAGAAATCCAAATGGTAAAATGCCAGCTACTAGTTTCCGCACCTAGTACCTACATCATAGATGGCACTAGGTTTGTGTGCAATTTACCACTGACACAGTAAAAACTTCGGTAACGAAAGGATCTATAAGAAGAACCCATCTGAGCTCATAAAAAATTGCTGGACTAGTAATGAAAAAAATGAACTAGCCTTTGACCCGGACGGGTTGAAACGGCGAATTATTATTAAATATTAAATACTATAAACTTTAAGTCAAGTAGAAGGAGATGGAAATAGGTGGGACGCATGGAACGCAATTAAAGAAAAATGTAACTTAATTGTTTACATTCAGTCCAATGAAACAATGGTATAACTAAGATCAGAAGTGTGCTCCTATCAGAAGATACCGGCGGCAGCCAGTCAAGTGTTATGATATTGAAGGATAATTGACAATGAATATTGAGATAAAATTACAGCAGTCTATGTTGACTCCATAAAATGCTTTGAAAATGCTGAAGGAATTGAATGGCATCTGTCAACGTTGGACACTTTCTTGCATTTAGGCATTTGGTTTTTCTACGATTTTTTCTGTCAGCGACGGCGCAGATGTGTAATGTATAGGCGCACACTTCTGATACGTCAAGTGTCATAAATATAGAAATTTCGATTGGATGAATGTAGTGAAATTACAGCAACAGGCCTACCTTTATAGCCAAATATTTTCGGGTTGCCAAGGTAACGAAAAGAAGTTTGGAAAGAAAAGTTCACATCTTAAAAAAAATTCAGCAAAAAATACTGCAAAAATGTATCAGCCACTTAGTTGACAAAACGAAAGGTGCATGGTATTTATCACAGTTAATCACGACAGTCAGTTGAACCTTAGTCTTAAAGGACTTAAGCCCTGTGGTCATTTTGATGTCGTCATATAGTCCGTCCAGGTAGCTCATATGGTAGAACGTTGGACTCACTGCCTATGGGTCCCGGGTTCGATCCCCTGGGGGAACAAGCTCATATGGTTTTTCCTAATTATGTATGATTAGTCTCTGCTATTAGTAACATCTAGTTAGCTATATTGACTCTGTAACAGTTGCACAAACTAAATGAAATTTGAATCTCATTTGACATAATCAAACAATTGCACTCGCAAAGTGCGACATCTACATACGAATAGTCTTACAACAACGAAAAGAAATTCTCTCTACAACAGTGGGTATGCACAACAGGCCCATTGGAGGCTTAGGTGCTTAGGAAGGTTCGCTTTCCTTACCCACATTATCCTATCCTATCCTAGTCCGTTATATTCGTTTATCGCAGATGTAAGAGCGCAAATATCAGCGTTAACCGTTGTTGAACGGGTCGCATACGTGTAAATGTGTTGAACATGTCTAGTGATACGACCGTGCACATCAGTATTCGTCGTGAGGTTAAATTTGTGCTTGGTAAAAGAGTGAATAATTCGGTAGACGTTGACAACTCTCTCTACATAGGCCATTTTCAAAATTGGAAGTAGTCTATTACTGTACAGGTACGTCGACGATGTATTCAAAAAAGATCTTCATTTTTAAAACTTTTAGGTACTTCCTTCTATAGAGACTCTCTGGTCCACCAACAGCACTGACCGAAAGATCTCTACAGTGTTTTTGAAACTTCAAATGATTGCGCTTCTGTACTTTTGTTGGCTACCGCTGTTAGCGCCCTCTACGGCTCTTTTAAAAAGCGCATTTTTTCAACTTTGAATCGCTTTTGTTTTGATCTTTGCAAGTAATATTCAACGTGAAACTAGTTGCAGTTGAGACCGCAGCTAACTTCATCGCAAACAAAATCAGCTGATTTCATTCATAAATTTACCAAAACCAGCTGACTTCATTGAAAAGTTCAAAAATCAGCTGATGATGTTAGTTTTGGTCGTAACTGCAGCCAAGTTCACGTTGAGTATTACTTGCAAAGATCAAAAGAACAGACTGTCACGCCCCTGGTATCAGCGTTTCTTTCTCTGGGGCTTGGGGAGCACGGACGAACTGAAGAAAATGTGGTGAGGCTAGATATTCTTGTCACCCGGGGAACGAATGTGTTTTGTCTCATTGTAATATAATTTCACATTGAAAGAGTGAAAGAGATGAAATGTTATCCAGTCTACGGTATCTAAGGAACTAGCCATATTCAAGTTTTTTTTTTGTTTTTTTCAAAAACACCATTTATTTGGTATGGATAGTACAATCTTAACAAAATTTGTCAATTTATTACTACAGTTGAGTTGTGCTAAAGAAATTTTGAAGAAATAACTTCAGTAAGACGCGTGCGGGACGGCCGACTCAATAGTCATGTCCCAAATTGCCATTCGAAGTTCATGTGGTTTGACTCGTTTCAGCCTCCTCATTTCGTCGGTTATATCCAACAGCTGGATAGCTTCCACATTGGTGTGATTAAGTAGCCTTTTTTCGTGTTTAATGGCGTTGGCACGAATTACTTCTTCTACCCATTCGATTTTTAGGTCTTTATGTAATTCTTTGTTTGTTACAAAGCGGTATGCATTAGTAATCATGCGAAGGAAAATATTTTGGCTGGTTTGTATTCAAGTGATAAACTGCCGCCATATCATCTCTCTGCATGCTCTGATATTATTATGAAACAGCGATTAAGGACGAAACTGTGCGAATTTTCAAAATGAACGCAACTTGTGGATAATACAGATATGAATGTTATGAACAGACCGCCCTGGTGTCTCGTGACGCTCGGATGAGTGATTGGGATGGTTTGATTGTCAAAGCTGTCAAGTATCGCTGTCATCGGTACGGACAAACATTAAATGTCATCGATTTTAACAAATTTTTTGTTTGTTATCTTTATCGTCATAGCGTCTAAGGCACTCAATAAAATTTTCTGTTGAATTGACAAAATTTAAAACTACTTTTCGTAACAGACATGATGATAGGAAAGTATAATAATTGATGGGCTGTCGCCGTTTCGAAAAGAAAGGAAGGTCAACCAAACTGAAGTACACAATTTTATTACCCGAACGTCGCACGTACTTGGACTCTTTATCACCTTGTGTTTACTTTCTACGTAATTTTTTTCATCGTCACTCGTGCAACACTTTGATAATACAAATTCAACTACAACAATGGGCAATGCGAATTCTGCGAATAAACCATTGAGTGGTTCAAGACGTTCATCAGCGAATTCGAATGATGTCGATTCGGCTGCTGTCACAAAGACCAAATTACAAGAATTTCGTATTGGATTGGGGATGTCTCGATCACCGTCTGGGAGTGAAATAAATGAAAAAAACTACACACCATTCGTGCCAGTTGAAAAGTTATCAAAAGTATGTGAATTGTAATTTTGAATGATTTAAGGTTCTGAGTGATTTCTTTTAGTTCTTACAAGAAACAACTCAACAGCTGTATGGAATCAACGGCATCATGAGTGACGTTTTTGTCACAAAGGTTTTCCCGAAATTTCCAGATTTAGGCCATAGACTTTTCAACTATTTTCACACGGCAGCAAAGGCCCAAACAAAACACTTGGGTGTTATTGCCTTCCGACAGCAGTGCGAACGCTTCTTAGGCATCCTAGACGATATGGTGATTTTAGAGAACTACGTAAGGATGTTCTGTGAACCCATAGGCAATGAAGTGAACGATGTCGAATCAATGACACCAGACGGTATGAAGTCTCTGTTAATGACTTGCTTCAAACTGGCCATGGCTCACTACACCGATGGGGCTCACGCTAATTGCTCATTGGTAAGTTTACTTTTGAATGAGAGGAGCTTTGCTAGTGAATGCCATTCTTCAGATTTCCAGAACCTTGACCGCTGTAACAGCGTCTTGTTTCTTTTCAAAAGAATTACTAAGCGCTGGATTCGTTTGTCGGTGGTTAGAACAAAATTGTCCACGATTAGTTCCTCCCGTACATCGTTTCTGTTTACACACGCTTACCACAGCGTATCGTGAAATGGGTGCTAGTGACGATTCAAATGGAGCACTCACCTTAGAATTAGCTACTCCTGTGCTGGACAATGCTAATCCATTCGACGAAGAACATCCACCGCTGATGCCAGTTAGTCAGGCCTGGTTGTTGGCTAGCGCTTTACCAGAATTATATGCTAAGCCACAACCAGTTCAAAATCCCACAACGTCAACGAATGGAGGCCTGGCTTCGACCGCTTTTATGGCGAAGATGTTAGCTGTTGTGCCATCCCATTGGACTTTGTTGTATGATTCTCAAATGCATGGTGTGGGAGCCAATCGCTTCTTACATCATGTGTTAGGCTACAAAGGTCCTACATTAGTTTTACTAAAAGCCGAAAACGAACAAGTATTTTGCATTGCTTCACCTAGTGAATGGAAAGAGACTCATTTGTACACTGGTGAAAAGGATTGTTGTATAATCCAAGTGCTACCCAAGTAAGTGGAATTTTATTTTCAGCTGATCACATTCTTCTTTGAATTAGGATCCTTATGGATAGTTCTTGACGCAGAGAATTCATAGGGAGTTTTGATACTTCAGACAAATTTTTTTCCAACGAAATTTGGACCGGAGATTTGGTGCCTGGATGTGCAGTACACTAACTTTTTACGTATCTATGTATACGCGTCGCACATTTGAATACGTGCAGAGTCCTAGGCCACTTGTCTGTCTGTGCTGTGAATCCAGACAAATCCCTGAAGCACCTTTACATCCTTTTCTTTCATTAATTCTTTACATTCACATTTTGTAAGTGTGTCATCTTGCGGGGATGTAGTCAAGAAGGTTTCTGCGATCGTATTGACAACGCCATCTTTTTTGCACGAACTTTGAAATCTTTTTGGATTCACAATTTTGATGATATTTTTCTGACTTTTCTATGCGTGTAGGGAAATGTCAAATTGTTGATTGTGACACGAAGCATTTATCTATCATGCCGAACGGCACCAGTTTTTATCTTGAATTTCTTTGAATGCAATGTGCAACTTTGTCGTATGTAGTCGCTGCTTAGCGAGGAGTCGCAGACAAGACAATCTGTGGTTTTGCGTTACCTCTCATCCGATTAGTGGATTGAAGGTTATTACTTCCTCATGTTGATATCTTTCTACTTCATTCTCGAGTAGGTCTAATCGGGAGGTGGACTGGCTTGGGCTACGGTTTATTCCAGGTTGCCTAATGGCTTGGTAATGAGATACTTCACTCAGAGAAATCGGGAATGTGCAAAATCCCCCAGTGTATTATTGTTCATGAGACGATATTATTGTCTAATGAACGATATATTGTATCAGTGGACGATATTATCGTCTCATGGACAATAATACACTGGGGGAGTTTGCCCATTCCCGATTTCTCTGGATGAAGTATCTCATCACAAAGCCATTAGGCAACCTGGAATAAACCGTAGCTTAAATCATTCCACCCAAATTATCGTATCGCTAGACGATATTACTGTCTCATGGACGATATTATTGTATCAGTGGACGAGCGTTGAAAATTTTCGTCTGGTGGACAATAATATCGCCTCATGGACAATAATATCGCCTCATGAACAATAATATCGTCTCATGGCCAGTAAACTTTTCAAATGTACTTTTCTTTTACTTCGCCAATGTGTAAATGGAACTTATCCCAAACAGAGAGACTAATGAAACGAGGGAATTTGCGCTTCAATGAAAACCACCTACCGAAGCTAAGAAACTTTTCCTTTTGTGAAATGTCACCTAAAGTAGCTGGTTAACCATTATCATCAATCATTCAGTGGACGATAATACTGTCCATTAGACAATTATATCATCCAGTGGACGAATCGGAACGGATCGGGTTTGACCTGACCTGAACCTGAAGTCATCTGACCTGAAAAATTCAGGTCAGGTCAGGTTCTTCTTTCAAATGACCTGAACCTGACCTGACCTCGCGGCTGGAAATAATGTTTTTTCCCCGGTATCCAAATCCGATTTCCCATTTTTTACTGGTATCCGTCTAAAATCGATAAGATTTCCCACTGAGGAATCGAGATTTCCCGGTGAAAAATTGAGATTCCCTGGTGATCAAAATGTGATTTCCCGGTGGCCAAAAGTTATTTCCCGGTGACCATTCTTTTTGACGAAACCGTTGACATATCAATCAATATTTTACAAAGAAAAATTTATGAATCGCGAGTGGAGCGAGCGAAATTTTTCTTAAAACTTTTTAAAAAATCGTTGACATGTCAATCAAAATTTTACAAAGAAAAATTTTATAAATCGCGAGCGAATCGAGCGACATTTTTTGAACGAAGTCATCAAAATCTCAATCAAATATTTTAAGAGTTTATAAAAGGCGCAAGCGGAGCTAGCGAAATTTTTTTCAACTAAGTTGTTTACTCACTTTTCATTTTTCAGTCATTTCCCATTTTTTTTTTTTTTTGTTTATTTCCCGTTTTTCAATAATTTCCCATTTTTTATTCATTTCCCGTTTTCAGCAACTACCTATTTTTAGTCATTTCCCACTTAGAAGCGATTTCCCATTTCTTAGTCATTTCCCATCTTGAAGCGATTTCCCATTTTTTAGTCATTTCCCATCTTAAAGCGATTTCCCATAATGTAAACCGCTCGAGCTTCGCTTGGGCATATTTCCCGAAACGTGAACCGCTCGAGCTTCGCTTGAGCACATTTCCCGAACAAGAACCACTCGAGCTTCTCTCGAGTGGATTTCCCGGTATCCGATTTTTCGGCCCCCAAACTGCCCGGTATCCTAGATACCAAGGATACACACTATTTCCAGCTGCGCCTGACCTGATATGTCTATAACCTGACCTGATGACCTGACTTGAAAAATTCTAAAGGCAATCATTCTGAATGTTTGACCAAAGAATGTGCAAATAAAGATTTATAAATCGATTAAGAGCAGTCTTTGTAAAAACGATGTTTTTCTAGCGATAGTTCTGTTATGAAAATTTGACATTTTCGAAAAAGTACCTAAATAGCTTTGAGTGTACGTTCATTAATCTAGTAGTTGAGCTACTTTTTTGTGTTTCCTTAGTTTTTTAACAATTCTTTTGCTTGAAGATAGGTCTGCATTTCAGACTGGGCAGCCTGGTGCCGAAAAAGTGTCTGTAACAATGTTGGATGGTGGAAAAAGTACGCAACTGTTCACTAGTTTCGAACTCGGCACCAGGCTGCGTACTTGATAAATTTTTTGACAATGTAGAAGGCAGCCTGGTGCCGAAAATCGATCAATGTCATCGTAACGACAATAATGAACACTATACTTCATACAAGTCGGTACTAGGCTGCGTGCTTAAGCTTTTGTTTTATGAATGTAGGTGGCAGCAGCAGATTTGCAGCGCCAGGCTGCGTACTTAAGTGATAGAGCCAGGAGTCTGACAGTCTTGTCTTTGTTTTGATATTTGCAAGTAATACTCGACGTGAAGCAGGGCCTATTTTTGAGAAAATTTGGGAAATTTGAGAAATTTTGCGAAAATTTGAGAAATTTTGAGAAAATTTTCTCAAATTTTCTCAAATTTGCTTAAAATTTCTATAAAATTTTCTGAAAATTTTTAACATTTTTGAAGCATATATGATGCTTTTTATTCAAAAAATTGTTCAAACGACCTATTATAGGTGTTTTAGGGCATCCTATGGGCTGAATTTTCACCCACCCGTTCATGCTTGGTTTCTTCTTGTTTTTTTTCATCTGCACGACCTCTAATATGGTTCAGAATACACTTTGCGTCGATTCTTATTAATTTTACACTCATTTTAACTTGTTTGAACGCATTTTTCCTAAAAATAAAATTCTTGAAAATTTGAGAAAATTCGAGAAAATTTGAGAAAAATTGAAAAAATTTTCTCAAAAATAGGCTCTGACGTGAAGTAAGCTGCAATTGCAACTGAAGCTAACTTCATTGCAAAAATATCAGCTGATTTCATTAATAAATTTACCAAAATTTACCAAAGTTCAAAATCAGCTGATTTTTTTGCTAGCTGCAGTTGATTCACGTTGAATATTACTTGCAAAGATCAAAACAAAAGAGTGTCGCGTCCCTGGGTAGAGCTGAGAATGTAGATGGCAGCCTGGTGCCGCAAATCTGTTTATGCCAAAATGTAGGCAGAAGTGAATCATATATGTCACATAAGTTTCACGTAGCTGCTGCCATCTAGATTCATATTACGAAGTTTAAGTACGCAGCCTAGTGCCCGACTTGAAATTTGTATGACGGTCACTTCATGGGCTCCCGTCAAAAATCTCGAAAATTAAAGTCCCGAATGCAAAAATCCGGAAAATCCAAAATCCCGAATAACGAAATTCCCGAACATCAATAATCCCGAATGATAACGAAAATTGTGAAATATTAAAAATCCTGATTCATACGAGTGAATTTGAGTTTGGGGGGTCCTGCCTCCTCACCCCCGCGCCTGCGACGGGCTTATTTTTTACGCCTGCGGCAGGCTTTTTTTACGCCTTGCAGGCGGCCTAACGTGCATGGGGCTCTGCTCGAAACCCCGCTAGAGGCTCTGCCCCTTAGACCCCGCAAGGGGGGCTGTACAACCCTTGATCCCTCACAGCGGGGGCTGCCGCCCCTTGAACCCACTTTTTTTCCAATTTACTGAGACGCAGCTTGATTTTTGATTGTTGTTTTCTGAATTGCAGATTTTCTGGATTTTTGTTATTAGGGATTTTTGTACATTCGGGATTATTGATTTTCGGGATTTTTGTTACTCGGGATTTTGGATTTTTGCAATAGGGATTTGTGTATACGGGATTTTAATTTTCGGGATTTTTGACGGCCACCTTCATGACAGCCGTTTCGATTACACCGACCCATTTTCGGCACCAGGCTGCCTTCTACATTGTCAATCAAATTTATCAAGTACACAGCCAGGTGCCGAGGTCGAAACTAGTGAACAGTTGCGTACTTTTTCCACCATCCAACATTGTTATAGACACTTTTTCGGCACCAGGCTGCCCAGTCTGAAATGCAGACCTATCTTCCAGCGAAAGATTTGTTAAAAAAACTAAGGAATCACAAAAAAGTAGCTCCACTACTAGATTTATAAAAGTTGAGAATAGACAGCCATTTAGTTACTTTTTTGAAACTGACTCATCAGTTCGATCCAAAACAAGCCGATCTAGTGGACACTATTGCTGAGTGTAGACTGTGTACATCAGTACACAATTTTGATGGAGATAAGAAAAACTTGACATTACAAAAATAATATGAACGACAAAGTAAATTCATAAATACTCGACGTTTGTATGAAAACTTTATTTTGTCGGGTCAATCAGGTCAGGTCAGGCTTTTTCAGGTAAGGTCAAGTCACGTCACAACTTACAAAATCAGGTTCAGGTCAACCCAGGTTTCAGGTTTTTCAGGTCAGGTCACAGGTTGGCCTGACCTGTTCCGAGCCTTCCGACGATAATATTGTTCATTAGACAAAAATATCATTCAGTGGATGATAATACTTTGTTACACAATAACATCACTCAATGGACAATAATTGTATGCTTGAAAAACGCTGACAACGCCTAACAAAAATATATAACGCATAGATAATTGTATAATCCACTGGGCGATAATATTGTATCAGTAGAAGATATTATTGTCTCATGGACGATACTATTGTATCAGTGGACAATAGGTAAGTTTTTTTTCGGGGTCGGATCGGGAATTCGATTCTTTCAGTGTCTACGTGGTACGGAAGGCAAAAATGTTAGACACGTATTTTTTATAGACTTCCAAAATTTAACAATATTATCGTCTTATTTTGTCACCCGCTTGAGAAATCTCATGTTTAGCGCAACTATATCGGGGCCAATAATGAAGTAATTCCCCTTCATAGTTGCGGTATCCATAACATGTTTGCAGCAATCATGTAAACATGGCAACAATGGCTGTTGCAAAAATGTTATTTTTACCACAACTCATATTATATTTACCCAAAATATGGAGTGGAAATTTTTCATGGTTGGCCCCGATTATGTTTGTCCCAACTATAATCTGTCTTAACAACCCATGAAGGGTTAGGGGCTAGATCATTATTTACTAGTTTCGCTACTTTTTTTGGTTCTACTATTTGAGATCCTTTCATTACCGGAAAGTTTTTACTGTGCCAGTAGTAAGCTGTGCGACAAACCCAGTGCCATCCATGAGATGTACTAGGAACGAAACTAGTAGGAGTAGAATACCGGCACCTCCCAACAATGCCTTTCACCGGTAAGCCGTACGATGGCGCTACACTCAACTTCACATGACTTGAACCGATTCAATTAGCTTTGTTTTGTTTACAAATCTAACAATCGGAACAAATCTGTCTGCGGCTGAGTTTCGAACCAACGCACTGGCAACTCGATCTCATAGTAGCAAACAGACGTGTTAACCACTACGCACTGTCCCAACTATGCCTCGTTAAAATCCATTCAGTGTGCCGCGATCTGGTTCGGGCTACGAGTTCGAAGAAACAACTAACGCCCAGAAGGGCTAGTGTTACGAATCAGATATATAAGACTGAAGGAGCTTTTCATGAAGTATGTCACGCTTCCAGAGGGAGTCGGTCCTCGCGTACCAGCGTGACAGGATGTGACAGGAGAAGGGACGTCTGGAGCATTGTTACTTCACGCTAATTTTTTGAAATCCTAGGTGAAGTAGTGTTTTGAACGTTTTGAAGTACAGGAATTATGAATTCGTTTAGTTATCAAAGTACGCATCCTGATGTCAAGTTGGAAAGTATTTTGCCATACAACCACTCGCTACCCGTTAAAACTTTCACTTTTCGGCACGGGCTACGTTCCGGACTTGGATGGAGTGTTGCCACCTTAATGCTTATTCATGATTCCACGAGATAAGTAAATTCGGCGTTTTTTCAACTTTTTGTGACGTTCAGCGATTTTTAAATATTTTCCCCGTCAAGTCACAAATGGGGGGAGGCGTTGACACTTCGTGTGACATAAGTGTGATAGGGGGAGTTAGTCGATTGTTTCGTGACATACTTTATAAACGGCCCCTCATGGATTTTGAGTAGTGGAGATCCCTCAGAGGGGACTTTTAAAGAACAGTGGAGTACAAAACTTCACCATCAGAATGTAGTTCTAAGAGAATCAATTCAACGAGCTCTTTTCCTCTAAAATACTACAACAACTATTTTCTTTTAGATTTTCTTTAATTGAGCGCGGCCAAAAGTTACTGTACTTAAATACCAGTATGAGGGGTTATCCGAAAGGTCTCCGAGCTGGCTCAGATCCTAGGAAACCAGTTATTGCAGTGGATGAGCATTTCGAAAACGTCGATTGCCGCGGCATAACATCAGTTCTATTGTCTATTGAGGTGAAAAGCTTCTCGGAAAAAGAATGAAAGAATTAATTTTTATGTTTGTTAAATGAAGGTTTGGGGTTGTGGCGATAATAAATCGCGGGAAATCCAAATGGACATAAAGAAATGGCAAGTGAAAGAGGCAGAGCGTCAACGAACTGTTAAGTTATCCGCTGCTGATTGGTTAGACAACCCGGACAGATATTTACTAGAACTAGGTGGTCGACCGCAGTACAATAATTCAAACAAGTGATAGATTAATGGTTTGAGTTGTTCCAACATCTGTACTTATTTCATCGTTTTAGTATCCTAACAATTCATGCTTAACTACTTGATGTACTTAAATTGTGTAGTTACAATTCTTTTTAGCTCTGATGACGATTATAGAGAAAATTTATTTTTTTAAAATTGAATCCGAATAAATATTTGCAACCAACTGAGGAGAGGGCTGTGAGAAGTTTTTATTTAAAGGTTACAATAAAAGATTTATTAGGATTTATTGACGAAATAAATCGTTTTTTGAAAAATTTCTTTCGTTTTGAGGTTCGACGACGGTTCTATGCTCTGCGTGAAGTCTTTTCAAAAGCACGTGTGTCGCACGCATCGGCGCAGGTCACAACTTTTTTTTACATACGAAGGTAGTTACATCGACAAATAGTTCAGTGAGAAAAACAGAAAATAAGGGCAAATATGATAAAGGGATAATGGACAGCCCCAGACACCTATACAATAGTTCAGACGGCAGTAAACTCTCGAGTCATAAATAACCCTGAGGATCTTCTTAGGTAGAAAACCAAGTCGCCTGATAACGCCACGATATGGCCTTCCCAGGTAGCAAACTCGTCAAGAGTAAGTCCCAAACATTTAACTGACGAGCAGGCCTCAATCGTTACGCCGTTGAAGGATAGTGTGGGCAGGCTGTCGACCCTAACATGGGGTTTGCGAAAATGGACTAATTTGGTCTTACTCAAGTTCAATGGCAACCTATTGATACGAAAATATTCAGCAATAACTTTCAAGTCCTCAGAGAGGTCGGTAACATTTTCAGAAACTACTGCAGAGGAAATGAACAAATTCGTGTCGTCGGCAAATCCAAAAGGCGAGGATTTCACTGGAAGGTCAAAAAAGTCGTTGACGATAATTATAAAAAGCAAAGGCGATAGAACACCGCCCTGTGGAACCCCAATCGTAACGTCGGTCATCGAACTACACACGCAATTGCAGTCGGTGTACTGTTTTCTTCCGCTGAGATAACTACGTACCAAATAATGAGCTACACCCCTGACACCACCACATTCAAGTTTACCCACAGCAGATCATGCATGACTGTGTCAAATGCCTTCGATAGATCTATGAATAACCCCGAAACAACCTTCATATCATCAATCTCCTTATTTATCATGCTGACCAACTCGAAGAGGGCAGTGTGCGTGTGCGTGCCGCTCCCTTCTCTGAGCCCGTATTGCCTGGCATTGAAAAACAGCCTTTCGAGAATCTCACTAGCGAGCGTAGCACAATTGTTTCTAGCACCTTGTTGACGGCCTTGGACGGTAGTTCCCCATGTCTTTCTTGGGACCTTTCTTATATATCGTAACAATCTTCGCAACTTTAAAGTCATCAGGAACACGTTCAAGGGATGTGTAATAACAGGCTACCAAAAAGAATCTTAGATGCACAGGTCTCGGGTGTTCGACCAACGAGAAGGTTTATAGATTCAATTAAATCAGATTTAGAAGTTAGAGGACTTTCTCTGGGCTAACAAACCATCTCCTTGGCGGGCGATAGGAGGGCATGGAGGGGAGCGGTGTACCTTCCAGGGATTGCGTCTAGAGATGTGCGCCGCCGAGTTCAGATGGCGCGCCGCCGGCTGGAAGCTCTCAACAAAAATTCAGCAGCCGCCGCTAACCTGGAAGAAATATTACTATTATAAACAAATTTGAAAGAGATTTCTCAAATTTGTGGTTGAGTTCTTGATTTTCGATTGCTTATACAATGATTCAAAATTACGCTTTCGTTTTTATGTGTTTTTTTCTCAAACTCGCATCAAAAAAATTTGGAATTTGTTACTCCTGCGCAAGTTTTTGCGCGGAAGTAAAATGTTCGCAATTATTTTGACGCGAGTTTATTTCTATGTTTTTTTCTGCGCATAAATTTAAAATGAAACGTGACATGAAACACAAATATGCGCACACTTACTGTGAATCTAGATAGCAACGCAAATAGTCTTTTGTTCTCATGTTTCATTTCATTGTTACCAAATGTTGAACACGCATTGGAGGTCTTCTTTTCCTCAATTGAATCGAACAAATTAACAAAAAACGATTGCAAATGCGAGTTTGACGTTTGGGAACAAAAGATACTTCGTGTTACTATCTACATAGGGGTCGTTCACATATGATGTCCAACTCTGGGGGTGTGCGCAAAAAAACTCATTTTCAACTATTTTCAGTTAAATATTTTCCCGATATTTTTGTTCATTTTCGACCGGTTCTGAACTATTTCGCCTGTTTCTCTACCTATATTTACTTTACATTCATGCCTAAAAAGACGTAAATTGAAACAAAACGGGCGTGTTGCGCTTGGAAGAGACAAAAACACACTCGAAAGTGTTATAAATTGTTCGAAAAATTTGTGTGTCCATTTTTCTTCTAACAATTTATAACAGTTCATAATTTCCAAGCGCCCACTCACTTTTTTAATTGAAAAAACGTCTTTTAAGACATAGATACATGATTGTACGCTACCATTCAATACATATGGTTCTTGAACCATACCCAGTCCAACGCCAGACTCATTCATACGAACCCCCAGATCAACAGTAGCGCAGTAAGATTTCTCACAGTTCAGCTGAAAAATCTCAAGGGTTCGGATTGGGGAGCTATCGATTATGCAATGATATAGTCCCTTTTCCTCGCACATTCATTCTGAACTGGTACCCAAAAGTCAATACTTTCTAGCCAAGGCCCTGGATTGCTATGTTGAGACAATGTTGGATTGAATTAAACTTGTGATCATGCAGGCCAAAATTCACAGTTTCATTCTCATTTTCTTAGTAAGTGGAGGTGCTAAGGTCAGGTAGAACTTAGTATCGCTTCCATCAGAGAATATATAATTAGAATCAACCACATCAACTACGATATGCTGGAGTGCAGTCGCTAAGCATGATGAAGACGACTGTCTTGCGCCTCCTTAATAGAGGAAGAAAGCAGAACGGAAGGTGATAAGTCTCAACCTCTATCCAAAGGCTCGGAACAGGTCGGTTTTGACCTGAAGCTGACTTGACCTGACCTGATGACCTGACTTGAAAAATTCTAAAGGCAATAATTCTGAATGTTTGACAAAAGAATGTGCAAATAGAGATTTTAATCTTTGTAAAAACGATGTTTACATTACTTTACAAAAGTATACCTAACTAGCTGTTTACACTCATCATTAATTAATCTAGTAGTTGAGCTACTTTTTTGTGAAAACTTTGTTTTTTCGCCGAAAAGGTGTCTATAACAATGTTACATGGTGGAATAACTAGTTTCGAACTCGTCACCAGGCTGCGTACTTGATAAATTTGATTGACAATGCAGAAGGCAGCCTGGTGCCGAAAATGGGTCGGCGTAACGGCTGTCATGAATACTATACGTCATACAAATTTCAAGTCGGCACTAGGCTGCGTGCTTAAACTTTCGTATTATGAAAGTAGATGGCAGCAGCAGCCTGGTGCCAAATTGAAACTTATATGACATATATGATTCATTCTTGCCTACATTTTGGCAAAAACAGATTTGCAGCACCAGGCTGCCATCTGCATTCTCAGCTCTATCAAAGTACGCAGCCTGGCGCTGTAAATCTGTTTTGTCAAATTGTAGGCAGGAGTAAATTATACATGACAAATAGGTTTCAGTTCGGCACCAGGCTGCTACTACCACCTGCATTCATAAAACAAAAGTTTAAGCACGCAGCCTTGTGCCGACTTTAAGTTTGTATGACGTATAGTATTCATGACAGCCTTTACACCGACCCATTTTCGGTACCAGACTGCTTCTACATTGTCAATCAAATTTATCAAGTACGCAGCCTGGTGCCCAGTCTGAAATGCAGACCTATCTTCTAGCGAAAGATTTGTTAAAAAAACTAAGAAATCACAAAAAAGTAGCTCCACTACTAGATTAATAAAAGTTGAGAATAGGCAGCCATTTAGTTACTTTTTTGAAAATGGCACGTTAGTTCGATCCAAAACGAGTCATTCCTTTACTACTATAAAATTATAATGATTACGTATTTGCGGGAAAATTTATTTATCTTCGAGGAGGAAGCTTGCCGAAGGCAAAGGATATAATTCTCCGAGAGAATAAATAAATTATCCTGCAGAAACGTAAGAGTTTTTATGCACCGAAGCAAGTAATCAACAAAACAAATTTTGATAGAACACAATAATGAATGACTTATCTCCCTAGACAGCCACTGAGGTGTATAAATGTTATTCTTTGTTCTCAGTCGACGATCCAGTAGACACTATAACTGAGTGTAGACTTTGTACATCAGTACACAATGTTGATGGAGATAGAGAAAAGAAAAACTTGACATTATATCATGGGCGCGCAGTAGCGATGCGCCCGTGACGCAAGTCCTCATACGATCAAATTTAAGAAAATTTTTTTCGTAGACGGCGGAACCACATATACTTTTTTCCCTTGCGTCGTCGTATTTCCCTGAGACCTTGTTTTTCGGATTCTACGTAAAATTTTGATTGAAATCGACATTTTACTGATTAAAATCGTAAAATCGGTCCAGTGGATTCGAAGATATGACCTTTAGAAAATCGTCATTTTCTATACAAATTGTGCTACTTCATAGAAGCCAAAGTTAATGGAAACATCCTACGTAAGTTAGTATGAAAACCGACTTTTTTGGCTCGTACTCGAAAACGGCTCGATAACTTTTTTGAAATTTTGCAGGCACCTTCGGGTGGGCATTCTACGCCATATGAGATTTAAAAAAAAGGAGGGGGGGGGGGGTAACGGCCTCCTTTGAGCGCGGGGGCTCTTAGAAGACGCCACATAAAGCCCATATTTATGTGTTTGTGTGTGTAATAATGTACGGTAGCACATTTTGTATGAGACAGGGTTGGGTGTTTGAGAAAGAGGTTTGGAGTCAAAGGGAACATTGTTGGGTTGGCTGTGTAGTGTGTCAGGGTGACCGCCAAAATGGCGACGGCTCAAAAAAAACTTTTGTTATGTTGTGAAGGAAGTTGAGGGGATCATTTACGCCCATGGCGGTTCGGCGGCGGCGCACAGTGTATTTTTTGTAACGGTTTGCTGCTTGGGCTTCAACTCGTACAGATTTTGATGATATTCTATTTTATTTGAATAAAGAAAAGAATATAGGACAGCCGTAATTCCTTTCGATCAATAAATTTTCAGGACTCCCACGTCCAGAGACGAAAACGTTTGTGTGGTCAAAAACCAATTTTTTTTGTTGAGAGTATTGCCACTTTGACTATTTTGCTTGGGAATTTGCTTGAAATGGATCAACATTTTTTTTTTAGACCAAGGAAAACGTTCTTCTTCTGTCCATTTATAGTAAGGCAGCCTGGTGCCAAAATTCTGTTTACGCCCGCATCTCGGCTTTACCGAGAAATATTGATTACAAAAAGTTTCAACTTGGCACCAGCCTGCTTCCCTGAGTTCTAGAACAAAGAATGCCGAATCCGTATGACAGCTATAGGAAGGCAGTCTGGTGCCAAAATTCTTTTTACGCCAGACTCTCGACACCAACATGGATATTGTTCCCAAAAAGTTTCAACTTGGCACCAGCCTGCTTCCTTGAGTTCTTGACCAAAGAGTGAAATCTTGAAAATATTTTTGATTTTTTTGAAATTTTGTTTCTAAACACTCAACACGTCTCCAGTCACACTGATATATTGTTTTTAATTTTCAGAAGTTTGGTTCTCCTCAACTCATTTGTTCCCACGGGAGTCAGAAGATTTTTCGAACCGAAAAGGAAAACCGTTTGTCCTTTAATCTTTCCGATTAAAAACGAAAAAAAAGAAACGTCAAAATATTGAAAATTGTACAAATTAAAGCCCAAGCCTCAAACAAAATACAAAAAATACACTGTGCGGCGGCGACTCAAAAAACAAACTTTTGATATGTTGTGGAGGAAGTTGTGGGAATAAATTTTTTTTGCCGGAAATTTTTTTTCGCCGGAAATTTTTTTCACCGGGTATTTTTTTTCACCGGAAATTTTTTTCGACGGAAACTTTTTTCGTCGAAAACTTTTTCGCCTTAAAATTTTTTTCGCCGGAAATTTTTTCTCCAAAATTTGTTTCCTATTTTCTTCCAAAACTACTGATATCACAACAAAACCCCTTTTTAAAAGGGAAACGTGACGCAAGTCCTCGTCCTTTCTTCTAAAACAACTGATATCAATTGGGGTGGCGCTTAGGGATAGTCTCTAAATTACGTAACGCAAAAACATGAGACAAAAGATGATTTTCGTATGCGATTTCGATGTTTTGTCTCATGTTTTTGCGTTACGTAATTTAGGGACGATCCCTTGTATGTATGGCGTATTTTTGTACAGGAAATCAAATTATTGCGTATGAAAGCTGAAAGCACAGAAAAATTATTACATTGGTGAGTCCGGCATTTGTGACGCATTTTTTTAATCAAAAATGAAAACATTCCAAAAAAATGTTTTGCGTTTCAAAGTTTTAAGCGTCACCTTAATAGATATCAGTTGTTTTGGAAGAAGGGACGAGGACTTGCGTCACATTTCCCTTTTAAAAAGGGTTTTTGTTGTGTAAATAATATGAACGGCAAAGTAAATTCATAAATACTCGACATTTATATGAAAACTTTGTTTTGTCGGGTCAATCAGGTCAAAACAGGTTCTTGTCAGATCAAGGTGTTCACAGCTTACAAAATAAGGTTAATGTCAACTCAGGTTTCAGGTTTTTCAGGTCAGGTCACAGGTTGGCCTGATCTGTTCCGAGCCTTGGTCTCAAGGTCCACATGATTTCAATGAGTTGAGCAACAACATTAAGTTCTCGCAAATTTGGCGTATTCCAATTTCGGCTCAAGGGAGCCATGCGCTTAAAATTATGCTAAATATATACGACATGAAACAAACTGACATGTTTACAAATATGAAAACCACAAAAATATTAAAAATCAAAACAAAAATATTTATAAATACTCATCAATATCCGCTTGGGTCAAAAATATAACGATTTTTGTACCTGAAGTACAGCACTGTCAATACTTCGGTTGTTGAGTACAATGCATCTGTACACCATCTCTACAAATATAAACGAATCTGCGTGATGTACTTATTGAAATCAACACAATCAAGCGCTCGTTTATCCATGTCATGTACAAAGTTACATTATGTTCTTTGAACACACAACGATGCGACTGTTATAGGTATATTATACATAGTTTGTTCAAACAAAAAACAACAAAATTTATTCAAAACCGGTTTTGTTTTTATTATAAAAATATATGCTTCGGGCAGCCATTTATACTCTATACAAACATACATTTCTTCTCCGTTTTATTCGATTCGTGTATTATAGTTTCTTTGCTTTAGCAACGAAGCTCTACGATACATTTGTACAATTTCAGCAGTTTGGTTTTTCGTGCCGAGTTTGCTTTAGTTGAAAACGGATTGTTAAGCGTTGTACACTCTTTTGTCATTTTCCATTCACATTCATTTCGTTTCTGTAAATAGAATCGTTTTGTTGTTGTTTGTTGTTTTGGGTGTAGAATCGAATTAATGAAAATTAATAATTTTAACATTTCGTTGATGTTAATAAAAAACTAATAAATTTGTTTTGCTTTTATCGGATTTTGTGCAGCTCCAATCCGAATATAGCATTTGAAGAATATCGCATATGCCATCGATATGTTGTGCTACTGCAGAGCAACTTTCCATTCTTTTTGATTGGTTATAACACTTAAAACTGAGTGCGAGGGTGTTGCTGTGTAATGAACATTGTTTGATGGAAATATTGAATAATATTTGACTATTTAAAGCATTCGATCGATTAAATTTTGTGATGTGCTAAAAACATTTTTTTTAACGAAAATTTAATTACAATAGACAACAAAACCGCCCATAATCGAAAGAAATTTGTAGTCTCAGCGCATTTTAAAGTCTAATGTGTATTTGTATACCTATGAACGCGCTGCGCATACGGGTACCAACGTAAACTACACTTTCGTACACATGGTAATGTCAACCATACTCCGTTGTATATCCAAAAACCTTTAGCGTCTGCGAATCGTAGTGTTTTTCTTCACATCGCATTGTTGTTTACGTTGAAAACTAAACGAGGAAGTTTCGAAATTAATAAGTTAAGTAAAATTTGTGGTCGTGTGTATGACACAATTCAAATCAAATTAAACTTCACTAATACAATTTTAATTGCTAAATGGTTAAATTGAATGACGGACCGTAAATTAGCATTCTCATTATTTGTAATCATTGAGCCGACCAAATTCACATTAAACGGAATAAAGTGAGGAACACCGGATTAATAGACCAGGCAATTATGATGGATAGGTATGTATCGTATGTATGCAGAAACCGAATTCTTATAAGCCAGCGAAGTTATGCTATTGCTCCATGCGGGTGAATAGTCTCTTCTATGATATTTGCCAGCGGAGATGAATAGACTTGTCTTTGCTTTTCGTAAGTTACTATGCTATTCGCCAACGCAAGTGAACAACCTTCTCTATGCTCTTCGACAGAGAGGTTGACTAGTCTCCTGCTCGGCCGCCAGCGTGAGTAAATAGGCTATTTTGCCGCAAATTTCTTTAATAAGACATGCGACACAATAGATTTCAATGAAACTAGTTAACTGTAGGGCGAATAGCACTAAGAACTTTTTTTTGCTTGCACTGGCGAATAGCATGTAGAAGACAGTTCAGTAGCGCGGATAAATCTCCGTTCTTTTAATTAGTTTTTGTTCTTGAATTTTTTCTTATTCATGAAAATAATTATTTGGTAGACTAATCACAGTCGATTGTCATGAGATGTTTCGGTCATAAACGGTACATCTTGTTATTATTTAATGAACAAAAAAGTCATGTCTTTGACATTGATGGGAACAAAACCATCTATTGTATTCAAACGATCTCAGGGTTTTTCTTTCAAAAGAAAATTAATTTAATTATAAATTATTTTTCAATCCTATAATTAACCTGCGAATTTCTAGCATAACTTGCTCCGATCGTGGTTGAATTGACTTTGCAATTTTAACTTTATTACATTTCTATTAATTTTAGTTTTTATTTTTAATTGGAGCTACGTGATTCATTTCATGCGTGCTCTTAAAAATTTTAATTTAATTTATTTTTCTAAGGTTGTGGGTTTTGCAACGCTTTTCGATTAGAAACAATAAAATATTTAAATCGAAAAGAAATTTACTTTTCACATGCAAAAGCGATAATTATTTTAATGAATGAATTAGCAACTCTACGAAGGGCTGGCTGTATTTCCTCTATTACTCACCTCAATAGGATTTCTAAAAAAAATGGCTGGGCAGCAGCATGGAATTGGTTTAATTATTGTCTTTTACTTGTGCGAATTTATTTGCCTCTCGTCCCATGATCCTCAGTACACCCTACGCCATTAAGTGCTCAGTCAGCAAGTATTCCGTAATTCAGTATTCGTAGAGAAGAATTATATTATCTACAGCAAAGTTCCTTGGATTTTCTTCATAAAACTTTATAGGTCATCAAATACCTTTTGGTGTAAGATGTACACATTGCAGTCATTTGATGTAAGCTACTTCCAAGACAGCGACATGAACTATGTGGAGTAGAAATTATTATCCAGCAATTTATACAAAGAAAATGCTTCTTGACAACGCTGGTTGTGTGCGCGGGTATATATTGATATGCACTCGTTTGCGACTCGGTACCAGACTGCCTACTTGAGATGTGTCATAAGTAGGCAGCCTGGTGCCGAGAATCTGTTAATGCCATCGCAACGGCAGTAACGAATACTATACATATACGTTACATAAATTTCAACTCGGTACCAGGCTGTTGCTGCCCTCTATATTTACCACATGGGGTGAAAAGTCCGCGGCCTAGCAATGAAAGAACTAATTTTTACACTTAGTCCGACGGTCCTGCAACATTTGGGTACCTTTGGTATAATAGGATTTCTCCAACCCTGCAAAATAGGCCTCTGTTTCGGATATCACCTCATCATTAGAGTAAAATCTTTTTCCCTGTAGCCATCTTTTTAAGTTTGGGAACAAATAGTAGTCGCTGGGGGCCAGATCTGGTGGAGTAATTCATAGCCCAAAGAGTCCAGTTCCACAGTTGCTTTTATGGATGAATGCGCTGGTGCATTGTCATGATGAAACATGACCTTTTTCTTCTGCATATGCGGTCGTTTCCTTTTGATCTCGTTGTCGACCTGTTCCAATAATTTGACATAGTACTCGCCAGTTATTGTTTTTCCTTTCTCCAAATATTCAATAAATATTATGCCATGCGCATCGCATAAAATCGTGGCCATAACCTTGCCTGCAGAACGCTGAAACACCAAATTCTAACCACTCTGAAGACTGTCTATTGGACTCTGGTGTATAGTAATGAATCGACGTTTCATCAATCGTGACAAATCTACGCAAAAACTCCGTTGGATTACGCTCGAGCAAAGCTACGATGCTGCTTTTGATCAATTGTTAGAAAACGCGGCACCCATCGCGCAGAAAGCTTTTTCATGTCCAAATAGTCGTGTAAAATATGTCGCACCCGTTTTGTTGATATTTTGAGGATGTCAGCAATTTCATTAACTTTCAGCCAAAACAATACTATGAATTCTTTTGATGTTTTCTTCATTACGCTTCTCAAGTACGCAGCCAGGTGCCGAGTCGAAACCGAGTTCATAGTAATGTACTAGCTTACCACTTCAACATTGTCATAGAAACTTTTTTGACACCAGTCTGCCCACCTTGAAATGTAGACCTCTGTTTGTTGCAATTTTACTCCGTGAAAATGTTCCAGAAGACGATAAGATAAGGAGTTTAAGCACAAGGCAAAGGATCAGTCTAGTGCCTGAACTCCTTATTTCATCGTCAATTAGAACATTTTCATGGAGAAAAATTGTTATAAACAGAGGCCTCGTTTAGGCAACACCACAGGAAAATGCCCTCCCGGGCAATAATTCCCATTTGTTAGGTCTATAATCCCCTAGGTGATTTCCACTTCGGACGATAATTCCCGTCAGTCTACTCCCCTCATCGTAACCCTAAAACAATTCAAAGAGATGGTTTCGCCTGACTTTAATCCGCCTCATCCTTAATCCGAGATAACGAAATCCATAAGCCACTTCTCTTACTTCAGCAAGCAAAATCTATTTTGGGGGTCTATTTCAGAATGATAAATTTCAATGACAAATTTTGCTGTAAAATTGTTGTGGAAGTTTTTTGGTGGTTGTAAAGTTGTGGTCTGCATGTTGTATAGGTTATGTATAAGTGTACAAAAATTCCACAACAATTTTTCATCAAGGATCTTTGAGCGGGATTGAAAACTTCGACTGAAAACATAAATTGTTGGATTTCTACAGATCTAAGAATAAAAGAAAAATATGAAAGTCGGATAAGATTCACTCGATATATGTACAATATGCACGTAGGGACCAAGTAGAGTCTCATTTTTAGGGTCCTAGCAAGGTTTTAGGGGCCAAATGTAAAAAATGTTCGTCCATACATTTTTGGGCTTTCATACACCTATCGATTAAAAAAAGATTTATGAAAATCTGTCAAGACTTACTGGAGTTGTGTACAAAAGTCCGAAAACCACTTAAGCGACCCTTGGCTGAGGGGAAACTCATTTCTGAGATTTATGGAATAAATGGACTAAGAGTAATAAATGGACCAAAAACGGACTAAATGTAATAAAAACGAGAATAAATGAAAAAGAATAACTTGTTTTCATATCTGCCACATACCCGATTCTAAAAACTTTTGTAGCACCCCTCGTATAAAAAGATAGGATTTATTGTCCATCTTGTCCTTGTCGCCTGTCCGAAAAGTGCCCATGACCGCAGCTGCATTGCCTCTTTGTATAGCCATGCTAATCCTCTGTTGCAAAAACGATTTTGATCGGGGTTCATTCGATTTCAAGACATTTTTTTTGCTTAAAACATCGAAGAAATGGATGGCCTCGTCACACCAGTGACCCATTGTTTCGACAGCAAAGGGTACACAAAAGTAATTTCGGTCAATCAACGAACGGTACTTCATCGTTTTCCTTTGTGCCTTGTCTTCCGATGCTCTACCGGCCTTTTTAGTGCTGAAACGTAGGTTGCCCGGGGTAACGTATCGGTGCATGTGGCGTCCCAAAACAGCGTACTGCCTCTTGCCGATGGAACTAAAGTCGCACCATCAACCCTTTTGCCGTCTTCCCTAAATAGGCCTACCGGTTCCAGATGAGCCGTGATATCAGCTGACATTAGGGCCCGTTTGATGACGTTGTTCAGCTCTGAGTGACGAGCGTGACGACCTGCGCTCTTAAGGCATTTCAACCCATGGTAACCTTTTCCATCAACTTGAGACCTGCACCAGCAAAAGTGGGGTTCGCATATGTCTATACCCAATCGGAAATCAATTGTGATTTTGAAGACATTGTTGTCTAGCAGTGTACCAATGGATTTTGACGGTAAAGCTTGGAGTGATGCACCAGATTCTGGTTACTGAGCTGCCAAATGTCTCGGGAAAATATATTCGACGATAGAAAAAATGAACTACCGATAGAAAATAATAAACTACCGATAGAAAAGTAAAAAATTACTTAAAATATCGGTACTTTGAGAATTATTTTATCGGTACTGCCAACATTTCTATCGGTACTTTATTATTTTTTATTGGTAGTTTTGAATTAAAATATCGGTCGTTTATTACCATCCATACCAGGCGCTGTATCGTTATCTGTAATCATTGTCGGTGAATTGACGGCAGTTCCGGTTGAATGATTCGAGAGCGTTTTTGATTTCACCGTCTACCAACTCAATGAGATCGCTGTGGTTCCATGTCGACGAAGTTCTGAGTAAAAAGCCAGCTTAGGAATGGCGAAACAGTTTTTTAGGATGTAGAGAGCGATGTAACAATTCTCCAACTCAATGAGCCTATCGAATAGCAAATGCATTTCACTTAACTTATTCCTGAAGATACCGTCGAATGCACCTCAAAGAGTGAACTCGTTCACTATTAGTAAGCCAGGTGAGTGTTTGTCAAATTGATCCGCTATTTGTTGATTCACTTCCGAGCAGAAGTATAGTTCGCACTATATGAAAGCCAATTTTTGCACATTTATCTATGATCGTTTGGAAATCTCTTGAGACACTCTCATACTCTCCGGCGTTGGTTCCGTCATCCAAATAAAATATACAGTCCGTATAAACAGTCCGGATCCGGAAGTCAATCTATATTAGTGAAATTAATACAAACGATTCTCCGCAACCAAATTTTCATGAGTTTGTTGGTATTTGCCGCTGGACTTGATGCGGTAATTAATTACGGCAATTAATTTCAATCTGAACCTCCCGGATTCCATTGTTAGGTCGCATACAACCCGTTGTAAAATTGTTGTTGAAGTGTTGTGGAATTTTTGTACACTTATACAACATTACCCAACACTTATACAAAATACAGACATCAATTTAACATGTACAACACAATAAACACACAACACACACACAACACAACAAGAAGACAGCAACTTTACAACCACCACAATACTTCAACACTACAACAATTTTACAACACTTCCACAATAGTTTTACAACAATTTTACAACAAAATTTGTCATTTTTAAATTTATCATTCTGAAATAGACTCCCAAAATAGAGTCTATTTCAGAATGATCCTGTTATTTGTGCATCCCCTAGCATAGACTGCTATTCCTTGCCGCTTCTTCCACTTCTAACTTTACCTTCATATTCGATTTTAATGTGGTTATTCCATTGCTTTCTGGAATTGGCATTTGCTAGACATGCTGCTTATCAGAATCCTCCAAGTCAGATACCCGCGATCTACCCACTACCGTGCAAAATCGTTTGTCTAATCTATCCTAACACTTTTTTCACTTTTTCATAAAATTTTCTGATGCAAATAACTTGCGAAAATTTTACACTAAATAAGTAACATGATTCCCTGCTCAATGAGTCAAATTTTAATCTTTTTAACGGTCTTTTTAATGAAGAAACCTTATTTACCCTGGCGAATTAAATGAGACTTGCTGTCCACCGATGCATTAATAATCCTAAATGTTGCCTATTATTCAATGAAAGCCTATAGTTGCGTAGTGTTTGTGTTATGTTAATTACGACATACATCACTTTTTTGCTAATGATGACATTCATTAATGTTCACTTAATTGCTTCAAACATAACATAACTTGAGTTTCTCAGTTGTCCCCTTTCGTCGTAAACAATGAGCGTTAAATGTTTATTGCATTAAAATTATTGTCATATGATGACTTATGATGTAATCTAACAATTTCCTGTATTGTTCGTTTCAACTTTCATTCAACTTAGTAACTATCAACATCAACATCAAAACAACTTTGGAAACACTTTTGAAAACTAAATAAATTGACCTTCGACAATTCATACAAACCGTCACCTTTGGCGATTAAATAATATCAACTCCTACGGAAATACAACCTGCGTACCTAAATGAAACTTTCCATAGGAGGATAGAAAAAATTAATAATTAATAACCGTTATGTATTTAATTCAATACTACCGATAAAAAGTAATACATTAACCGATAAGAAGTCATATCGATCGATTGTTTTAGTTGTCATATTGTATCTGAAGAGTTTCTTTATCAGAATATCGAAATGTCATCGAATTAATCAAAATATTATTATCCAAGTAGTAGTTTTTTATGCACCGTGTACTACATGTTGCTATCGGTAGAAACTGCAGTCTACTTTCTATCAGTAAAAAATAATATTCAATATTTGTTTTCTATTTTACCGGCTTTCTGCCCCCAGGAAAAATTCTATTGGCTGAAAATAGTATATTACTGCATAGACGTGTATATAAGCGATGTATACGGATGAGGAGCGAAGCTTCGAGTGTTAGTATAGCCGCTTATATACGCGTTCATTCAGTACAATGCTTTAATGTATAAGCTGGAGGTGTGTTAGTTTAACTGTTCACGTTTTTAGGTGTGTTGGTTTAACTGGCTTACATGGCTTAAACCATTGTCGCCCACGCTACCTTTTCGGTCTTGCATCATTTTCACTCACACACAATAATCATAATGAAATGAGACAAAAACTATCCGATAAACTACATCAACTATAAAGTTGCTCTACAATATTGTTGGAAGGGACACACTCAGCAAAATTTCTTGAACTTTTACATAATTTTCTAGATGTCTAAGAAAGAAAATCAAATGAAGCATTTTGGTAACTCTGGAATTTAAAAAATGGTCGAATTTAGTGCCCGGTTCGTTCTAGAATCGAACAACTTTTTATTTTTATTGGTAAAAATTATCGGTAGCTTTAATTATTTCACTGGTAATTTCATTTTTAGTGGTCATTTCTATCGGTAATTTATAATTTTTTATCTGTAGATAACAGCGCAATTTTGTAGAAATCATTTATTTGTAACATTTTCTTTGCTAACACCCTGTGTAGTTAGTGTATGTAATGTTTTGACATTGCGAATTAGATTTTTGTTGCGTTATAAAACTTCTTGAAAACTAAACAAGCAATTTATAGGTGCAGCAGGTGTTTAAAATGATTAATATGTTGAACATAGATTTATACGTACAACCCGAACGAAACTTGAATGGCTTAGAAATGCTTCAACAACATTTGATATTTTTTGTTCATACTCTGACAAAATATTAAACTGGTTACATAAGAACATGTTGTGTATCTATATCTATAGATAAAATACCTGTGCGGACTAAGAAAATGGTTGATTTGCAATTTTGATTTTATTTTAAATGATTGATATTTAATCGAGCATAGACATAGAGGAGGCATTGTTGATTATGACTAGCTGAAGAAATCAGTTTTGCAAATTTAAAGTCGAAGCAATTAAAATGTTTGTAAATTGCGAACCCGATATTGACTATGCGATTAACATTAAACCTGTTCGGAAAATACGTAAATGTCGAAAGAAAATCTAAAATAGGAATGTTATTTCAATAAGTTTTGTTGTATAATAAAATCAGATTCAAACTAAAAGTGGCACGCCATTTTCAGATGATTTTTATGTATATTTTACCAGTTGGAAAACATCTGAAAGATAAAACTATTTTGTTATTTTCAAGTTAAAGTTCATAACTAAAGGCTAATCCGCGCACCATGCATCATGTGAAATGTTTACAACATACAAATTTTATGCAAATAGCTTTTTACACCATAACTGTGCCTTTAAATTTAAGGTTGTAAGGACTTCCGGATTTTTAAAGCACCCTCATAAAATTTTGCTACTATTGGAAAAAAAAGTTACGTTGGCGTAAAAATCATAGTTAGCCAGAAATTGTGCATTCAAAAGTACTAACCTAGCCTAAAGGAGGGTTTATTTATTTAATCGTATGGCTTTTTTCACATCTGATATCTTACATTTTGTTACATACGCAGAGACAAATACTGAAAGTATTTACGGTTTTCCTTGATCGTGAAATTAACTGAGAGGAAAAGTTTTTTCTTCGCTTGTCGATTTTTGTCTTCATTTTGATCGACAAGCGAAGAAAAAACTTGTCCCCTCAGTTTGTTACATACATTTTTCATATTATTTACAATACATTCTTAAGAACTACTTGTATATTTCAACTGTTATATTTGATATTTACGATGCATTCTCATCGGGAGGTTACCAGGTAACAGGTTCGACGAGCCGAAGAGATAATATTCTTATTTTGTGCGATCCACTTTAGTGACCATCATCGTTCACACCATGTTCGTTGTCCGCCATATTTTTCGAATGGTGTATGTCGCCATCTATGAGGGGATAATTTCGGTTCACATGTCAACAAAATTTCCCATCGATTTTATTCCGTCCAAAAGATGCCATGGTCATAACACATAATTCACCTTTCTCAATGTGTGAGTGACGTCACACATTTGTGTACTTACCTAATTTCTCGTTTCGGGCATCGAATACCGAAACTACCCAGATTCTGAGGCTTGTGTAGGCCTAGGAACGTTACATATTGATAGTTTATTAGGGTAACCGATATGGTCAAATTTTGACCACGAAACACAAAAAGGAATAGCGCATCAGTCCAAGCTGCCGCCTTTATGAAACTTTATCACAATTTTTCTAAATGTATCTGTTGGGAGCAAAACCTAGTCAAATATTTAGATAAGTAATCTCTCTCTATTTTTCTCTTTTTTAGAAGTTTTGCTTTTGTTATAACGGTGACAAAACAGCTGAAAGTGATCTGCCCTACAACGCATAAAAAACTTAGCGACGTTACTAGATGAAAGATTTTCATATATTTTCTCTCACAAATTCTCCTCGCTAAGTTTTTTATGTTTGTACGGCAGTGATGAAACGTGTGAATGTGTAGAATAAGCAAATTATAAATTTGTTCATTGTATTTTTATTTTTTTTTAGATTTTTTTTGGTCAAATATATTAAGATTAACGTCACAAACATGTTGGGACATCTTTCTAAGTGCTCGACTGTTTTATAGCTTTGACGTTTAATACGTCATTTTGACAGTTGGAAAAGACCGGGTTTTGCTCCCAATACATTTTCACAACAACTTGTCTTCGTGGCCCAGACTTTAAAATCGGTTACTCCATTTGTCCATTGCTGCAGTAAATGTATATTAGCAGATTATGCACCTGCGGGGAAATTTTCTTATCTTCGAGGGAGAGGTTTGCATCCCGAACCGAAGGTGAGGGATGTAATCCCCCGAGTGGTAAATCAAATTTTCCCGTAGATGCATATGCTATTTTATTCACCAAAGCGACAAAACGAAGCCCTAGGGAACGTACTGTGGTGAATAAAAGTATTTTAGGCGTATTGAATTGAAAGGAAAGACAATAATTTTGTTCGTTCGCATGTTGTGTCCTACAGCAAGTAGATTTAAATCAGACAACATTCAGCAATTATAAACAAGTTTAGTTTCACAGGACCAAATATCCTCTTTTACACAATCTACACTTTATCCACCCGTTTAGTGCGACAACGTCGGCCGGCACACAATTTTTCGCCTCTTGTCAAATTATTAATTTTGTTTTACTTTCTGATTATTTGTGTTCATATATGGCATTTTTTTCCGGGTTTTTGGACCCCCTTCCCCTTGTCTGCAATGTTTCATACGAGTGAATTTTTTTAGACCCGTACGAAGAACGAAGTTCTTCGAAAAGGGGTCTGATGCGTTTACGACGACGTTTGTAACCAGTCGAATCAGCAATAAAAACATATGAAGGGACCCGTACGTATCAGAATAGATGTGGCAAACAGAGTTGATGTTACGAAAAGACTCGAACGTATTTAAGTCAATATTGCCTTAACTCTTAAGTGTCAAAAAAATTTTTTTTTGGTTAGGGCCAACCTTAGGACAGACCTGAGGCCCACTTTAGCCCTAAGCACAGGCACCGAGTCCAAATTTGTTTTTGAATATAATTTGGTACTCGATTACGTCTCAAATAGAGAAAGAATCAACAAAACCAGTTAGGATTTATCCAATTTATGTAAGCAAAGACGTTGTGCCCTAGTAGAAACTCAGTTTTAGGGTCCTATGCAAGGGTTTCTAGTGAAAACATTTTCTGCCATAAAACGGGAGACGGTCCTCGACATTTCGATCAAAGAAAATTTGAAAATCGGAAAAAATTTACTCGAGTTATGTACAAAAAGTATGTAGAGCGCTAGCAGAGACTCGTTTTTAGTGCCCTAGCTATATCCTAGGGCCCAATCTCAAAATTGTTTCTTCTACAAGTAGAACGGCTTTCATAGGTCTATGATCGATTCAAAAAATAATTACGAAAATCGGAAAACATTTACTCGAGTTATGTACAAAAAACATGTCCCTAGGTCAGTACTAAGGTCGGCCCTAGGCCAAAAAATGGTAGAAAATTACACCGTTTCTTCGGACGGGTTTTTCAATATTACCCTATCGGCAATTTCCAATACAATTTAATGTGGACGCAAGGCAATATTTACTTAAATACGTTCGAGTCTTTTCGTAAGATCAACTCTGTTTGCCGCATCTATTGTGATACGTACGGGTCGTTTCATATGTTTTTTTATGAAGTGGCTGTTTTCTTAGACCCCCTCCCACGCACACAGACGTCATTTATGAACGCTCCCTTAGCAGGAAAGTAAAAAAGATTATTAAAAGGAAATCGGTAATAAAACCTTTGTAAATATAAAGGTTTGACTTTCAAGACTTTTTTTTGTGTAAAGTAAAAAAGTAAAAAAGTAAAGTAAAAAAGGCAAGTAAAATGATAAAATTTAATGTTTGAGCTCTGTGTGCTGTAATTACCTTCTCATTATCGGTTAATCCTAACTTACTATTGCAAAAAATGTCAAGTCGTTAAGGGTTTTCTGTGCTATCTCACACCGTTGTTACGGATAAACATTTGCAACGAACAACATTTACAAACGAAACCATTGAAACTGGGTAGACTCATGAAACACAAAACGAAGCCTAGACTTTTTGCTCCAATGAAACTCGATTGCGATTCAGAGGGGCAATACAGCAAGCATCCGTAACACCTTCGGCCAGTAATGTTTTCTTGCGATACCATTTGTTAGTTTGTAAGTTGTAAGATAATTGTAAGATAATAATAAAGGGAAAAAAAGTTTCAAGGAACTGCGCTGCATCGATTGAAAAATTGTTCTTCTCGTTCTTTTAGCCGATAACGCAGCAGTCGAATTTCGAAAACAAATCTTGGTGTTTTGACGAAACTTGTAAATGCCGTGTCAATGTTCACCGAAAATGGATTCCCGTTACGTGAAGTAACGCCAAAGTCAAATCGCCAAAATGCATTTTGGCGATTCTTCACACTTTGATGATTTTTTTTGGCGTTTCTTCACATTTTGGCGATTTTTTCTGGTGATTCAAGAAATAACTATAAAATAATAAATCGCCAAAGTGTGAAGAAGCGCCAAAAAAATCGACAAAAAAGAGAAGAAACGCCAAATTAATTTTCAACGCCAAGATATTTCACACTTTGACGATTTTTCTTGGCGTTTCTTCACACCTTCGCGATTTTTTGGCGTTTTTTCACACCTTGCCGATTTTTTTGGCGATTTATTATTTTGTAGTTATTTCTTGAATCGTCAGAAAAAATCGCTAAAATGTGAAGAAACGCCAAAGTGTGAAGAATCGATAAAAAAAATCGCTAAACTGTGAAATAAGGCCAAAACCTGAAAATAAATTAATTTGGCGTTTCTTCTCTTTTTTGTCGAATTTTTTTGGCGCTTCTTCACACTTTGGCGATTTAATATTTTGTAGTTATTTCTTAAATCATAATCACCAGAAAAAATCGCTAAAATGTAAAGAAACGCCAAAAAAATCGACTAAAAGACGATTTTTTCAGGTCGCTATTTAACAATGCTGTTTCTCTTTGTTACAGCTGTTTATATTTAGTGAACAGTAAATTTGAACAAACAAAATTTAAATTCAGATGGAAGATGCGGGAAATCCGCATATTTCAAGTACTAATTGAAATCTAAATTTTTGTTCGAATTTCGTTCCTTGATATTTCTTATTTGGAAAATAGCCTTTTCTTTCTAGATTTATCAGTTGGAATGATCAGGTTGGTGATCTTGAAACATATATCTTGCGATAGTTTGTTCCGTTCCTATGCATAATTTAAATGATGTGAGTCTTCTAGTCGCCTCCAGGCCGCACAACAGAGTCTTCCAGCAGTCTGCGTCTCAGTTGATAGAAATTGGGGCATTCACATATGACGTGAACTCCTGTTTCTTCTTCTGATCCACATGGACATCTGGGAGTGACCGATAACCTCAACTTTTTCATGTTCAGCCCACTATGTTCGGTAATCGCATCCACTACCATTCTTATGCTTTCCGGTTCATTGCTAGCAAACTTTTATCCCTTTTGGAGTCTGGTTTCGGTAGAAAGCGCTTCGTATGAGCACCTCCATCGTACGCTTCCGAGCGTTCTCCATGCCTTAACGCCACCCAATCCTTCAATGCTTTCGCACAGACTGTTGGGGCAGCAGAGCCCGCCTTAACTAGCTCTTCTGGCTCCTCATTTCCTTCCACACCCGAATGCCCAGGTACCCAGACGAGAGTTATCTGATGCTCAGACCCATCAAGTTCAGGGTCAAGTTGCAATCTCTCACCAGCTTGGAAGTTGCGACAGGCGATACAAGCGCCCCAATCATCTCCGCATTGTCTGAGCAAATGACAGTATTTTTCCCATGTGCTCCCCTTTAAAGTTCTCCATGCGAAGACTTCTGCTTGAAAGACACTGGCGAGGTTACCCAGATGAAAGCTTTCACCTTCTTCTGTGTTGGAATCATACCCTCCAACCCCTGCTCCATTCTAGGTTTTGAAGCCGTCCGTGTATATGACTATGCTATTCCCTGGCAGATCAGCTTGAAAGCGATCAAGTCAGTCTTCCCCAATTGATAATATAGCGTTAAATCGCCGGTCTGATTCGATCTATGTCTAATTACTGCCTCATAAAACCACAGAATAGCCTTAGACGGTAGGTCTAGCGATCTAGCGATCTTTCACCTCGTTACTCGGTCGTGCCTTAATAGCAAAAATATGTAACGCGTTTCAACCTTTGGACTTTCATATTTGCATTCTTTGTTTGTATTCGTAAAGTATTGAGATAAAAGAAAATTTTGTTTTAATGAAACAATTGATCTTCTGACGAAAAAAATGGCTGAACTAAGTCTCGAGCTCGCAACACGTGAAGGAAGAAAATAATTGCTGAGCAGGCGCACTAACAACTAGTCTATCCATGAACGTATCTAACTAACTAAGGAACAGAAATTCAGAATTAAAAATGTTTTCATTCAAACAAAAAAGAAAAATTGCGTGGTTTGGCGGTATGTTTTTGTAATTATTTGTTAAATCATCAGAAAAAATCGCCAAAGTGTGAAAAAACGGCGAGAGCTGACAGAACAACAATTTTGGCGTTTCTTCACATTTTGGTGATTTTTTCTGATGATTTAACAAATAATTACGAAATTATGAATTACCAGAAAAAACCGCCGAAGTATTAACAAACGTCAAAAAAATCGCCAAAGTGTGAAGGAACGCCAAAAAAATCGCCAAGGTGTGAAGAAACGCCAAACAAAGTACCAAAAAAGAGATGAAACGCCAAATTAATTTTTTTCAGGTTTTGGCGATTCTTCAAACCTTGGCGATTTGTTTTGGCGTTTCTTCACACCTTGGAGATTTTTTCTGGTGATTTACCACTTTGTAATTGTTGAATCATCAGAAAAAATCGCCAAAATGTGAAGAAACGTCTAGAAAAATCGCCAAAGTGTGAAGAAACGCCAAAAAAATCGTCAAAGTATGAAGAAACGCCAAAAGCTGAAAAAAAAATTAATTTGGTGTTTCTTCTCTTTTTTGGCGTTTCTTCACACCTTGGCGATTTTTTTTTGCGTTTCTTCACACTTTGGTGATTTTTTTTTGGCGTTTCTTCACACTTTGGTGATTTTTTTTGGCGTTTCTTCACACTTTGGCGATTTTTTCTTTTTTGGCGATTTGACTTTGGCGTTACTTCACGGGAATTGAAAATAGCAAAATAATGAACCGAAGCATGCCGCCGGGAAACGTTTTTCATTCAATTGAAGTAGCTGGTGATTTGTTTTACAAGCCGCTGCCGCAAATTTTTAACTGGCGCGCGAGTCTCATTATGGAATCATAACGATTCTTACGTGACTTTAAGGTCTTCATCTCATTTATCAAAACCCTCTATAGACAGTTCATTTCATACAACAATAGAACAAAGACGTGTAGGGAATGGAACACAAAAACACTCACTTTTATAGTATGGAGCGCACTGTAGACGGTGTTTGAATTGCAAATGTTTCAAAAGTCGTATACACAACAGAACATGCCACGAATAAAATAACGCAATTAAGCAAGTCCTTGAAATAAATAAAAATTGCAAATTTTATCAAGAAAAAAAAAACAAAAAATAAATTTTAAACAAAATCATTAATTACACTCTTTTTTTATATAAATTGCAAATGGAATAAAATCAAATGTAAAACGAGGCGAGGTATTGATGGAATACAGGCATTTTAGTAAGCATTATGTGTGCGTCATTACAATCATTACAATTATTTAAAGAAATAGCTGAATATGCTGCATTCCAATATAAATGATTATCGTTTATTACACGATATACTTAACGAATATTCAGATGTTTTTACAATAAATAAACGAGGAAGAAGTACAGTGAATACAATTTGTTTGGTATCAATTATTGCTCGTATTTACAATACGAAATTTTCTGTTATTTTATTTTATTTATTTTTAGAACCATTTTTTCTTTCGCTTTCCAACTGTATATGCTAAAAGATCGAAATTGAAAGATAGTCACGTTTTGGTATATTTAATAAGCTTGACCATGATAAAGAGTCAGTTATTAGGAATGCATTGCAACTGTTTTGTTGTTGTTCTAATTCAATAAAACTATATCCTAGTTGGAAGCCAAGGTTTCCCAAAAAGTTGAACAATTCTATCGCAATCACGTACGCCGTCTACCTGCCTAATTTCGACAACTTTGATTGGGTAAAACTTTATTCTGTTGCGCACGTTATTCAAAAAAATATATAAAAAATAAAAGAAAAAATTACTTCAAATACCTTCATCTAAAGACTAAAAAGTTTAAATAAATGTTATCTTTATTTGTCACGAAGACGTTTGAGTTAATACAATGGTTTTTATTTACTTTCTGGTGGTATGAGAGTATGTGAGCGTGTTTCCTAAAGGTTCTTGATAAGTTTAAAAAAATGAAACGAAAAAAAAATGTTATTTGAACTTTCTATTCATTGTAAGTCAAGAGCATATACTCCAGACTAACGAATAACGTAGATTGAAATTATCCAAAATGATTTCATCTTTCTATAAAATATCTTCCAAGAATTTTTCTAATATTTCTAAGAATTGACCTCGCATAATTGAAGCAGATGTAGCGAAAAGCAAATTAGATGATGGGTTAGTCACCGTTACAGTTTACTTTTCATCTTAATAATGATTCAATTCCGACGATCAATACATGAAATACGCAAAATTGCAAAACGTTGTATTTCCCAACTAACTTCCGGACATACTTCCGATTGAAATAAAATTAATGTTCCCACAAATTATCATATTTTTTGTCAAAAAATGTACCTACAATGTTGAAATTACGATGCAATTTTTTTTTCACTAATAACCTCACAACCTCTGAGATTTGTAAAAAATATTTGGAGACAGTCTTTGGTTTTGTGCACATCTTTTTCACTTAAAACAACATTGTCGCAACAGAGTTATTAACATTTTTTGGCACAACATTTCAGTTCTTCATATCTTGATGGGAATTGCAGGGATCGCACTCGGTTACTTTTCTCATTTTTTACGATTTTTTTAAATAAACTCAGTTTCTCATTTGTTGTTGAAAATGTTGACAAAATTAACGGGAAACGGCAAGACTTTGCACGCTATGAGAAAGACGTAGTTGGCTGTTCCATTGATAACCCATTGATGGTACTTGTGTAACGAATGTGTTTTTTCTCACGTTAATATAAATCGCTTTGAAAGAGTGAAAGAGATGAAATTCGTTACCCAGGGATTAGCCAGTTATAGCTTGTTTGTCCAATGAAAAATTACCGTTCGTTGCAGCTATAAAAAATCATTTGCATTTGACTGTATTCAACCACTCGAAGTAAGTTTCCTCCAGAGAAATTCCACACTTGTGAGCAGATTTTCACTTTTACAAATTGACTGTCAAGAGAAAACAGAGTAAACCAACAAACTATTGGCAATTCAATATGTGACGGTAGCATACAAGATTATTGTGAATAGTCGTGCCGCCGAATGAGAAGGAGCTAAAACGATTGAAAGAAGCATTAGGAGAACATCATCTTCATATGACGTGCTGGGGCTTTTTAAGGAAAAAAATGTTTTCATTGCCTTAATAGCTCCGCAATGACTCTTTGCACCCGGGTGCAAATAGTATATTATTAACCGAGGGATATAATGGCGCGATTATAGTCGAGATGAAGTGAATGTCCGAGCGGCTATGCCCCGAGACTATAATTAAGCTATTTATCCCTTCGTTAATACGATAGTTTATATCATTTGGGCCTATAATTCGCCATTTGACTCGTGGCTTTTTTTTTGATTTCCTTTGAGATTTGACGTCATGATATTATAGTCGGACTATAATGAAAATTATAGTCGAATCGAAAATTATAGTCAGATTATAATGAAAATTATAGTCGAGTCGACCATAATATGCCTATTATACACCTCCCAGTTTGTATGAAACTCGAATATAATATGGTCATTATACCCCTACTTTCAGGTATATAAATGGCTATTTATATACCCGAATGATATAAAAGTCGTTAATACACTATTTGCTGCTTGGTGCAAATAGCTGATAATGCACTATTTACAACCGGGCTCACATTGAGTATTGATTTCTTTCATAAGCTCGTGTTGTATATTTTTACTCCTTATTTCTTACAATTTGAAAAACTTTGAAAAAAACAAAAAAAGGGATCCTTACGTATCAGAATAAATTCGGCGAACAGAGTTGATGTTACGAAAAGACTCGAACGTTTTTAAGTAAATATTGCCTTTCGTCTACATTAAATTGTATTGGAAATTGCCGATAGGGCAATATTGGAAAACCTGTCCGAAGAAACGGTGTAAAAAACCTTTCCGAAATCACAAAATTGACTCCCAAATAGAGAAAAATGTTCTCCTCAATTTTCTCTACAACATAGCAAAAAACCATTTTTTGGGCTAAGACCGACCTAGGACCTTAAGTAGAGGCCTCGGACACATACTTCCACAGATAAAAACGTTTTTATCAAATCGCTCTGCAACATGGAAAAATTTTATTTGTTAGGGCCGACCGACCTGAGGCCAACTTGAGCCCTAAGCACAGGCACAGGGCCCAAATTTGTTTTTGAATGCAATTCGGTACTCGGTCTCCTCTCAAATAGAAAAAGTATCAACAAAATCGGTTAGGATTTACCCGATTTATGTAAACAAACACGTTGGGCCCTAGTAGAAGCTCAGTTTTAGGGTTCTGGCTGAGTCCAAGGGTTTCTAATCAAAAAATTTTCTTCCATAAAATGTGACCTAGACCTTTCTATTAAAAAAAATTGAAAATCGGAAGAGATTTACTCAAGTTATGTACAAAAAACATGTAGGGCCCTAGCAGAGACTCGTTTTTAGTACCCTAGCTAAGTCCAAGGGCACAGTTTTAAAAAAGTTTCTTCTACAAGTTGTTGGGCTTTCGTAGATCTGTCGGTTAAGAAAACAATTATGAAAATCGGAAAAGATTTACTCGAGTTATTTACAAAAAAGAGACTCGTTTTTGGTACCGTAGCTAAATCCAATGTCTCAAATCCAAAATTATGAAAATTGGAAGAGATTTACTCGAGTTATGCACAGAAAACACGTGTGGCCCTAGCAGAGATTCCTTTTAGGTGCCCTAGCTAAGTCTGTGGGCTCAAAATCAAAAATGTTTCTTCTATAAGTTGTCGGCCATGCACAGATCTTTGAAACAAAAAAAAATTGCGAAAATCGGAAAAGATTTACTCGAGTTATGTACGAAAGACCAAAAACCACTTGAACAGCCCTAACTCGGCAGCCTTTGGGCTGACAGTGCCCAAATTCAATCCCATAGAAGATTTTCCGATTACTTTTCAGGGAAAAAAAAGTTTTTGAAAATCGGCTGAGTTTTACTCGAGTTACCGTGTTGACGGACGTACAATTTTTTATTGCTGATTCGCCATCTAAGGATCTAAGATCGATGCTCCCCCTACTCTCGGATCGAAATTCATCTCGTTACAAACGTCGTGGTAAACGCAATAGAACCATTTTCAAAGCACTACGTTCTTCGTACAGGTCTCAAAATTGTATTAAAGTTAGAGCTACTTTTTGGTTTCTTAGGGTGAGCAGGAAAAATTCATCGAGAAAGAGCTGTTACGTTAAAGTATTTCTCTCTTGTACGAATTAGTGCTCCTCTTCCTTGCGCATTTTATCAAATATCACTTCACTTTCTAGGTAGCTAACAAAACTAGGAAGCTTTTCCTTAAAACGAAATTTCACAAAAAAAAGGTGAACAGTTGTCCAATGTTCAGCAAAAATGTAGAGGAGAGTTGTAATCGGCTCTCAAAAACAATTTATTTTGCTCGTAAATGTCACTGGAACAAATTATTTAAGTCGGCGCAACTCAAATAATTTGTTCCAGTGACATTAACGTGAAAGATTTTCTTTGTGAGCCAATTATGTACAACTATTCTCTACATTTTTGCTGAACATTGGACAAGTCTAGCATGTAGTGCAAAGGCTAGAGACTGCCGACTTTTATTTATTTTACTGGGGGCTAGTCTAATAGAATTTTTTAGCGTACCGTAAAGTCCTCTAACTTCGTCTGGTTTTCGCTGTTTTTAGTGTATTTTTGCATTTAGCAGACTGCTAAAAAAATGAAATCGTAACGAAATGACGATAACAGACCCGAAAGCATGAACCGTTCAAATAAACTTTAAATGTGACATTTTGTATGGAACTTTTTAAAACCTATGAACACACGTGGCCACTCATTTTTAGCAAATGATTCTAACCTGTCTCACCTTTTTTATAAATGAATGCAAAGTTTCAAGCTTTCATAATCGAAACTGCTATCGTCATTTCGTTTCGATTTCAATTTTTCATAGCAGTCTTGAAAATGCAAAAATACACCAAAAACAGTGAAAAAGCGGTCAAAGTTAGGGTACCCGGTCAAAATTAGCCGACTTTACGGTAGCTTTTCCATAGCTCCCTGACTTTAGATCTGCTAAAGTGCCGGAAAAGGGAACAGACCTACGCAGTTCGATAGTTCTTTATCATGAAATTTGTCGAAATATTTTCGTTGCGATTAGAATGTGTACTCTGTTCCCTATAACGCTCCCCCTCTCGGCATCCCCCGATGGCACCAGCGTCGGCACCCATTTTCGGAAGCCCTTGTTGGCACCACTTTCGGGTGTTTAAGAAAATATGAACCTTCAAAGTTTTGATTCCGAATGCGATACTGTGCTTTTATTATATTTTACTTGAGAAGTTACTTTCTCGTACGGGATATGCTAAGACGACTAGCTCTTATTGGGACTGCCTCGATTCGTTTTTTAGGTAATTCGAAAATTTTGCAAAATTACCATAGGCAAAATTTTTTGATTTTAGGGTTCGTTGTAGGTAAGAAGTTTAGTAATGTACTAAGCGAGTATAGCGCCGCAGGCGAAAAATTTTAAGATCTTTGCTAGTTATTTAATTAAATCGTGATATTCACTTGAGCGCTGCAGGTCAAGATGTAAATATGTATCTTCTAATTCTCATCCGGTTTCCGAAATGTAAAAACTTAAGAAAAAATTGAAAATCTGCTGGGGGCTGAGCCCCCTTAAATATTTTTACTGGGGCCACAGCCCCGCGGCCACCGTTAAGTCGGCGCCTCTGGAGACTACCCTGAAGACCCAGTCGACAAAAGGCCGGCGCACGGCTCTACCCCGAAAATATGCCGAAGAAAGCTGTATTTCACGTCAAAGTATACAAAATGACGCGTTTAGTGCTACTTCGGCTTATGTCAAATGTACCAAATTTCGTGATGAAATGCACATCATTTTCTGTCGCTTGACATTTTGAACTTCATCATAAAATTTCATATAATTTGACATAAGCCGACGTCACACTAAACGCGTGGATGGTAATGCTAATTTTGAGCATCATTTCACTACAATTATAATTCTTTAGCTTTGATTTCCATATGTCCAAAAATGAACTAATTTCAGAACTATTTTCGTCGTCTTGCACTCATCTTTCTTTTTAGCTCCGATTTTTAAGTGGGAAGCCAATACGCTAAAAATGGTTGTATACACTGTGATGTGTTAATGTTGTATCATTGACGTTGGTGTTTTATTCACTGACATAACACTTTACAACAATTCTTAGCATTTTGTAAGGCAACACAGTTTTTGCGTGAGGTTTTTTGGTACATTTTTTGCATTGCAAGGTGTGACATTGAAGTGTGCGCCAGCTTTGTGATGTTTACACAAAGGGCAGGGCATTCACCATCTATGTACAACTTTATTAGGAAATACCTTCTGGGAAGTGCAATTTTGTTATAGTGGCACGCTTTTTCCTCGAATTTCAGACCCCCCTTTTCCTCCTTGCGCGCAAAAATGTATAAATTTTTTTCGCAAATGTATGGAGCATACTTTATGAATGGACCCATATATATTCGCATCGATATCGAATAAAATCTCTGTTGAATCGCAAACATCGTGTTTACTCGTCCAAACACCACGCCAGGTACTATGCACGCCTATGCACAGCATACAGATAGTATGTCATAATGTGTTGTCCAACAACATCTCAGCAGAATGTCTTCGGTTTTACTTTCCGACTGAGATTTTTTGCAAATTTATGGTAAACGATTATTCAGCGGGGATTTATTCCGAATTTTAGGATAAACAACTGTGAAGATATTTTTTTTATTTCAATTTTTCTTATATGTCAATAGTGTATGCATAGAAGAATGTCTGAGTTTATTTATACTTTCAATAAGCTTGTCAAATTGCCAACATAAGACCATAATATTCGCAAATCGTTGTTGTTTAACATTTAGCACACAAATTTCTCCGAATTGCATTGCATTTTTATACAATCGTTCCGTTCGTGTTTCAAACGGTTTCATAATAATAAATATTTCCCTCTACCAACTTCCTCTCAATTTCTCGCTGGAAAATTTTTCCGTGACGCTTTTCTTTTTTATTCATAGGAAATTCAACAATCACCAAGCCCATCCCCCTTGTAAATCGCTTTCCATTTTATTCAGGGTTTGATATCCACGCCTTGGCTGCGTCAACGTTTTATGTAAAAGTATAGTGATTTTCATGAAGCGATGCTTAAACTGTCAAACAAATCATTAGATTGACAGATTTTGCATCGTGTTGCGAATATAACTAGAGGTGAGCGGGTCGGCCTTTTTTTGAAACCCTACCTGACTCGAACCCGATTCAGTTTTCGAAAACCCGATAACCCGGCAATCTGTATGAAATGAAACCCGACCCGATTCAATTTTGAAAAACCCGTAGCCCGTCAACCCGATAAAATTGATTCGGGTTCGGGTTCGGGTCGGGTTTTTCGTACATTCGGGTAACCCGCTCACCTCTAATTATAACTATATTTTGACATAAGCCGCCTACCCACGAAAGCTGTTAATTTGAGATAAAAAATTTAAGGAATATTTTCTCAAAGATTAGGCCCTGGGTGTCGTGCATCGTAATTTAAATTGAATTAAATCCTACGTCATTGCTAGTTCGCGGAAAATGAAAAAGAAGCTCTTTATACTTTGATAATGTAAATATCATCGAAAGATAAAGAGTTTTTTTAAGAAATGAACTAATTAGCAGGTGACTATTTACGTGGAGTATGTGTCATTCCACCACAAATAACAATAAACAAGGAAGGGAAATTATTTATTGGTCATTATAATTTCGTCATCATATAATTGATTTGAAAGAATGATGTCCACATTAATTTGAACATACCAACTCGTTTGATGGAATTAAAGTTCCATTGTTAATTCCTCATCAATTTGAAGGTTAATTGAGTATCGAGCTTTGTATAAATTGTTTGATGTGCTACCTATTTAGAATAGAGGAAAAATACGAAATCACGATTATCCACACTCAGCCAGGCATCAATCGAAACTATGATATTTCATTTAAACATTACCCAACAGCATTGAACCATTCGAATAATATTTCCCAGTAAAATCATTTCACATAAAACATATCGAAAACACGCATTTTTTTGATGATTCATTTCGATTCACTTGATGTAGATTTTGAAACCGAATGAGACTCAAGTGGATTATTATTGACTTTATTTTACCTGGAACTTGATCTAAACGTTGTTGATTCATTTGAAAATTTATATTGAATAATTTGCTATCCATAGTTTTAATAGACGAGCAATTATTGGTTTGTTGATAACGATTTCTTTGAATTGAATTCCACAACCACCGCAAATAAAAAAAAAGCCGAAAAAAATTCGCATAGGAAAACACCCGCTAAGTATTTATGTTTGTATCATACCGTATTAATGCTTCAGTTCTGAATAAACATATTCTAAACCGACAACCCACACACCGCATTTGGCGACCTCACATGACGATTTAAGTATTCACTTCAAATTTTCTGACAATATGTTTTGATAACTTTACGAACAGTTTGCCCATTTAAATATCGATAATACAAACACTGGAACCACTTCGAACAAAAAATAATAAAACATATTTCTTCCTGAATCAAAATACGTTGACAAAACTTTTTGGACAGTTGATTTGTTTGGGAGGAGGTTCTTTCCTTAGACTCGTACGAAATAATGAGGCATATGAGTGTTCACTTCTACGAAATCTACCCCTTTAATGCGTCAACGCCTTATGTCAAAGTATATTGATTTTCATGACACGATGCGCAAGCTAACTAATGACATTACTCATGAAAATCACTATATTTTGACGTAAGCCCTTGACGCACCAAAGATGTAGATGTAGATAGTTTTTATCAATAAATGCATTTAATACGACGTCGGCTTATGCCAAAGTATATGAAATTTCATGACGGACTGCATAAGCTGACAAGCATATCTCTTGAGATAATATGAATATTGTCATAAAATTTTTTATAATTTGACATAAGCCGCGGCCGCAGTAAGAGCGTGGATTTTTTTCAGGCTGTGCATCTGTTCTCATACTGTACAGTCGCTCTAAGTCTACTAGTCTACTAGCAGGCTTAATTAGCGCTCTCAGCTGTACATCCGCTCTCAGGCTCTCTGGGTCTTATGAACGCCCTCTATATTTTCTTTTATTCCTCTCAGAGGGTAATAGGCTAATAACATGCAGAGGGCGCTAATAAACCCCACTGGGTAATAGGGTAATGTTACGAGGGGCGATTTGTACGAATGTCCACCTGAATTAAGAAAGCAAAAATCAGGAAACGATATTCAGGAACCTAAAATAAGGAAAAACAAAAATCAGGAAATACCAAATTTAGGAAAAACCAAAATTAAGAAAAACGAAAATCAGGAAGGAAATAAATCAGAAAAAACATCAAAGTTTTTAAGTTTTTTTAAGGAGGTCGCAATCTTATTTTTGGAATATAGGGGGCTCTGCCTCCTAAACCACCGCGCCTGCGGAGAGCTACTAACGCCCTGCCCCAAACCCCGCTAGGGGCTCTGCCCCTTAGACCCCGCCTTTTTTTAAGGATTTATCACGGCCTGCGGCGCATTCTCTCAAAAATTATTTTCCTGCTTTTGGTTTTTCCTGATTGCCTGATTCCTAATTCTGGTTTTTCCTAATTTAATTCATTCCTAATTTTTGTTTTTCCTTATTTTTGGCAAATAATTTTTTTCCTACTTTTCGGTTTCCTAATTTTTTTTCCTAATGTTTGCTTTCCTAATTCATGTGGAATACCCTCAGAGGGTAATAGGCTAATAACATGCAGAGGACGCTAATAAACTCCACTGGGCAGTGTTACGAGGGGCGATTTGTACAGTCATCTTTTTCGCTTAGTCCGGATTTTCGATATTTGTTGCAACGAATCTTACGGGCATTCGTATAACATCTGGCCCTGTTATTATCACCACTCAAAATCAACATTGATTTTGTTTACTTATTTCTAATCTTACAAATTATCATACAATTTAGACAAAGTTTTCGCAGGTTGATCAAATTTATGTAGGTGTAGCGAATAATAAAGAAATACAGTCAGACAATAAATTGAGTTAACGACACAAGTTAAAGGTTTAATTCATTTAAATGTATGTGTCGCTATAAACGGGAATTTTCAGTTGAATTATGTTGTAGTCATTCTTCAATTACACTACACTCCTAAGTCTTGAAATTTATTTCAGAGTTATCAGCTCTACTGTATGTACGTGTGTTTTCTTAACAGGTATTCAGTTATTGTAGAAACTAACCTTTTGCAAAATGTTATCGATATTGGTTAAAGATTGGGCAACAGAAATCTCATTTCTGTTCCCCTCTCTCTGAAACAATATTTCATGATTTTTATGAAATTATCGTTGAACATTTTTAAATTAATTGTTATTTCCATCACTTAATGTTTCACCCCAAAATAGTTGGCAGATGATAATAATTGACTGACTCATCTGAGTGTAGGCAAACGATTGGGTGTGCTCAATGTTACGAAAGTGATATTGACTAACCAACCCTCTTTCAATATGAACGAAAATCAGCCTTCTGCAAATAATGTTTGAAATTTGATACGATTTTCGTTGTGCCCAACGAAGCTGTTCCACCGTAGTTACAGTTACTCAGATGTCTAAGCTATTATTGTAAAGATCGAATCGTACCATGGGTCATGAATTTCAAAATGTGTGCATGTGGCGTATGTGTATCAACTCATGCTAAAACTGTTCTGCATAAGTGGTTTTAAGAGACAATATTTAGACTTGAACAATCAATGAAGCTGACTGTTGTATAGGCTTCGAACCAAACATGTTATTTCCATCTGCCATCAGCAGCAAATATCAGCGTTGATTCGTTAATAAGGCGAACAATTTTTTGTCCATAGATTCAAAACGTTTAAGTTTATTAAATTATTTTAAATGGTCTAATTGATTGCTACAATGCCAAATCGAATAATAACTCATTTCCTTCTTCCAAAAAAAAAAATCAATGAGTTTTAAGCCTTGGCACATGGTCGTGATAAACAAAAATAAAAGTAATTCAATTTTGCTTCACTATAATGTTTTGAGTATAACCTGCGTGACCTTTTCAATCTACGAATCGGGTAAGCACTTTTTTTGCTGGTGTTTAGATCTTACTCGAAATCTATTCATTTAGTGGGACTTCAGCTTATCTCAAATTATATGAAATGTCATAAAGAAGTGCATAAGCTGACAAGCACGCCATTTTTCGTCACTTGAAGTATTCGAAATTTCGTCATGATACTTTATATACTTTGACATAAGCCGAGGCCGCACTAAAAATGTGAATTTGCACGAAGCTAGAATTTCTTGACGATTGGATTTATTTATCGTGGGAAAATATGTTGTGCTTTTGCTAGAAACTTGAATAGGAATGTTTGAATCTCAAATCATGTTGCTCAAATCTCAGATTCTGACTATTAAATTTCCAATCAGAAAAGTTGGCTCTCAAATTTTGGTACTTCCATTAAAGGTTCTTAGATTCTGATGTCTGGATGTCGTATCTCCAATTACCGATTTTTGTTCGTTAGTTATCGAGAGAGGGTATGGTAGAGATTTATGGCACAAAATGTTCGGTCTCGGTCTCTGAGGAAAATATCTACAAGCGACGTGGGAACTGCGTTTATAACATACACCGCCGACGTATTTTATCCACCGTGCACGCATTATGTGAGCGTATAATACGTTCGTTACGTAAGGCATGCTACACAATACTTGAAAAAAAACCATTGAAATGTGTATAAAAAAGTAGCGATAAGTTATTGAAAAAACAATAAGTCATAACTATATGGACTAGAGATGAGCGGGCGGGAGGGAATTTCAAATTATGCCACTACCCGCACGTGCCCGATAGGGAATGGACCGGGAGGGCACAAATTTAACGGGCACGTTTTGGGACGGGCAATTTTTTTAAATTTTGGGCGACAAGCCCAACTTAAAATTTAAATAACCAATTTTACATAGAGAGAACAAACGAAAAATATCTTCATTTCAATATTTATGAGAGAGACAGTGCCACGTTTACTCAATTTTTGAAGGTGTGCTAGGAAAGAATTTGAGGAACGGGCAGATTCGGGCATGAAATTGACTGGCACATTTCGGGGCGGGCATTTTTTTAAAGTTTGGGCTAGGGTAGGTTGGGCACGGGCAGCAAAAAAGTGGTGCCCGCTCATCTCTAATATGGACGTTTCGCTTGAGCCACATCCTAGAGGTCTCGCTTGAGAAACCTTCTAATAATTTCTTAATAATAACTTAATACGGTTGATAATACATTCAACGCGTATATAATACGTCGGTGGCGTATTTTATGAACACAATTCCTACGTCACACAGTGATTATTTTGGTAATAGTAGCGGTCTGAATTATATAACTGCTCAGGAATGAGATAGAAATTTTTGGTTTTCAGCAAAGTTGTTCACCATGAAATGAAGAACAACTTTGCTGAAGAAGCAATTTTTCCATCAATTTTATTTCGGAAGTTATGACTTGTTGAATGGTGAACAACTTTGCTGAAGACCAAAAATTTCTGTCTCAAATTCCTGAGCAGTTATATAATTAAGACCGCGTCGCGTCGCTTGTAGATATTTTCCTCAGTGTAGCGGTGGATGTTCATGACAAATATTTTTGTACATAAAAATAAATCTTTAAATAAAAGAAATCCTTAAAAAACATTGAAAAATCAATCATATTTAAAAGACATATATGCAAGGGACGCGCAACAGAGTTGATGTTACGAAAAGACTAGAACGAAACAGGCACCGGGACAAAGTTTGTCTTTGAACATAATTCGGTACTCGGTTACCTCTCAAATAGAAAAAGAATCAACAAAATCAGTTAGGATTTACCCGATTTATGTAAACAAACACGTTGAGCCCTAGTAGAAATTCAGTTTTTGGGTCCTGACTGAGTCAAAAGGTTTCTAATAAAAAAATTTTCTTCCATTAAATGTGAGACATTCCTAGACCTTTCAAAAAAATTTCTTCCATAAATTGTCAACCATGCCTACATCTTTCAAACAAAAAAAAAAAAAAAATATGAAAATCGGAAAAGATTCACTCGAGTTGGCCCTTGGGCCGATAGTCCCCAGATTCAGTCCCAAAAAAGATTTTCCGGTTACCTTTCAGGGAAAGTTTTTGAAAATCGGTTGAGTTACTCAAGTTATCGCGGTTACCAGGGCCTATTTTTCGAAAATCGTATTTCCAAATTTTCCAAATAATTTCCAAATTATTATTCGGAAAATTTGGAAATTATTTGGAAAATTTAGAAATTCGATTTTCATCGCAAACACGCAGCCTACAGGAAGAGAATCACAAGCTTGTGCATCTTTCTTATTTCTCTTTTATCTTTTTTTTCACGTATTCGCTTGCATTTTGTGCATGTAAAACTCGTTTTTTCGGTGAAATGAGTTAAAACGAAACGTTGCACAATCTTACGATTCTTCTCCTGTAGTATTGACGCTGCTTTTTCTAGTGCGGAGTGACTAATCGCAGAAATATGTTCAAATTTTGCACACAACAGAACGTTAAAATGTATGTTTGAAAGCTCTTCGCTACGCGTCGTACCCTTTGTTGCAAATCGCCAATAATGACACGACATATTTATTCAGTTGCGTTTAGTTATTATTTGAGCAAATCCTTTTTCCAAAACGCGTAACGCAGCACAAAGTGTAAGCGTCACCCCAATTGATATCAGTCATTTCGGAAGAACGAACAAGGATTTGCGTCACATTTCCCTTTTTAAAGGGTTTTTGTTCTGAAATCAGTCGTTTTAATTAAAAAAGTTAATAATCCTATTTGGTAGAAGGCCCAGTCGATGGTTTGCAGTATAATTTGAGCAAGTCCTGAAGGCCAGTTAACGAGAAACACGTATTTACTCAAGAAATTAGTTATTTACGTTAAATTTGGTGTCGATTAGCATTAGCCGTGTTGCCTGGCTAATCGACGCCGGTGTCGATTATAGCATACACTGTTCTGTGCGGCTAATCGGCACCGGGTGCGACACTGTGTTGTATGGCTAATCGCATCCGGTGGCGATTAGGAACAGCTGCGCGGATGATGCTAATCGACACCGGATGCGAATAGCATCGGCCTTTCTAGTGCATCCAGCCAAACAAAACACCTGTTTGTAGCAAACACAGTATGACAATCAAAAATATGTTTGCCGTTCTCAAATTATGTTTTTTACAAACATAGAACGGTTGTCCTAAACAAAAAAATTGTATATCTTTTTGTTAGGTGGACATTCGTTGAGTAATGGATCACTTTCGTTGGTCATTCAGTAACCTACTATTTTTTCAACGATTTTTTACTCAATCGTATTTTGTTTCATTACAATCAAACTTCACATCCTTGATACGTCTCTTCACTTTTTAATTTCTTTCGAATGATACCAATCGTTTGAAGTAAATTGAGCTTCTGTGTCTAAATTTGGTTAAAATTAACATTTTAGATGATTTAGAATTACGTAGGTCACGCGTAATGACTTTTTTTCAATTTGGTTCAAAACATCTGATATCAGACACTTAAAGCATCCTGTCGGAAGTTACCCAACCAACACATATCGTCGTATAAGCTATAACCAGATACACCGAGCGTATCATGAAAGAATAATAAAAAAAACAACTCGCATAAGCCAGTTTCAGTGGTTTTTTCACCTAAGTAACTAACTGGTTTTAAAAACTACCTTTCTACCTGTATTCGTAAGTAAATTGTATCGTATGCGAGTGCTAAGCACACATAAGTTTGTTGTAGTTCAGATAGTTCATTGATTCATGAATTGTATTTGCCATGCATTTCATGTTACGCTGGTTCGTACGCTCTGTTATTAATGGCACGGCACCTACCAAGATATCTTACTTTTAAGCACCATTTCGTCTGACATATACAACGCATTTATTAATGTGACGCTGTTCGCTTATGTAGGATATTGCTGCTTAGCTACGAGAATAAATCAGATAAATTTAAATTTATTTCATTTTTTTTTGCTATGGTGGAAAATGCGTTTCTGGAGAGCAAACACTTAGATTTCGTCGCAATTTTGATATCACAATTTTCTATTTACAAATAAAACCTTTGAATTGTTGTAATTGGAAATCTTGCGATTTCCGTATTATTGTTCAAGCAAAATGTATTTTTGTTCTGTTCCAATTGCCTCGCTATAACTGCAGTTGGTTCAATATTTTCAGACGAAACATTTAAAATTGTACAACACTGCGGTTCTTAATGATGAGAAGAGTTATAATAAGAGAGAACAAAAAAAAAAACGGAAATTTTAATGCTACAGTTAAAATGTTAATGTTTTGGTAAGAGAAAATTTGGAAACACAAAATATGGTCACCAACAAATTATTGAAATGTGTGTCAATATTTGCGACCCGAAAAAATTGCGATAGTTTATCAAACAAAAGAAAATGTATTTTACGAACAGAACTGTATGCCGCGCTACCATGAAATTCGTTAAAAAAGAACGTCGAACTGAGCCGTAACCGCAAGCAACGAGTTCGTTGCTGCAGCGACTGCTGTCAAAGTACAGAATATAAAATTCGTTATATGTTGACAGAAGCCGATGTCGTAGGGCCTATTACTGGGAATTTAAATTCCCGAAATTTCCTGAAAATTCCCGAAAATTCACAAATATTACTGAAACTAAGTTTTTTTTAAAATTTTCTGGTATTTTAGGGAATTTTCGGGAATTAAAATTATAGAAAATTCCAAAAAATTAATTTCGGAAATTTTACGTAATTTTCGGGAATTAAATTCCCAAAGATAGGCTCGTCGAAAGACGTTAATCCAGGCGAATAGTGCGGCGTCGGCTTATGTCAAAGTATACGAAATTTCATGACGAAATATACATTATGTGAAACATCGAAAAATGGTGTTCTTGTCAACTTGTGCACTTCATCACGAAATTTCGTATACTTTGACATAAGCCGAAACCGCACTAAAAGCGTGGATTTCCCTGTGTACTTACATTGTACACTTACATACTTCTCTCTTTATGAAAGAGATAGAATACTTATAAGTGATTACATACTGATGTTTGAAAACAGGGCAAACGACTTGTTAACCTGAAAATTAACTGCAATCTTCACGTTCAGTCATTGCATAATTTTTCTAAAAATAGATAATTGACGTTAAGACTTTATATGTTGTTTACGACACTCTAAAGTCTCTTTCGAAATGACATATTTTTTCCGCTGCGCCACCGAAAGTATTCTTCCGACGCACATCTCTGACCTCATTAGATTGGTATGACAAAATGTTCGAATTTACGTATGCTATGGAAACAATAGAACGAAACGCTAAAGAAATTGGAACAAATGTAAAAGTTGCAACATATCTTTACGACTTAATTAATTCTTATACACGTATTTCCCGATAGTTCTTGCAAGTTCTTTATTCATGCAATTACGATCGAACTCACTCTGGGTGAAATTCTGACATAATGCACCTGAACGTGACCTCAGTACGTCTGTGGAATTTGCTTCATTATTATATCACCCGACGATATCGTTGTATACCGGGAAATTCCCGTTTAATTTTACTTGAGACAAATCGCAATTATCTCGTAGTTAAAACATTCCAACAATTCTAACCCAGAAATATTTAAAGAGTTCGTTCCTATATAAGACACAGCAAACCCACATTCAATGATATTTAACATGCGTATCAACAATGATAATGTAAAATTAACCGTTTCTTTAACTAATTAATTAATGGCTGGGCTCAATCTAGCTGAAAAAATATCATTACAACTGGTGGTATGTGTTCGCGTTCTCAATTAAACAAAACATTATTTTCCGATGTTCTTGAAAATTGTGAGAGGTGCATGAGCACAATGTGTAATGCATGATCTCGGCATAAAAGTTAATTCGATATATTTAATTTGTAACCACAAAATTAGAACCGAATTTGATCAAATATCAAATTGTTCAATAACAAAGTGAAAGGTCATCGAAATCAATGCCTATCGAGCTTGTTCAACAAAATAGTGTCGAGTAGATTTTATTGATTAAGTCAATTTCAAATTCAACCGCACAAATCGTTCTCCATGAAACGTTTGTCATTTGATCTGAGGCTTTATGAAGAAAGTATTTATGACAACGTTAAAGATGCTTAAAAAATCCATTTATAAAAATAGATGGAGGCTATGGAATGGATCGAATTAATCTCCAAATTTATTATAATTCAAATCAATATTTAAATGAGAGTTTAATTCCCATAGAATAGCAACATGTGTGGCGCGTAAAGTTTTGGAACTTTCAAAACTATCGTAAAACGGGACACTAAAAATAAAACTGTGAAAAAAAGCAGCAAAAAATTAAAAACTTGATTTCGATAACAAATTCCTTCATGCTATTTAGATTGATTGGATCAATCGCTGTTTCATACCGGTTAATAGTGCAACTTGTACACTCTTAGAAACGTTTTTTCTATTCATATTTCATTCGGTAAGCGCACCACTCACCTGGAGAGATTGTAATGTTGTAACGTCTCACAATGGAGGAATATTAACCTTGTGCAAGTCTCGCTACAATCGATTTTTAAAGAGTTATGCAAACTCTTTTCGAGATCTATTTATCAGTTAAACATTTCTTTTCATATATCATAAAGTATAGATTTTGAGTTATTTATGATGAACTTCCAATGAAATGATCGCGCGTCCCAAAATACTTCAGGGAGTTGCGGGAAATGCTACTTTTCAATGAAAAATACTTTGTCAGTTCATTAATATTGTCTATATTTGAAAAAGTTTTTCGAAAATACAAATGTGTGGAAACGTTCTCTTTTCAGCGGTTATGTTTGTCTGAACTCATTATTTCACAACTAATCTGCGAAATTTTGAAAATTTTAGCCTTATGTCGATTCCAACCTCTCACATACATTTCCAAATTTATGTTTCATGAATGTTACGTGCGGCCGTTTAGGCTCAAAAAGAATTTCGTCAACGAATTAAGTGATCCGTATTTTTTTTGTGTTTTTTTTTTTATTTTCTCAAGTACTGAGCTGTATTTTTTGCACATTTGCCACATTTGTTGTGCCAGTCTGCTTTTTTTATCAAAAAATTCGTTCTGAGTCAAGAGATGTGGACATGTGTTTTCACATTTCCACATTTGTTTTCACATTATGTGAGTCACATTTACCTCGCGAATGTGAAATTTTATTCTTTTCAAGCGGCACATTTGTCGTTCCCGTCGCACATTTCCTCACATCTCTTGCACATCTGAAAACTTTGTGTCGAATTGTGCCGAAATGTGAATAACACCATAATACACAGGTTAGGGAAGTGGTCACATTTTCCAATCACATGTAGGCAAATTTGCCGAACTTGCCGAATTTGCCTACATGTAATTGGCATATGTGACCACTTCCCTAACCTGTGTATTATGGTGTTATTCACATTTCGGCACAATTCGACACAAAGTTTTCAGATGTGCAAGAGATGTGAGGAAATGTGCGACGGGAACGACAAATGTGCCACTTGAAAAAAATTAAATTTCACATTTGCGAGGCAAATGTGACTCACATATGTGAAAACAAATGTGGAAATGTGCAAACACATGTCCACATTTCTCGACTCAGAACGACTTTTTCGATAAAAAAAGCAGACTGGCACAACAAATGTGGCAAATGTGCAAGAAATACAGCTCAGTACTTAAAAAAATATATAAAAACGTACGTAAATTTGAAAAAAAAATGCAAAAAAATACGGATCACTTAATACGTCGACGAAATTCTTTTTGAGCCTACACGCATCCCAAACGGTCTCACGTAAAATACACGAAACATAAATTTGAAAATGTATGTGAGAAGTTGGGTTCAGTTACAGCGACTTGCATAAATTTACAGGACATACGACGAGTTGCGTATTAGTCACTGAATAATACAGTATCATACTATTAATTATCGTAGACATTGTTATTTGTAATATTTCTGCATTGATCCATTGTGCGGAGTGCAGACACAGCGCTGTGTTGACTTTTCACAATTCCCGCAACTCCCAGAGAGGAAAGACGCTATCGTTAAAATGTGTTATCTTCACCTTGATGCATCATATTAAGATAAAAATGTTTATCTCAATAAATCCCCCTACACATTTAGAAGTGTTTTGTTTATCGAGCAGAAGTCTTTTTTGTAAATCTACAGCTAGAAAAGTCGTTGGAGAATATCTGAACAAAAGAAGCTTTCGAAAGCCTTCATTGTTCTTTGTCCGAACAAATTTCCTCGGAAGAATTTGGTTAATTGAGTCGGCCTCACTCACATAACAATAATTATTTACGCAATATTCTTGTTGAGAAATCCTCTCGAAGGTCCTCAATTTTTAAGATTACTTTCAAAAGCTAGGAACTATTTAAGAGAAAACATTTTAACAATTTTAAATCGACAAATTTTCGATGAAAGCAAGAAAATTTCATGAAAGTCATAAAAAGGTTTCTCAGAAACAGGTTCTGTCTATTGTTACGACACACATACACCTGATGTTCAGCTAGAAGTAAGATTTGAAAATTGCACCTGTGGATGGTAACTTTGTATCCACAGTCGTTCGGAGAAATTGACTTACTCGACATCATTTCATCGTGTTTTGAAAAGGTGATCACTGTGCAGCAGATTAGGGGCTGTCCACAAATTACGTACGCGATTTTTTGACATTTTTGGCTGCCTACCCCCCCCCCTCCGTACACTTCCCTACGAGTTTTGAGACACTCCTGTCGTATACGTACGATTTCCCACCCCCCCCCCCCACATTAAAAAAATATTTTAAAAAAATCTCTTTATTCGGCAGCCCATGCCTGCGTCATATGCTCATCAATGGAAATTTCCTTTTGTTTTTTTTATTTCGGAAATCGACTCATCCTCTACATCGTCTCGGGCCAGTTCGTTTCGGTCGCACTTTCGGAACGATTGTCTCCTTCTCATATTCTCTCTCTCTCTTCGTACGTACCACCGTACACTTCCGTACGAATTTTGAGACCGCCTCCCCCCCCTAAGTGTGTACGTAATTTGTGGACAGCCCCTTTCCTGGAACCCACCTTCCCACCCAAAATCCTGAGGCGACAAAATCCGGACGCAAAATCAGGAGGCGCCAAAATCCAGAGCCATCCCAACCCAGATCAGCAACCAGATTTTGTAGCTTGTGATACTAACTGTAGAAGTGTAGTGATATATACGCCGGACATATTCACATGAGTGGCTACGTATTACATTGATATTGTTTCGAAATTGAAATGAACTTCACTTCTATGGTGCATCATGATAATTCTTGATCGGTAAATGTGGCAGGCATTCCGAAATTAACAAGGTATCCCTGGAGCCACGGAAGATCATTAATTTGGGACGTTACAGTAGTGGACACAATGGCATCGTTATTCATCAATCTAACGTCCAGTGCATGTGGTGCTACGGCCGACCAGGCGGAACGTGACAAGCACAACCACTACATTCATTGAAGAGTCGGTACCGTTTCACGCCAGTTGCATGCAAATCGCTGGGGTCTGTCGGACCTGAGACTGAAATATTTTTGTCGAAGTTGGGTAAACTTATGAAACGCAAAAGCCGGGACTTTTTGTTCCAACAAATCTCTATCGCAATTTAGAGGGGCAATGCAGGAAGCGTCCGTAATAAAAATTGATAATAATGTCTTTTTGTGATAACATTGTGATATTTATTTTTTCCAATTTTTGCATCTTGTGAATTTCAAAACATCGATCATACAACAAAAATAATTCTTGTTTGGCATTTGATTTGTGACTTCTTTCAGGATACAGTATTTCAAATACTGAAATATCTCATAATACATAAAGGATTGTAATTAGAGGGAATGCAACCGGTAAATAAAAACCGGTAAAAACCGATTATGGCGATTAAAGTTTACCGATAAATAAAATTTTGTTTACCGGCTTCACTTTATCACTTATAAAAAGTTAGTCAAGATTACATTTTCTGCAATAATAATGGGTTGATGTGTCGGTCGAGTCCAGTTGTGTTATGAGAATTCAGTCTCTAGTCTCTAGCTTTTCAATTCAAATGAAATACTGAAAAGGGATGTGTTTAGGTAGGTTTGGTGAATGAGGCCAGAGTGTGACCAAAAGACAAGGTACATAAGTCGATTTGAGAAATATGGCCATCCAATTTCAAATTCAGACTATACAAGAGGATTGATTACTTAAATTGAATATATAGATTTGGAAAGGATTACCCTGCTACTGGGGAGTGTAAAATGACCAATATTGAAGAGTCTGATAATTTAGTAAATCTCATGTTTTGTATGAAATTCGTTTTTCCTTAAATAGAGACGTCCTAAATCTACATGGCTAGGTACTTTCATTGAAAGTGGGCAAATTTTGACATTTGCAAATAAAATTTTGTTCGTAAATTGGAGTGTCACAGCTTTCACGATATATGTGGACATCCTGTGTAAATCATGGATCATTCTTTTTCAAATTGTTCATACGCCAACATTCAACGTTTGTCGCAGATTATTTGTCGATTTGATTATCTAAAATTGAACATATCGACCGATTTGCGTTTAATACAAATTACCGGTATTTACCGGTAAATTTACTCTTAAATTTCGGTATTACCGTTAACTGGTTTTTACAAAATGTACGGTAATTGCATTCGCTAATTGTAATCCTGTGGCAGCGGTCTTAACTATATAATTTTGCCTCTCTGCCCCTTCACCCCAGCGCTTGTGGCGAGCTTGGATACGCCCTGCCCTTGACCCCCTTTGCGGGGGCCACGCCACTCGACCCCGCTTTTTCATTTTTCCATTATGTCCACGGCCTGCGGCGCAGCAATACATATAAAAATGTGATTTGTCTAAGAAAACTGCCGCCTCCGGATTTTGTGCCTGCTGAATTTGAAGCGACACCATTACCTGGAGACAATATTACCTGCTACGCCACATGTAATATATTTTGACATCTTTTTTGTCATAAAAGTATAAAGCAATCTGCCTCTAATGAACATGCAACGAAGAGACGGATATGAAAGATAATATGAAGAAGAAAAAGTAGCTTCTTTTTTCAGTGTACAGGAGGAGTATTGAAATACACTTTTTTTTTGTTTGTCAGTCGAGTTTTATCAACAAAATAATAACATTATAATATGAATCATTAGCATTATCTAGTTCATTCGAAACTGCAATGTAAGCTTAAAAAAAGAACTGAAAACGTTGTATTTCTAACAACGTTTTTGTTTCATATCTTGACTTGTTGTTCTCATATAACAAGTTTGGCTTATGCAGTAATGAGAAATGAACTCGACATAGATCTGATGAGAAATGACTTTCCGGTGACTTAATTTCTGGTGCACGGTATAAGTTTCTGACTTAATAACAGAAAATTACTTCTTAACTAGAAAAACATCGTAAGCAGCCCAAGCAGCCAAACGTTATATCCGTTGATTATTCGTTTTGACTTTATTGGTCAAAATTTGTTTATTATTGTAATTTATGATTTATAAATTCATGCTCGTCAAGCATACAATGCTGACAATGTGTTTATTCGCGAAATCGTTCTTTTGTTAATTTTTATTTTGTTAAATAAACAGCGACTATGAACAAAAAAAAAGGTAAAATGACTAAAAGTATTGAAAACAAATATTAAACTCAAATAAATTTATTCATTTTAAGGTTGTACTCATGTTACATAGTTGTGACCTATCTCAGTAAATAGTGAAAGACATTAAGTTTTTCCGTTTCCTCTAAGCGTAAGCTCGAAAAAAAATCTAAAATTTAAATTAAGGAATATTTGGTCTTGAGTACGTGACAACTTGTTCATAGAAAGAATGTCTATACCTTTCACTTGTAAGTTTATGTTAAATGCTCGCTTAACTGAATACATGACACGAAATGTTAATAGTAATTTTATGTAAGGCGATGGCATTCGAATATGTTTAATAATAAGTTTTAGATAGCAAAGACAGAGCTCTAAGCCTAGCGAGCAATAACATAATACGAAGATCGGAGGCGGGTCCATTTGAGTTTCGTAAAATCGGGCTTAGGTCGGCACAAAATGTCATCAATACGAGACAATTCGATACCATAATTTGTAAGTTAAGAGAAAACTCCAAGTCACATCAAAATGTCACAGTTTTTAAAGTGACTTGCCAATAATAGAGTAGGTTCGTGGACTAGAGACCTCTTGTGATCTCTTCATGTGAACGAATCGAAACTTATTTACCAAAAAGACGATTGAAATGAGCTTCAATTGTGGGTTGATATCACAAAGATTTATTAGGGTCTCCAATCTTGATTGAAAGCATGAAGTATTTGGATTCTTTGAAAGACAGAAAGATATGTTGTCTTCTTCGCAGTGCATCCCTCAGTCAACTCTAACGGAAGTCGGAATCGTATAAGTTAATAGTAGATTATGCACCTGCGTAGAAGTAGTTTTTTTTATCTTCGAGCGGGAGCTTTGCATCCCGATTTTTATTCGCCAAAGCAACAAATCAGCAAAACAAAGTTTGACGCCAACAATTAATGTATTATTTAACGCCCGAGGGAACCACTGCGGTGAACAAAGTCAGTTATAGTGGAAATAAGACTCGGGTTAAATCAATAAGAAGATAAGGTGTCATTTAAGATATCGATCTGACTGGTTTGATCTGAATTTAACAGAACCTAATTCGATCTGAAATCTGAGAGATATCTGAATGGTATCTCGATAGAACTAAAACAATTGTTCTCGGAACTATAGTAAAGGTTCAAGATCCAGAAGTGAGTACCCCAGGGGCTGGGATGAAGTGGGAAGTGTGTGTGATGAAGTGGGAAGCGTGTGTGATGAAGTGGGAACTGTGTGGGATGAAGTAGGAACTGTGTGAGATGAAGTGTTCCCACAATTCCAACTTCATCCTACACACTTCCCACTTCATTCCACACACTTCCCATTTCATTCTACACAGTTATCGCTTCATCCCACACACTCTTTACTTACAAAACTTAAGTATTTTATGGCTCCAAACCAAATAATCAAGTTTAATCTGAAATCAATCTGAAAAAAATCTGATACGATCTGAATCTGAAAGTAAAGAAATGAAGTGTTCAGATCAGATCAGATAATTATTTACAGCAATCTGAACTGATCTGAAAATTCAGATTTTCCTTTTTTCAGATTCAGATCAGATAAAAACCATCTGTTCAAGCTCTTAAGTCTATAAGCATATAATTTTTCGTCACTTGACATATGAATTTTGCATGAAATTGTGTTGACATAAGCCGACGTCGCACTAAAAACCGTGATTAATGAAAATTTGGTACATTAAAAACATAGTTTATACAAGCAAACTTTTAGCTGTCATCACCTAGTGAAATCAATTTATAGGACTCAGTCGTCAGTCCACCCAAAAAATGGTAACGAAAATTCTTTGATAACTAAAGAAGTATCAACGCATTTAGTGCGGCGTCGACTAATGTCATGAAAATTCGTATGCTTTGACATAAACCGACGTCGTACAAATCGCATGGATTTGTGGAGCCAACAGATCCGAATACATTTCGTTGAACTTTTGAAACTTTTTTTGAGATTAAGTAATAGTGGTTTTTGATACAAGTTACTTATGGAGGTAGTTTAACGTGCTCGATGTGAGACACACATCGTGTGCGTTAAACTACCAGCATCCGTTACATGTATCGAATAATGCTTTTTGCAATTCACCGACAAAAAACGAGCTTTCCACTGCGTGTTTCAACTTGCAAAAATTTGTTGAAATTTCTATTTGTTCACACTAGTGCACTAATGCGGAAAAGTGACCTCATGCAACACCAAAATGACGCACAAAAAAGCGAGTTTTTTCGGTGAATTTGAAAATGACGTTATCGACAGCAATCGAACGTAAAAATCAATAAATGATTATCGAAATAATTATGAAATTATCGATAAATAGAAAATTATCAAATTATCCATAGTTTACACAATCAAATCAAAATACTTCCTAGTTTTTTTTTCTGTGGAATTGCATTATAAATTGCATGGTGACAGTCATCGCAGCGAAAATATGACTTCATGACTTGTCTCATATTTATACTTTTAACTGCTTTTCTACCTATTTTCAACGATCATTTTCCTATTTCGTTGCAATTGCTTTCTCAATTCAATGAGATCTTGTTTCGTATTTTAATAGGAAAAAAAGGTTTGCGGTCATTTTAAATTGACACATAATTTCTCAAGACTAGAGACGAAAAAAGAAAATTACAAAGAAATTGAAACCTTAGCACATTTTGCCACCACAGTCCGAATTTCACGCGATATGAAATTTTTACTCTGATCAAAGTTCTATTTTCTGTTTTCGTGAGTTGTGAATTCAATTTGTACTTTTTACCACTAGAGGAAAATTCTCCAGAATTTTAAAAAGAAAAATTCTCAAAGTACTAGAAGAGTAAGTCCTTTCGCACCTCAAATATAAAACTTCTATTTAAAAATTTGTTTTTCCTTGAAATGTGATTTGTTAATTTTCTCTCTTGCATGTCAAATTCACATCGCGGATTGCATGACTAACAAGACTTCACACATTGAGCCCCTGAATATATAAACGCCAGTGCTCTACCCAACATTAACTTCCACTACCAGAAGGGAATTGTTTTCTCGAAATGACCTGACATGATTAAACGAAAAGTTAAAATTAAATCCAAATGCTTGCTCCAAGATACAAATTAAGAGTTTTCCTTCAGGACACTAACTGAATGATAAATTGATCTTTTTAATCAACGAAAAAAGAAACATTTCATGATGCAAGCCCTCGAAAAACGTCATGCAATTCCAATACAAAAATAATTTGTTTGAATTTCTCAACCACACATTTTACGTGTCAGAATCAAAAGAATTCACATCAATAAATCACGAATATCATTACGAGATAGTTACTTATAGCTACAGTAATCAAATTCGTTTCAAATGCCACAAAGTCAAGCGACAAAAAGGCTTGGAAGTTTTTAGAATTTCGGACAATGTAAGCAATAAACTTCAAGGATAAAATATTGTGGCAATCATGTGATACGAACGTGAATGACATGAATGCGAAAGATATGAAAATTATCAATGTTATCGGTAGAGAGTTTATTATGGATTTTTTTATTTTTGAAATCGTAAGGTAACTTTCGCATTCGCATTAGGTCCAGGGTCGAACTGTGACAATTTAGCGCCTGCAGCTGCGTCTTTGTTTTAAAAGATGATAATTAAAATGTTTTATTGTAAGTTAAAAAAAATCGTTGATCATCCGATAACATTTGAAGCTAATTGACTATGAATGAAATTTAACTTTAAATAACTTTTCATTGTCTCACAGAAAATTTATTCAACATTTTGTGAACATAATGCGACGAGATTTGTTGGAACGATCGAGGTGAACCTTTCCGCTGTATGTTGTGTATTGACGGTAACCAATATTTTGGACATTAAGTTTCACATATGTCAAATTTCGATTAGTAGAGAGTTTGGGCGAAGCGATTTATAGCCAAATTTATAACATATGCACATAGCTATAAGTAATAAGTAATTAATTAACGTTAAAAGTTACAAGTTTACGTTATAAGTTATAAGTTTACGTTACGAGCATGCGTTATAATTTATAAGTTACAAGTTTTAAGTTTACGGTACAACTTATAAGCTTATAGCCCAGATCAGTATTGTAACTGACCCAGATCAATACTGACCAGTTTTTAAACTGACCCAGATCAATACTGACCAGTTTTTAAACTGACCCGGATCAGTACAGATCAGTTTTTAAACTGATCAGATTCAAAACTGATTTAGATCAATAGCAGTTTTAAAACTGATCATTACTTCTCCAGATCAGTTTTAAAACTTATCAGTACTGATTCATATCAGTTTTCAGACTGATCAGTACTGATTTGGATCAGTTTTAAAACTGATCAGTACTGATACCAGTTTTGAAATTGATTAGTTTTGATCCGGATCAGTTTGAAACTGATCAGTACTGATCCGGATCAAAACTAATCAATTTCAAAACTGGTATCAGTACTGATCAGTTTTAAAACTGATCCAAATCAGTACTGATCAGTCTGAAAACTGATATGAATCAGTACTGATAAGTTTTAAAACTGATCTGGAGAAGTAATGATCAGTTTTAAAACTGCTATTGATCTAAATCAGTTTTGAATCTGATCAGTTCCGATGCGGATCAGTTTTGGTCTGAGTAACAATACTGATATGGGCTATAACTTATAACTTATAACGTAAACATATAACTCAAAACAAATAGCTATATGTATATGTTATAAATTTGGCTATAAGAGGCTTTGCATAAACTCTCTAGTAAACGTTTGAGTGACCGGACCATGTCCGAGATATAAATAAGAACTTTGTATTTCTGCATAGGTTTTTGCGGTATTAAAATCTTGCGCAGACGTTTTAAGTTCTTATTTTAATCTCGGTCATTGTATTTCGGTTATGGTGAGAGGCACACCTGTCTGAAATCGATAATGGCCGACTCAGAGGGTTTTCTGACAGTTTTCAAGGATTTCTGTATTTCTTTAACGAGTTTAAAGGATTTTCTTTAATTTTCTTTTGAGTGCAAAATTATTTTTATGCTTATCTGCTCATGGAATCGCAACGTCTAAATTTCTAAATCTTAAATTTTGATTGGATGTTATAAGTCGTTTCAATGAACTCATTTTTCGCCGGAAAGATTCAACGGAAATGGACTTGGGCGAGTGCAGATGATGTTACGAAAAATGAAATTGATTTATTATAACAAATCGCAGGTCAACCGTTAAAAATGTCACGCTGCTGGACAACTTTACGACCAAAGTGATCACTGATGGTACGCGCGAAAGTCATGCTAAATACACGGTTCCAACGGTCGAAAACGGTGAAGAAAAATGACATAATCGATGCGCAACGACTGAAAGAACTGAGTGAAGAATTTGCAACAAAAATGAATACTGAGTTATGCGGCGTAGACAGCAAGAACATTACATTAGAGGAATTGAACAACAAGGTTGTCGATGTCGATTCAATAAAGAGATTCATGGAATCCAAATGCAAATCAACTCACTTAAATGAATCGAAGCTAAGTAGAGAAACACTGAATCTGATAGTAGGCCGGACGGAGCTGATCAAGAACGGAAAAAGAGATTCAATGGAATAGCGGGATCTAACCAGACTTATCAACAAGACGATGAGGTCAGATCTCAGGAAATACAACGTTCAACTAATTTTATGAAGATTTGTTCCCAACAAAACGATCGAAGCCAACGACCACGACAGACGGAGCTCAACGTGATAGACCTGTAATTATGAACGTATGATCCGCATAGCTGCCGGATATAACCAAGGAAGAGGTTAAGTCCGTAGTAATGGAAATGAAAAATGGAAAGTCTCCTGGTGAGGATGAGCTGCCGGTCGAAGCCATGAAATTAGGTGGTGACACGTTGTTGGACGCAATACTTGTCCTTTTCAATAAGGCCCTTGAATTGGGAAAACACCGACTAAATGGGAAAATACAAGGATCATATTGCTACATAAAAAGGAGACATTACGAAGTTAGAAAACTACCGCCTCAGTCTTCTATCAATTCTCTACAAGTTATTCATGAAAAGCATCGATACAAGGATCACAAAAAGCTCGATTTCTACCAACCAGTTGAAAAGGCGGGATTTAGATCCGGATTCAGCACAAATGATCATTTCCAGGTGATGAGGACTTTGATAGACGAATGTAATGAATACATGATTACAAAGTATTGATATTCATAGACTTCGAGAAGGCTTTCGATTCAATTGAGACATTGTATATGTTGGACTCATTGGACGAATGCAGTTTACACACGTGGTACTCCAATTTGATCCGATATGTATATAAAAATGCTACGTCATGCATAAGACTTCACGAGAATACGGCAAAGTTCAAGACTGGAGACCGCCTACAACACGACCTATGGACAGACCGCCAGAACGATGGACAAACAGTATAAAGCGGACAGCAAACACGAACTGGCAACAAGTGACAATGGATCGATTGAGATGGAAGGAGTTAGGGGAGGCCTACATCCAGCAGTGGATAACATAAAGGCTTTAAAAGAAGAAGAAGAATGAGAGGATACACTGAATTCCTTCGCTGGCAGCGCCATTTGATAGGGGAGTGTTAGCAACGCCTTCTTCTTAGCAGTAGGGGAAAGAAGTAAAACTTTTTCGAAAATTTTCGTGCGATCCGACTGCGAGCGATCTCCAACACTATCGGCGAGTGCCTTCGGTACTACCTTCCGCCTGCAGCGTCATTTGATTGGATGGGGTAGTGTTAGCAACACCTTAATTTTGACAGTAGTGGCTTTGATATAATGATTTTTTCGTAATTTTCTCTTGTATTTGATGTAAACCACTAAACTTTCTACCAGGATATACTTCCTGGGGGTGATAATTCTTTTTTGTCTGGGCTATGGGAACTGATCACGTCGGGGTCACCAATTATATGGGAACTGATCAAAACAAATTCATGTTATCAGTTTGATATCGTATATTTGAATGGGAAATTACTACAAAATGCATTGCTTTTATAGTGAATGCAAAGGCAACTCGATATAATCCAATTTAATTTTAATTTCAATGAATAGTTGATTTATGTGTCTACTACAGGGAGAAAATTCCCTGGGTGATAATTCCTTTTTGTCTGGGCGATAATTCCTGGGTGATAATTGCCCGGGTGATATTTCCAATATTTTTCAGTCTGGAGGATAATTCCCTGGGGGAAAATGCCCGTCACCGAACAAAGGAAAAGACATTTGAGGCTCGTAACTAGAGAAATTTCTAAACAGGCTCGTAGACGGTGTTATCCGTCTATATTGAAACTGATTCAAGGTATAATATTTTGATACACGAGTGTATGTTAAGACTTGCAATCTGATGCTAAAAATACGATAATCGCTGAAACTCAAGAAAGTGAGAGGACTGACGTTAGCTTTAGTAAGTTTCTTTTTTTGTGGATTGGTTGTACGTACCAGTACGCAATGTCCTATAAATATTTTTATCGTTTCGATTGAGTGGTAAAAAAGAATTCCACAGAATTGTAATAAATTATGCACTCACCTAGCGCCTTGTTGTATAATTTTCGCATAAATGTTAAGTAAATATTTATAGCTAAAAAAAAGAACAAAGTTTTCACGCGAAATATACCTTAACTTAACACTCATCGATATGTTTACCTAGTCAACAATACACAAATATTTAATTATCTCGCAATTTAACAGGTCCTCCAAATCAGTTGAACGTTGCGTTGATGTAACAGCGACAAAAAATATTCTATAATTAATTTGAAAAAGCTATGAGAAGTAGTTCAAATGGTTTATCTCAGAGACATTCAATTTTGTAGTTGAGTTTATCTTCAAAACATTAAAAAGATGTTGGAATCACTTAACGTATATATTCAAATCATTCGCAGTTCGTAACAAACATAACCACCATTTGATTACATTATCCACAGTGTTTTGTGTGTTCAATTGAAATAAAAAAAGCGAAAAAAAGAACCGAGTCATAAAAAGACGAAAAACCACACGTTTAAACCTGAGGCTAAGAGTTTATATTAATATAATAAGTATTTGTTAAAGGTTAAGCAAATCGTATTATATGACTCAACCCAGGAATTGATGTGTCAACTAAATGGCCTGTTGTTAATCGGATTAGAAACATTTACATTAGGTAGAATAGTTGCATGTTGGATATTTTTGAATGCTTGTAACTTGTTTCTCCCTTTGTATACTTAAGAACGAATCACGTTGTAGAGACACGCAAAAATTTTTCAAAACCATGAAGGTTAAGTTATAATAAAAAAAACGAGTTTAAATCGGTTGCACAATTTTGTCGAATTTATTGGATTTTTATTTACATGTAAACACACCTATTTTTAATTTGTGTGGCCTGATATTTAGGTTATAATAAAGCGAATTATATCTTTTCATTAAGCTTTAAACGCATATTCGGAGTTATATATGCATCGAAAATATTATTCTCTAAGCTTAAATTTATAAGAAGATCACATAAATCTTGGTTCATACGTCTAAAGAGTAACTGGGGAAGCTGCGGGAACCGGTCTATGATCCACAATGAAATTCAACTCATTTGTGTTGACTCACACTTCTTTCACGAGAATATTAAAATGGAAAAACAAATTAGTTGTCGCTAATCGTTGGCAGTTGTTACTTATCGTTGGTAGTTGTCACTAGTCGTTGGTAGTTTACACTAATCGTTGGTAGTTGTCACTGATCCTTGGTAGTTATCACTAATCGATGGTAGTTGTCGCTAATCGTTGCTAGTTGTCACTAATCGTTGGTAGTTGTCGCTAATCGTTGCTAGTTGTCACTAATCGTTGGTAGTTCTCACTAATCGTTGGTAGTTGTCACCAATCGTTTGTCTTAACCTGCGCTAGTTGAGGCTAATCTGTGCTGGTTGTCGATAAACGAAGCTAACAATCCAAATTTAAAAATGACATAAAACAAACAAATCATTTTACACTACTCCGCCGTTACAACCAAAAAAAAGGGAGCGGGATACTACTCTAAAAAGTGCCGGGCCGTGACTATGACGATCTGTGATTTTTCCTTTTGTGTTTTTTGAATAAATCCGAATTTTTTCGGATATCTGAGGATTCTCATGATTTTATGACTTTTTCTCGATTTTCCGAGACCTTTTGTGACTTTTCATTATTTTTAGTATATTTTTTTATACAAGATTTCACATTGTTTTTCGTGATTTTCTGTGACTCTTAATGATTTTCTGAGCCTTTTCATGATTTTCTATGACTTTTTGTGATTTTTATTTGACTTTTCGTGATTTCCTGTGACTTTTCGTGATTTCTTGTGACTTTTCGTGGTTTTCTGTGACTTTTTTTGACTTAACATGAGTTTCCGTAACCGTCAGAACTTTCGTGCGATGACTTTTCGTTAAATTACATGACTTTTCATGACTTTGTATGATTTCTCGTGACTTTCTAAATTTTCGGGTTACTTTATGACTTTCCGGGTTACTTTATGACTTTCCGGGTTTTATGACTTTCCGAATGACATTGTGATTTTCCAGATGACTTTGTGACTTTCGGGACTTAATGTGAGTTTTTTCGGCGGTGGGCCACGACTTTCTGGAGTTGTTTGCCCATCGAAAAAAAACTCAGTGAAAATTAGTGAATAATTTCAACGAATTTCATCAAGAACAAACTACAGGGACCGAATCCTTAGATTGTGCGACTTATCATTTTATCAGCTGGTTTACAAATACATTAAAAATGAGCATCATCATCATCAAACTTTATCCGACAAAAATTATTTAAAGAGATGGAAGCATTTTCTTTGCTGGAAATTGCAAAATTATAGTTAATATTTTCGCCATTATTTCGCCATGGCTCCACTTTCTACGTCAAAAAGACATTTGAATATTTTTCCGCTAGGCAACAAATCTTTCGCAGTGAGGTGTCGGATAGACCATTTATACCTTCCGGTGTGGTGGATCTTGGACCACCCTCCTCCAAATGAGCAGCATGAAAAGCATAAAACATTCTAAACAATAAAACGCCGTTAACGTCATCTAACTTCAATTCTTGTCGTGAAATCAATTTTTAGTTTTAGCGGGGCTTTTTAAAACGAACGAATAACAGTTGTTATAAAACATAACACGAATCAATTATTTCAATTTCAATAAACTTAATAAACACTTTAAAACGCATAATTTTGTCGATCAATGTGTTTGCTCACTTAATCTTTAACTGAATAATCAATTTAAATGACAGAAAACATTTTCTACGAGTCAGAAATGGATAGAAACTTTTTGAGTTGATACATTTGCAAATATTTGTAAACGTCACAAGCCAACAAAGATGGCGGCCATTTTTATTTGTAATCATCAACTCAAAACTTTTTGTATCAATTTCTGACTTTTAGAAAATGTTTTCTGCCATTTAAATTGATTATTCAGTTAAAGATTAAGTGAGCAAACACATTGGTCGAAGAAATTATGCGTTTTGAAGTGTTTATTAAGTGGAAAAACTGAAAGACTGACTTTTGCAGTGAAATATTGGAAGTCACATTTCTAGCAAATATAAATGTTTTCTCCAAAAGTGTTTCCGCAATTTTGTTTGGGAATATGCTAAGCATGTAATGACGACGTAATCATTCGTTTTCATTTAAGGCTTTAAGAAAAAAATTAGAGGGCTGACAGTCTTTGTTTTGATATTTGCAAGAAATACTCGACGTGAAGTTAGCTGCAATTACGACTGAAGCTAACTTCATCGCAAAAAGATCAGCTGATTTCATTAATAAATTTACCAAAATCAGCTGACTTCATTGAAAAGTTCAAAAATCAGCTGATTTTTTTGCAACTGCAGCTAATTTCACGTTGAATATTACTTGCAAAGATCAAAACAAAAGACTGTTACGCCCTTGAGAAAAACATTACAGAAAATTGTGACTTTTCCCATACAAATTTTCATTAGTTGAAAAGATTCCGACAGATGGCTCTTTTGTAAGCGGTGTGCACTCTTAAGAAAACATTTTTGCAATTTTCAATGTATTTGTAGACCAGCTGGTAAAGAGAAAAGTTGCACAATCTAAGGATTCGATCACTCTATCTCCAAGAATCTTCAAATCTCTCCGGGAGATGCATTTTATTCAACATTTTTAAAGAGTCTCTTTACGCTTTTATTGCGGCGTCGGCTTATGTCAAAATGTACAAAATTACATGATGAAATTAGTTTTAAACTACACTACTGTGCGTGTCGTCAGCTTATGCACTTCATAACGAAATTTCGTATAGTTTGACATAAGCTGTTGATGTTGACGTTGCATTTGTCAATTCACGCAATTGGTACTTGGTATATTGACTTTCATTATAAGATGCAGAGTCTGCAAATACGATATTGTCAAGTTATTGACTTTTTGTGCATATTATCATGAAATTTAGTATACTTTGACATAAGCCGGTGACGCACTAATGACGTGGATTAACAGCAGATTGTCGATAGGAGCGGTGTTACATTTACGGTGGAAACTATAAAAATTGAAGGAAACATTTACGCAATTTCAGTGAAAGATAAGAGAATTTCTATCCTAATGAAAACTGACATAACTGCATTTCCTACCTCTTCACCACTGTTGTGTTACCATTCCCGCAGTTCATTAAACGAATGTAGAAAATAATGCAAGTCCCCACATCTCTGAGAAAACTTATGTATACAAAAAACGATCAACTGCAATCGTAAGAAAAATCTACCACACAGTCGTTTATACAATCAAATAAAATGGTCGTAAGTCGTTGTATAATTAAAGTCCAATGAGTATGAGTGAAAGAGTTGTGCAACGCTTGATTTAACATAACAATATGTTGCGTATAGGTGAGGAGTATAGAGATGCCACAAATAAAATATTATTGAATAAAAAAAAAACTTACCAAGCTGATTGCCATGATTTTATAGATTTATTGAAACTACACATACCACGTAATGGTTGTGTTTTTTTAATGAGGATTATCATGTAGATTTACGTTAAGTCAAAAGACTCGTTATTTATGAGGCAGATTTTTTTTCGCTCTATGCTCAGCTAAAATTAAGTATGTCTGATATAAAGTTATAAAATAATGTTGAAACCGTCCGTGGTTGTGAATTGAAAGTTGCCTGAAAACTAGAATTTACTTCAAAGTACAGTCTGGATAGAAAAAACGTTTATTATGCGATGTGTGAGACATAATCGCTTTTCGAATGCTCTTGAGATATGATTTCATGTCAAAAGTTCATGTGACACATTTCTTATGAATTAATGTTTGGAATACTTAGATAATAGAAGTGCTCAGTTCGTGTTGTATAGTATACGCTCAGTCTAATTGATAAACATATTTAATTGACTGTAAAATGCGAGAGGCAGAGTCTCCGAATTTTTCCACTTACAATTTTCATTCAACATTTATTTGCTTGTCAGATATAAAGTCATTGTCCTGCTTACGCAGCGATTTACCACTAACTACGTCAAAGACTAAAATAGATTTTCTTTTCCATTACAGATCATTGGAATGTTGTCTGTGAAAGTAAAGATTCCTTTACAAAATCCATCCAAAAAATCGCTGTTACGTCGAACTCGATTCAAATGAACGTGAACACGCGACATTTATGAAATCGACCAATTCACCAATACATTTTCATTCCAAATTCAAAATGAAACAATTACGATGCAGTGAAGTGTCCACCATTTTTGGTATTTGTATCTATTTGGCTTCTGTGATAAAAATGGCTAACGCATGGGCACCGGACGTTGTGCCGAAGTTATACATCAAATATGGTAAGTAAATGAAATGATGAGACAAATACAGACGATTTTCTAAATTCAAATATCAACAGATCAAGAAAAACTTCCAATGTTCTATGGTAACTTAACCGACTACTTTAAGATCTTAGATCAAGATGACTCGACACTATTAATTGGTGCTAGGTATGAGTCAGAAAACCGTATCGAAAGAAACAAAAAATAACTTTTTTTACAATCGAACAGGAATTACGTGTACAACGTTAGCTTATCCAATTTATTAGAAAATCAGAAAGAACGCATTGAATGGCATTCGTCCGACGCACATAGAGAATTATGTGCACTGAAAGGGAAACAAGACATGGATTGTCAAAACTATATTCGAGTTTATGCTCGACTACCGGATAATCGCATTATGATTTGCGGTACAAATTCTTATAAACCACTTTGTCGCGTATACAGCAAGCATTCAGACGATGCAAGTGGTAAAGCTTTGACGACCATGGAAGTGGTTAATGAATTAGAAGCACAAGGAAGATGTCCGTACAATCCGACACATAACAGCACTTACGTCTACACAGGTACGGCCAATTTATTTATTTAATTTTTTTTATCTCTAATGTTATTGTGATAAAATACGAAGGTTTGGTGTATTGGTATCGTTTTATTGGACATTGTCGACCACTCTACTTAACGACGTGTCATTTAAAAATTAACAACTTCCATTCATGAATGCGGGTCTTTTGATCATCGTATCTGGAAATCGTCATGCTAATTATTTTGTCTTTGTCATATAGCGACGATCAGTTAATCGTTAGACGAAATTTACTTTGACTGACACCATTGAATCCAACCAAAAACGAATTGTTCGCCGTTTGAAAGTATTAGACTTTTGTACATTTGGACAGTTACATGAAGAACGGCTACCGTGTCTTTCAATTAATATTTTCTCAGTAATTTTTTGCTTCCTCTTTTGATAGGGATAATTTGCCCAATTTGTCATTTTTCCTACATCTAGGTTTGATCGTTTCCTGGTTTTCACACATTTTCCTCGGTGTTTTCCCAGTTTCCCGGTTCAATCCATTTTCTTCCATTTAAGAGCAATCTTTGTAAAAACGATGTTTTTCTAGCGATAGTTTTGTTATAAAAATGTGTCATTTTCAAAAAAGTGATTAAATGGCTGTTTACACTCAACGTTTATCAATCTGGTAGTTGAGCTACTCTTTTGTGATTCGTCACGTTTTTAACAAATCTTTCGCTAGAAGAAAGGTCTGTATTTCAGACTGGACAGCCTGGTGCAAAAAAGGTGTTTATAACAATGTTGCATGGTGGAATAAGTACGGAACTGTTCACTAGTTTCGAACTCGGCACCAGAGTGCGTACTTGATAAATTTGATTGACAATGTAGAAGGAAGCCTGGTGCCGAAAATGAGACGGTGTAATCGGAAAGGCTGTCATGAGCACTAAACGTCATGCAAATTTCAAGTCGGCACTAGGCTGCGTGCTTAAACTTTCGTATTATGAAAGTAGATGGCAGCAGCAGCCTGGTGCCAAATTGAAACTTATATGACATAATGATTCATTCTTGCCTACATTTTGGCAAAAACAGATTTACAGCACCAGGCTGCCATCTACATTCTCAGCTCTACCACTTAAGTACGCAGCCTGGTATTGCAAATCGGTTTTTGCCAAAAATAAAACAAAAGTTTAACCACGCAGCCTAGCGCCGACTTGAAATTTGTATGACATATAGTGTTCATTATTGCCGTTACGATGACACTGATCAATTTTCGGCTCCAGGCTGCCTTCTACATTGTCAATCAAAATTATGAAGTACGCAGCCTGGTGCCGAGTGTACTTTTTCCACCATGCAACATTGTTATAGACACTTTTTCTTGCCGGGAGCTAAGTCAAAATTTCCTGGCAACCAAAAATGAGCCAACGATTTCCCGGTGTCGTTGGTAGGATTTCCCGGTGTCGTTGGTAGGATTTCCCGGCGTCGCTGGTAGGATTTCCCGGTACTGGGGGCAGGGGGAGGGGGGTACTGCAATAGAATTGTATTTCTCATTTTGCAAGTAGGGTTTTTAGCATCGTTCCAACGAGTAAAGCGCCGAAGGCGAATATTTTTTATTGTAGGGTTCATTGTAAGTAAGGAGTTTAGTAATTTACTGATTCCGTGTAGCGCCGCAGGCGAAAATTTTGTAAATATGAGCATGAGAATTTTGCTCGAAAGAGGAGCGAACAAAGCCGGACAAATTTTTATAAAATTTCTGGAATTTTATATCGACTTGTTTTTAACTTTTTCAGAAAAATAAATATCTAAAAAACCAACACGAATGATTTGATCTCCCGATGAGCAATCTTGATTTCGACATGACAATAGCCTTTTCCAATAGTTTTCACTTCCTGCTTCCCTATGCTTTTGACTTCCCGGTGGCATTGCTTTCCTGATGGCTTTCACTTCCCACTTCCCAGTAGTTTCGGCGAATGGTTTGCCGGGAAAATTTTTTTTTTAAACTTCCCGGATTTCCTGCATAATTTCCATGCCTGAGAAATCGGATAACTGTGGCATGGGTACCTGGACACTTCGGAACAGATGAAAGTGAAATGGCAAAGCTAGGCTCTAAATCTGTTGGCCATAACACTTCTTCCCTGTGCAGTGTTGAGTGTTCAATGTAAAGGAGGCCATTGAATTGTTGAACAAAGACTGGCATCACACGTGAAGAGTGGTAAAAGCGATTTCCTGGCACTGTAGTCTAAAAAACACTGTCTCCAAGCAACGTGGGAATTGTGTTTATGATATACGCCGCCGACGTATTATATACGCGGTGAATGTATTGTCAACCTTACTTAGGTATTGAGTAGTATGTCATACGTAACGAACGTGTTATGAGCTCACATAATATGTGCACCGCGTTCGTAATACGCGCACGGTGTATAAAATACGTCGGCGGCGTATATTATAAATACATCTCCTACGTTGTTTGTAGATATTTTCCTCAGTGAACATCTGGGCAAAATTGCTGTCATAAGCAATCTCGAATGCTTCCCGCACAATTTCCATGCACGCCTTGGCCTGAGAAATCGGATAACTGTGGCATTGGTACCTGGACACTTCGGAACAGATGAAAGTGGAATGGCAAAGCTAGGCTCTAGATCTGTTGACCATAACACTTCTTCCCAGTGCAGTTTTCAATATAAAGGAGGCCATTGAATTGTCGAACAAAGACTGGCATCACATGTGAAGAGTGGTAGAAGCGATTTCCTGGCACTGTACTCTAAAAAAGCACTCTCTATAAGCAACGTGGGAATTGTGTTTATTATATACGCTGCCGACGTATTATATACACGGTGAATGTATTGTCAAACTTATTTAATTATTGTGTAGTATGCCATACGTAACGAACGTGTTATGAGCTCACATAATACGTGTACCGCGTTCGTAATACGTGCACGGTGTATAAAGTACGTCGGCGACGTATATTATAAATACAATTCCTACGTTGTTTGTAGATATTTTCCTCAGTGAACACCTGGCCAAAATGGGTATCATAACCAATCTCAAATGCTCCACGTTTTATTTATGTGAGTGTCCAAAATACTCTCTTCATGCAATCAGACCCGTGAGTGTGTACAAACTGGGACAAGCCCCCCACCCTGGACATGCTCCTAGTAGCTTCAAATGATTTACTGGCTGAGGTCTCCGTACGGGTTAAATTAATTCTTCAGTTCTCAACCTCGCTTCGTTGCTTTCACGGACTGGGTGTCTTACATCTGCAGAAGTCACTCTATTTTTCGGAAACATAATCTTTATAAGAACTATGGTAATAATCGGATCCATCCAACCGATTCCAGCGATTTTTTTTCTAATTCTAGGCCCTTAATATATTGTTACTCTTCATGGAACTGACTTTTTGCTTCTTCCTTTTTAGATGGTCAGTTATATTCAGCAACCGTTGCAGATTTTTCTGGTGGTGATCCATTGATTTATAGAGAAACTCAACGAACTGAACAGTACGACCTGAAGCAGCTGAATCAGCCTGCATTTGTGTCGGCATTAGAACACAACGGTTATGTGTTCTTCTTCTTCCGTGAAGTTGCAATGGAGTATATGAATTGTGGAAAAACGATTTATTCGAGGGTAGCTAGAGTCTGCAAGAATGATAAGGGCGGACCTTATAAATTTATCGATCGCTGGACATCATTTTTGAAAACACGATTGAATTGCTCGGTGCCCGGCGAATATCCGTTTTATTTCGATGAAATACGTGAGTTACTGTCTCAATTTCAAGCTCGTTTTATCTAATCAATTCACCGATTTACAGAAGCAACAAGTAAAATTATTGAGGGAATTTATAACAACGGCGACAAACGCCAATCGATTATTTATGCCGTTTTTACGACGCCAACGAATGCGATCCCTGGTTCTGCAGTGTGCGCTTTCAAGGTGGACGATATAATGGAAGCGTTTGAAGGTCGCTTCAAAACACAAAAGGATTCCACTTCGAATTGGCTTCCCGTGCCGTCAGAATCAGTTCCAGAACCTCGACCTGGAAAATGTGTTGACGACAGCAGAACATTACCGTCGATTTCGGTGAATTTTATCAAAACGCACACTCTTATGGATCAATCAGCAAATGCAATGTTCGATGGCCCATTACTCACTCGAGTCAATCTGAAACATCGCTTTACAGCTATAACAGTTGATCCACAAATTTTGTCGATGAACGGCAATACCTACGACGTCATTTTCGTTGGTACCGACGACGGTCGAGTGATCAAATTTGTCAACATCATCTCAACAAATAACTCAGACCATGTAGAGCCGGTGGTGGTAACTGAAACTCAGGCACTACCGCACGGCATGCCAATCAAAGAATTGAGTGTCTCCAAGAATACACAAAATTTGATTGTAGTTGGAACCGGACACATCGTGTCCATACCACTGCATCATTGTTCGAAGATTGTCCGATGTAGAGACTGTTTCAATTTGCAAGATCCGTACTGTGTGTGGGACATCAACAATCACGAGTGCACGTCACTGATGACCAATCCGAACATTCACACAAATCCAGATGGTTTCATCCAGAATATGAGTGGAAACGATGGCATTGACTTGTGTAAAAAATACGGAGATTCCGCTGGAAATTGGATTGATCCGCAACCTCCCATTGTTATTCAATCGACAAGGGGTACAGTGGCCAGTGTTGGTCGTATGCCGCCACATGTTTCCTATGATAGTGAAATAACAGTCACATCTATTGATGGCGTCGAGCTGACTAACCAAATCAACAGCATACACAAGACGCATATCGATCCGTTGTTCACCGAACAAATTGGTGGAGATGGTGGAGCGGAAGCTGCTGAGCAACGTGTTCATTTGAGTAGCCCATCTATAATCACTTTGATGTGCATTTTGTTTATCTTTGGACTATTTATTGGATTTTGTGTGGCGAAAATGAAGTGGCTCATGTCCTTTTGCTACCGGGAACATCACAACACAATAAATGCGTAAGTTATTTTTCTCTTATTCAATCAACAAATTCTGGCGTTCTTGTTGTTCAATTATGATCACCTCCCCAATATAAAGCAAGTGTATGGATCTTGTTGGAAGATATGATAGACGAGCCAAACATTTACACTTTTTTTGTAATTTTTATTTTTCGAAAAGATCGTTTTTTTACTAGCTGCGCCATTGTGAGCAATCCAATTTGATTGTAACATGGGGTAAATCGAGGTGGGAGTTGGGGTATACATTGGGGGAACAATACAGGAATTTCCTGAAGGAGCACGTAGAGACAAAACTATCCACGGTTATACCGAGGTCCTCTGAGGAGCTGGAAGAAGCCGTGAATAGTATCACGTCCCTGTAACTGAGGCATACGAGAGCTCGTGTCTAGAACTTAAGTCCTAGGGGAGAAGAAAAAACACGTTGTGGAGCCGAGCGATTGGAGAACTGCGGAAAACAGCTCGAAAAGCTTGGAATAGATATCCTCACTGGATTAGGACTGGAACGCCTATGGAATGTCACAGAAGATGTTCTGAAAGGCGGTTCGGTGGAAGGTGAGGGAGGTATGGAGGAACTTCTGTGCAGAAATGGAACACGTTCCGGACTATGCCAGAATTCATAAGATCCTTGCAAAAGATACGAGGCTCCCAACAGACTCATTACTGAGGCCGGGTGGGGAATTCACGAGCTGTGGTAAGGAAACGGCCACACATCTTTTAGAGACTCATTTTGCGGGCTGCAGTGACGAGAAAAGCGACGCCGATTGGAAGATTTAGGCCATTCAAGTCGGCGGGTAACGACGGGATATTCCCTGCTCTTCTGAAAGAGAGTGGAGAAATCCTATTGGAACCGCTCTGTGGAGCCCTACGTGGCTCTTTGGCTGTTGGTCATATACAAGTGGTGTGGGAAACGGTTAAGGTAACATTTATACCAAAACCGGGTAAACCCTCCCACTGTGAGGCTAAGGACTTCAGGCCCATTAGTCTAACGTCTTTTGTACAAAAAACGTTAGAAAGACTGACAGATTGCTACATCAGAGATGAAATTCATCCGAGATGTCCACTGCATGTTAATCAGCATGCATACCAGGTAGGCAAATCTACTGACTGCATAGTCTGGTGGTCAAGGCAGAGAGGTCTTTCGAAGGGGGAGATAGCACTTGGATGTTTCATGGATATTCAAGTTGCTTTCGATAATACCAACTTCGAGATCATCCGCCGAGCCCTAGAAAGTAGGTCAGATGGTGACGAGGTTGATCACTGGTATGCTCAGAAACTGGGCAGTTGAGGCAACTATGTGTGGCTACAAGCCTAGTTTCTGGGCAGCCAGGGGCTGCTCTCAAAGGGGAATATTATTTCCTTTGCTGTGGTTCAAGGTCGTGGACTCCCTCATCAGGAGGCTGAACGACGAGATTGTAAGAGTCTCCATACAAATATTCAAATAGCTACTACAAGCACCATCTCGTACAAACCAGAAAATCTGTGAACTAAAATCACAACATATTGTCCGAAATCAAGGAAATCAATGGAAATATGTCCGCAGCGCCCTCTTCTAACAATTTTGCTATTCAGAATTAGGTATAAGCTGTGTGAATAGCAGAAAGACTAAAGAACTTGCGTTCAAAACTGTGTGTGTCGCTACGTTCAATAACTTTTCTCTCGCAATTTCTTCCATTTTCTTATTTACGAAATTGATTTTAGGTATGAAAAACGACATATGCAGCCTTTGAATAGTGCCAAGAAGACAAATCTACTCATCTCAACCGCAACATTACCGTCAAATGCGTCCTGCAATATGAAAAAGGATAATTTGGAACAAGAGTTCGCCAAAGACCGCAGCCACGAGAGCAAAAATTCAACAGAAAATCTAGAAAAAGAAGTGAATAACAAAACAGGAACACTACAAAAAGTGAAAAAGACTTACATTTGATTGGTGAATGAAGACTGTCTGTGGAATTGTGATTTTAGAAAAGATTTTAGCTTGAACGTTGAATTTAAGTTTCGTCTGGTCAATTCAAGGTATTTTTTACAACTTTTTTAGCTTTTTATCACTTTTTTGTGCATTTTTTTACCGCGAAGAGAACGCATTAAGCCAGTGATGTGCTTTGAATTTTTATACATCAGATTGGAGGAAGAAATAAAAGTTTAAGTGACCACCGTTTTGTAATTTAGAAAGACGCAGGGCTTTCGATCATTTTAGGAATATTTTGAAGAAACAATCTAGAAAGTAAAATTGACGGAAGCCTTAAGTTTTTTTAGCGGAAACATTTAGAGAGAAGTGTTCTGTACGAATACAAATTCTAAAAGAAATGTTAATGTCTAATTCATGTGATATCTAAACAACTTTCAAATTATTTTATTTTTTAGTTTAGTTTAAAGTTACAATTCTAGTTAATAAAGAAATTTTTAGTAATTATAATTTCATTCGACTGAAGTTTGGTTTAAACATTAGATTCCGAAACGACGGAGGCTAGAAAGATTGCGGATTTTCTTGTCAAAAATATTCATAATATATACGTAGGAATGAAAGTCATACTTTCCCTGCAGATGGCAGGTTAAGTGTGTGCTAGGTGTAGAGAGCCGTATCTAGGGGAAGGGGAGCTCCGCCCGCCCTGAGATTTATTCTTTCCCATCTGAGATTGTATAATTCATTGAATTGCAAAAAATGTTCTGCCCCTCCCCCTAGAAAAGTGGTCTAGATACGGTACTGTAGGTGTCGCTATTAACGGATTTTGTCAAAGTACGGCGAATTTCATTACGTGATGCGTAAAAAATAAATTGATTGACAGCCCGTGCGTTTTATCATTAAACGCACTCACTACAGGAGGCGATGCGATGTTCGTCGTTATTTGCTTTTTATCAATACAATTCAGTATCCACAGTTATTATTCAGTAAAACACATATCCCCTAATATTCCCAACAAAATTCTTCGCAACTAAAAATTATAGAGGAAAATTTCTCAAAACTTCTTAAGGAATATTCAAGCTTTACTTAGGAGATTGCAAAAGTTGGGAAATTTCGGGAATTTTTGGGAGTTTTAGTTCCCTAAAATATTCAGTAATTGCTGAGACTGTCGCTGTATTCATTAGGCACAGTCGTGGATTCCATTTTGATGACTAGAATATTGATTGGTTGAAGGAGAAAATTAGAAGTATGCTGCCTACGGAGATGAAGGTGGTCATAATAGGTGAATTGGCTAGGAGGTCTGCGGGAATGAAATTGGCCGGTTGTGAAACTGGCCGGTTGTGAAACTGGCCGATTTCACTTCTGTAGACTACTTATAATAACTTCTTAAAGAGGACACTTTTTGAATTGCCGCGACTAGGACGACATCGGATTACGTTAAAGTCGACATCAATTTATGCATGAAATAATTATTTCAAAAGATGGAAGCACTTCCTTAGCTGAAATTGCAATTTACTATTTAATATTTTCGCCATTATCTCATTCATGGCTTCACTTTCTACGTCAAAAAAGCATATAAGAGCACATTGCAAAAATATGAACTGTCAAATTTGCGATGTTTTTTTAAAACAGACTCCTGCGTAAATAACTAATTTATCAAAATGATGGCTCATGTATTGTGAGAGGATGGCTGTTACACAAATAATAGATGAATCAGGATTCAAAAATTTTTTGTGTATGAATGTCGAAACTTGCTTTGAAAAATCATCGCATTCCAAATTAGGTTGCGATGTTATTTCACAGCGAATTTGTACCTTTATACTTAAACTTTTTGAATTCTGACTCATGTATTATTCGTCTAAGAATCATCCTCTCACAGTACATGAGCCCTAATTTTGAAGAATTTGTTATTTAAGCAAGATTTTCTTCTAAAAAAACATCGCAAATTTGACAGTTCTCATTTTTTCGACATGCTCTTAAATATTTTTCCGCTAGGCACCAACTCTTTCGCAGTGAGGTGTCGGATAATGAATTTCATGATGAAATACATCTCATAGAATACTTGACAGTCTATGCATTTTACCATGAAATTCGGAATACATGGACACTAGCCGATGCCGCAATTAACGCGTCAATTATTGAATTTTGAAACCGAAACTCATAATGATGGACAGTGTAAAAAAAGTAATTTTTCGCTACGATCGAAATTTTTATGATGAATTGCATGAAGCACGCGCCATTTTAGCATATTATGAATTTCGTCATGAAATTTTGCATACTTTGACACAAGCCTCACAAAAACCGTGGATAAAGTTGAAGTACTAGATTCCGCGGTTGATTAGACCACAATCCAAATCTGGAACTTCAAAAGTTAATCCACAATATGTTTGCTGGTTTTGGTTCTGGAAACGCAAATTATTTCTGTTTAAGCCGAACATCACCATTTTAACAAATAATGAGATAGCATTTATTAAATCATACTAGATCGTTAAGTGCCTGAAACGCCTGAGACTTTATAATTTAATTAAAAGAAATTGGAACCACGGTACGCGTCGTTATGAACTTTTTATTCCAGTTAACAAAATATTTCATAAAGACCCGTGCTTTTGAATGAGCGTTGCGAGTGGATGCTCCATTTGTCGAAAAATACTCACCATAGAGAAGTTATGTAACGGAAAAAATAAAATAAAAAAATTGCAGAGGTGCTTTTATTGACTCTACTCACGCCTTTATAATAATCTTTAAATGTATTGCCTTAGCATAGTTTGTCATGCCTTTTATAAAACAACAAACAAAACGAACGCAAGTGAACAAAACAAAGTGTGATTCCACCGATCCAAGAGAAGCAACAAACAAATATAAAAAAAATAAATAAATATAAAAGTTATATAAATTTTAATTAGTGGAAAAAAATATTTTGTTATAAAAATATTAGCTTAATGGATACAAAGTATATTTATAGAAATTTTTAAAGCTTAGTTGTAATTCGGCATCCATTTTTCATCATAAAAATAATCAAAATGCTTTAAAAATATAAATAATGAGAAAAATAAGTGTACGTAAAGGTCAATGTCTTTGTGTATTATTTATCCGTCCAGAAAATCATTTTACTAACAAAAACATAAAATAAAAAGGGTAGCTGCTATTGGCACCGTTTAAGAATAGTGTTTATTGACTATTGGCACCGGGCACTTTTATATACTTACGCCTTCCATCAGGAAAAATTAATAATTTCGCACTCCGCACTGGGTGCCAATAATTTCCGAGCACTATTCGCATTGAGTGTCAATAGTCACTTCGAAAAAAAAAATTGCTCAAATCTACAAACAATAAATAAAACCCAGCAATACTTGATGAATTGAAAAATATAACGAAAAATCCATTCGACACAAACTGAACGACAGCTTCGATAATCCCAAATGCCGGGATTAAAATGTTGTTTTTAGAAACCGCTGTATTATATTAGTTCATGTAACGAAAATGTAATTAAAAATAAATAAAATGATTAATTATTTAATGTTAAAAATGATTTTCTTCATTTCACTTTTGGTGATTATGGAATTGAGTGTTTTGAGTCGAATTTTTTCCATGCTTTTAAGCGGCGCTAAGGGGTCATTCATAAAGGATGTCACGCTTGCTATAAACTCCACAAAGTCCATATCTCCTAACTGGTCAGAGATTTTGTTTATAGTACTCCGGCTACCCCCCCCCCCCAAAGGTGTCGGAGCTAAAAAAGAAATAAAAATATTCAGGAGTCACGGAGCTGGGGAAGAATGTCAAGTATAGAGACTTAGCAAACAATTTCCACTTTTGTCCCATTTCAGTTGAAACGATGGGTCCATCCACCAGCGGAATAAATTTTCAACACTTTAACGCAAAAATTTAAATTTACCTTTAACAATCTACGCAATAAGAAACAAAAGTCCAATTTTTGCAGCAAAAACTGAAAGTACAGAAAAATTATTTCGTCGTAACTTTAAACGTTAAACGTATTTTGTTTTAAAAAAAAGCGCTCTAATTTTTTCAGGAAATTAAAACTTTGAACACAAGATTCCATTCAAACAAACTTCTGCGTATTATCAGCGATAGCGTCACCTCAAGCGATATCATTTCTTTTGGAAGAGACTTACGGACTGCGCAACACTCTATCTTTAACGAACTTTTTTGTTGTGATATCTCAGTCGTTTTGGAAGTTTTCAGGTGTTGAAAAAATTTCTATTTTTTGAAAAAAGTTTTCTCCGAAAAAAAATTGTCTTCGAAAAAAATTGTCTCCAAAAAACATTTTCTCAAAAAAAATTT
>CM055404.1:40427808-40441304 GCA_029228625.1 Pseudolycoriella hygida | reverse complement strand
AATTTTCCTTAAAAAAAATTTTCTCCGAAAAAAAACTTTCTCAAAAAAAAAAAATTCTCCAAAAATAATTTTCTTTCCGAAAAAAATTGTTCTCCAACACCTTAGGCTACCATCGGAACACTACGTATCACCTTTGGCAACCTTCGGAATTCTTTGTGTCACCTTCGCCTGCCTTCGGAACACTTCGTGTCACCAATTCTTTTCAATGATTCATATAACTGTCCTGAAGACACCAACTGTCTAGGTATTCTTATTCAGAATTTAGCAAAAAATCCAAGATGGTGTCACTTTGACAGTTGACAGCCATTTTCTTAAAATGCTAAAAAATTCTCCTGACCAAATTCTATAACTTTCTAGAAAAATCCATCTCTCGTAGTGTCATTCTGGAGCTCAAATTCGAAAACCGAAGAAGCATAAAAGAAAATGCAAGATGGCGTCGCTATGACAGCTGGCAGCCATTTTCTAATGATACCAAAAAATTCTCCTGACGAAACTCTACAACTTTCTAGGAGAAACCAACTCTGCAAGTGTTATCATTCAGGAGCTGAAATTCGAAAACCCAAAGAAGCATAATTTATACCTAACAAAAATCCCAAAACAAATAACTTTGGCAGATTTTTTAAAATCCCAAAAAATTCTCCTGATCCGAGTCTATAACTTTCTCGAAGAAACCAACTCTCTAAGTATTGTCATTCCGAAGCAAAAATTCGAAAACCAAAAAAACCTAATTTATTGCTTAGGAAAATTCAAGATGGCGCCGGTTTGACTGCTGGCAGCCATTTTCTTAAGATCCCAAAAAATTCTCCTGACCAAACTCTATAACTTTCCCGAAGAAACCAACTCTCTAGTTGTTGTCGCTCCGGAGCTAAAATTTGAAAACTCCGAGCATTACCTAAAAACCCCCAAAATTGACCACTTTTCCACATGGCATGGCTTTTCCAGAATTTTCCTGGAAAAGCGGCATATGAAATTTTTCATTTGGAGCCAAGACTGACGTTCCCTGAAAATTTCAGGAAGATCAGCTGTCTAGTTCTCGAGGTCGAAAATTATTAATAGATAGATAGAACATAGATAGATAGATAGAAACCGACAGATCAGAAAAAAAATTTCATAATGATGAGAATAATAGAAAAATCGAATCCCATACAAAAATGTAATTTTCAAACCTCGATATCTCAGCCAATTTTCAACCGATTTTGATGAGTGTGGGCTCGTTGGAAAGCTGCTGCTGTAGTTATTTTTTAAATAATTTAGAGGGGGAGAGGGGTGAGAGGGGTGAGAGGAAAAAACTCAAAAGTTCGCCTATATATGGCTACTTGTCCCAAAGGTTTTTGTATGGAGTTTTTTGGGTGTGTGGACTGCGTCACGCCCTCCGCTACCGCTTCGGGCATGATTGTATCTGAACAGTTCGGGTTTCGGGTTTCGAAAGATTTAATCGGGTCGGGTTCAGTCCGGGTCGGGTTTTGAAAAAAGGTCGATCCGCTCATCTCTAGTACAGCGTCGGTACTAGGAACGATACCTTAAGACATGAACAAACTGGACTTAGCTGTGGACTCGTTTTTAACTCGATCGAGCGATGTGTCTATAGATTGAGTCTATTGGTATCAAAAGTCGGTCTATCTCAAAATTACATTTTAAAAGACAAACATTTAGATAGATAAGTAGATTTTCGTCTTTCCTTTTCACTAACTGCTCGTTTTTTTTCTTGTGAATAACAGGCCTCAGCCCTTTGCTTATTATTTATAGCATGTTTATTTTCATGTTCTAAGAGACTATGACACTTCGAAATATCTTTCCTCACTTAAACGACAATGGATCACCACAAAACTCTGAGCACGCTCCAGTCTCAAGGGTGGTTGAGACCATATGACCAAAAATATCGTCCCTGAGGACTCCCGGGAAAACGAGGAAAAGCTCTTGGTCAGGCCAGAATTATCTACCGGGCGACTATCCGCCCGCACCATAGGGATGTATCTAGGGGAGGGGAGAATATTGACAAAAAAAAATTATATCTCACTATCGTAATTGTTAAGAGAATTCCGTAGTGCACAGAATGAATTCTCTTTTCGCGCATGCGCATTTGTTAATTTTCTCAACTATTGCAATAGAAAGGCATAATTTTTTTTCCCTTCTGTGAATATAGAAGGGAAGGAACAAATCTCAGGGGGCGGAGAAAATGTGTCCCTATGGAGAGGCCTCTTTTATCCTTTTTTCTGAATATTGTTGAGCCTTCGACTACCTCTAAATTAGAGGTGAGCGGGCGGCCCGAAAATTCGGGCTGCCTGATGCGGGCGCTGGCGAACTAAAATTTTTCGGGCATCTCATCGGGCATTATTTTTTCGGGCGGGCCTAAAAAATGTCGGACAGTCTAAAATGTTTATTTTCTCGCGCGGGCCTAAAAAAAGTCGGGCGGGCATCGGACGGTCAACACGTTCTACTTAAACCAAATTCCCATTTCAGTTCATGGATAAAAGTGAATTGAAGGCTGGTGAACCACCAATTTAATCAATTAATTTCAATTAATTAATTTTCCATTTAAATGAACTTGAATCGAATGAAATAAAATTAAATGAATTCAACAAACGAGACTCAAATGAAATATGTAATCTTTTGATTTTCGCATATAGGCATATATCAAGATTTAACGAAATTCTTATAGATATTCGGGCGCGCACAAAGACGTATAAGAAAATTCGGGCGGGCATCGGGCGGCGGGCGTAAAAGAACTCGGGCGCGCATCGGGTGGGCATTAATTTTTTTTTTAATTCGGACGAGGCATCGGGCGGGCATAAAAAAAATTTCGGGCCTCGGGCGGGCGGGCATTTTTTAAAAAAATAATATCGGGCACGGGCCGGGCGGGCGCGAAAATTAGGTCCGCCCGCTCATCTCTACTCCTAAATCACAAAAAAATTGCCTTATATTTAACGAAACTATCAACTATAGTATATGGCGAATAACACTAGTTTGGCCTCGTGTTTGGCCAACTCTATGGACCCAACAGCCTGAACTAGTGAATCGATCTTCATCAACTTTTTTAGTAAGTTTTTTTGAGATCCAGATCTTTCATTCAAAACCTTGAGGAGCAATTCCCGTTCTTAAATCGCGAATAGAAACAAAAACAAGGTTTTGACAACTTATTCGATCGTAACTTCGAAAGTTCTTGACCGATTTTGCCTATCTTCAATCTCATCATTCCTTTTGAAACTTCCTTTCAAACAGACCCGATTAAAGTGAAGGAACGGGAGTAAATCCTCCGGGCCTGTGCCTGAAAAGATTGGCCAGGCTGTCATGTCAGGGGCCCATCTTATGGCTGAAAAAAAGAAAAACGGATCCAAATTTTCGCCTCAATTTAGTAAAAAGAACTAGTTAAGAGCCTAAACATTTTTGCCTACGGCGTTAGACAAATGAGAAATCAATCAATTATTGAAATTCTTACTTATAATAAGTCTTACAATCAAAAACTTTCGCCTGTGGCAATTAAGTCGTTCTTCAATTTACCTAGAGGACAATAGAGAGCAGTCCAAAATTTTCGCCTGCGACGCCTTACCCAATGCGGCTATTGAGCAATTCTTCGAATTACCTAAAAAACGAGGAAAGGCAGTCCAAAGTTTTGGCTGCGGGGCTTTTCTCGATGCGGCGATTAAACAATTCTTCGAACGAGAACAGGGTGGCTCAAAATTTTCGCCTATTGCGCTTTGCATGAAAAGGTTTTGCACCAGTTTACTTGCACCAGTTGAATACCACAATTAAAAAAAATCGTCTGCGGCGCTTGACTCAAAGAAAAGCTTCGACGCAGTAACAAAATTTTTCTTTGACAGAGTAGTACTTTGACTTTTCTTAAAATCCAGCTTCCTCCATACTTTTTGTGATTTTTTGACTAATTGGCCCTAAGAAACCTCCATATCGGCTTCGGACTCAATTATAATCATAAACACTTTTCAGAACACCATAATATACATTTATACTTCATTGAATTGCACAATCATTTTCTTCTTTTAACACATTACTTCACTTTAATTACACAAATCTTTAAAACTATAACCTCTCACAGGTTTGACGGCCAGGCGTTATCTCATCTTATGCAAGTGAACGGACCGAAATACAGTCAACAAAATCACTTGCATGAGCAATTTTATTACTGCCGCTAATGACGATCACGGTGCAACAAAACCGCTATAATACGACTGCCAACAACAGAAACACGTCCATACTACTCGAATGAAGTTGGAATAGACCGACTTTTGATCTCAACAGCCTCAATTTTCCTTGTTCATAGAACTCAGGAATCACCAGCTATGACATAGGCCTAACACACTGGTCACTGACACTGAAATATTCACCCCTCTCACACGTGAGACTATAGATAGATAGATAGGATTTTTGAGGTTGTTCGGCCCTAGACCCTAGAGTCAAACCAGCTAATCAGCACCTGAATTGATGATCCTTTGTACTACTCCCATTCCTTTGCTTATTACGACATAAAGTTACATATTACAAAGAAATTGAAATTACAAATTTACAAGTTATCCTTCGCGGCTAAAAACCAGACGAAGCGAGAATCAAATAAAAATTTTTTTCCAAAATGAGAAGTCAAGTCTGAAAATTAACAACATGCATAAGTTCATGAAATATTCATTGTGCAAACCGATAGATTCGTGTGTCCTCCCGGTGTTGACGTATGGGGCAGAAACGTTGACACTAGCGAAAGCATCCGAGAACAAGCTCAGAGTAGCACAGAGAGCAATGGAACGGAGCATGCTTGGAATTACCCTTAGAGATAAAATGACAAACCAATTGATTCGTCAACAAACAAAAGTCTTTGACGTAATAGAAAAGATCGCATCTCTAAAGTGGAATTGAGCAGGACACGTTGCGGGGATGTCAGACGGCCAATGGATAGACCGCCAGAACGATGGAAAAATGCGATAAAACGGGCTGTGGAGACAAACTGGCAACTAATTGCAATGGACCGTTCAGAATGGAGGAAGAGTGGGGAGGCCTACATCCAGCAGTGGATATCAACAGATTAAACAGGAAGATGAGGAGGAGGAGGACAGATAGATAAAAAGATGATGACTGGTGAAGTTGGATGATATGAAGTCGAATAAGAGCTAGATTGAAAGCTCCTTATTCTAGTTTATTGTAAGTCACACGTGAGACTAACAACTCTATTCTCAGGCTGTAGTGTTGTTCCTGGCGGTGTATCAAATGAAACCGACCTAAAACGTTTGCCATGCAACATGGAATTCATTGCGTATGAATCATCTTTTCAACGATTTTCTGTCTTCCAGAGACTTAACCGATAGAATTAGACTTTTTGCATCGTCAACAAAAACTCCTTCAAAGTTACTGCAAGTGGTTCCGTTTCATTATTTGGGTTTTCTATTTGAATCGCTGTAGCTATTCGTTTGCGAAGCAAGGTTTGCGCTTGTGGCAGCCTAGTCAAGTCGAATCATTTCCATGGGTTGACGTGCAACAAAATGATTGGTCAATATGACTGACACAACGGAATCAACAAAATCATGTCGAGCTCCTTTGCTGGTTTCCCAAATACACTCCAGCTAACGGATTTGTCGATACTAGACGATAAACGATCTGACAGCTTCGTCATAATCAATCAACATGTACAAAGTAGGGCGCTGCAGCTGATTTATCTGAGCGCGACAAAAACAAGCATTAAATAGCCGAGAAAAATCGTACCACTTCACGCCTGGCCCGTGGCATTCGAATGATTGGAGTCGGTCGGACACGGAACCGAATTGTTTTTATCATAAATGGGAAAACTTACTTTACTTTTCCGGCGCTACAGCCACATGCCACATGGCCTCATCGAGAATCTGGTTCCAATGTCTCCTCTCTCTTGCTACACTTTGCCAACTTCTTATTCCCGCCCGAAGATCTGATTCGACGCCATCTATCAATCGCATTTTCGGGCGACTTACTCTCCTTCGCCCTTCTGGATCGTACGCGATTTATTCGCATCGCTTTCTATATATTCTTTGTAGTTCATGCAGCTACTACAGAATGAGCAAACAATGTTAAGTGATCGTTGAGAACTGTCCAGCAAATCTCAGTACGCGGTAGTCTGAAATAAGAAGCAGTCATGAGAGCCGAAAAAAATTGTCGGCGGCGCGGCGTCTAGTTGAGAAAAAAACCTTCATTGGCGGCGGCTAAGACGGCTAAACTTTATTAAACAACCTTGCGGCGATTATACTCAGCCACAGACTAAAATGTCTGGCGACGGCTAATTTTGTGTTTTCGCCATAATCCTCGGCGGCGGCGGCGGCACACTTAGCCATCAGTCGCCGTTTTCCGGCGACTAAACATTGGCCGCTCTCGTGTCTGGTAAGAAGCTAGTGACTGCGAACGTTTTTAGCATAGCGTTATATTATAAAGTGTCACAAAAGTGTTAACGTGATGTGATGACACAGCAGCAGTGAAGATATATTAAAGGGTTTGCTGAAAGAAATTGCATTGCTGAAGAAGTTCAATAAGACTTCGTGCGAGAAATTATTGTGCGCATGCAACTGGCAGGATCCATTGTATAAATTAAAAAAATTATTTTCGCAAAAAAAAAAACATTTTACAGATGCAAGGTCTTTATTTGATCAGTGAAACAATATTATGAGTATAAGATACATTTTGAATCGCAAAAAAACGAAAAACTTCATTAAGAAATTAGGCGCAAATGTTTTTTTTTTTATTATTTATTCATAGTTTTTTCAAAAAGTATAAATCTTACCTAAGTTATTTAAATTAAGTAAGAAGTGAATCTGCGTAGCTCCAGTATGTTGAACAATTCAAAGGAGCTACGTAAGTTAAGAAGGGTATATTCATATTTCATTAAGATTTAATGATCAAAAGAAAAAAAAAGAGTGGAAAGTCAAGTTACCCAGAAAACAAAATCAAAAAGGAAAAGGAAAAGAAAGGTGAATAATACTTATCTTAATGGTAGCAACAACAATTTAAAAAGAACTTAGGATGGTAGTAGTCAGGCTCTAAGAGGGTACCAGTCAATTCATCCAGCTAAGGTATATTAATCGGTAATGTTCTTTTTCAGCAAAAGCACTCTCAACAAATGACTGAATTCTCTGAGCGACGATGAGTTTCTTATCTGTATTGGTAAGACATTGAAAAGCGTAGGTCCTGAATACGATAGGCACCGCTTGCCATAATTTGAGGAAATCTTGGGTCTTCTCAGTAAAAAGGAGAATCTAGTCTCATAACGGTTACTATTGTCTGGAAACATCAAAGAGTGGTGTTTTATATCTTTGATGCAGCAGAAAACATACTTACAGACCGCTAATTTGTACAACTGAGCCACAGTCAACATCTTGGGAAACTCTTTCTCAAAGAGCAAGTTCGTAGGGTACGTAGTAGGAAGCTTATGGGCAGCTTTGAGGGCCGCTTTTTGTAGAATCTGGATCTGATCGATTAGTCCCTTATTAGCCGATCCCCATACACCAATACAATAGGTTATGTGGCAATGGATAGTCGTAAAGTATATTAATCTCAGGACAGACTTGGGAAGAAAGCGTAATCTCTTTAGGACCCCAATACTACAAGATATGGTACTGATGATACCTCTAATATGCTCTCCCCAGTTCAAGAACTCATCTAATTTCAAACCTAGACATTTAATTACGTTGGTCGTCTCGATTATGATATTATTGAAGGTTAAGATAGGTATGACGGTCATCTTGATTTGAGGTTTTCGGAAGTGAATTAGTTTAGTTTTCTTCAGATTCAACGTAAGTTTGCTTAGCCGAAAGTACTCAGCGATAATTGTCAAGTCGTTTGAAAGATTAGATATGTTCTCAGTGATCTTAGACGAAGACTGGAACAAATTTGTGTCGTCCGCAAATCCGTAGGGAGTTGATTCTAAGGGAAGGTCGTAAAAATCATTAATGAAAATCAAAAAGAGTAAGGGGGAGAGAACGCCACCTTGTGGAACCCCCACAGTCACTTCAAGCAGTGAACTGTTTGTACCATGACATTCAGTGTATTGTTTTCTATTACACAAATAGCTACGCAGTAGGTCAAGAGCAATACCTCTGATGCCTGCGTATTCCAATTTCATAAGAAGCAGACTATGGAAGACTGTATCAAATGCCTTTGTCAAGTCGATGAATAACCCTGTCACTATATTACCCCTGTCTATCTCTCTGCAAATCATCTCAGTCAATTCGAAAAGCGCTGTATGTGTTCCACATCCTGGCCTAAACCCATATTGCCTGACATTAAAGTACCCACAGCCATTTAAAAAGTTGTAGATCATACGGTGCAAGAAAGTTTCGAAAATCTTGTTTGTGGCGGGTATGATTGAGATCGGTCGGTAATTGCTAATATTGCTTCTGTCTTCTTTCTTATAAACCGGAATAATTTTCGCAATTTTTAGTTTATCAGGGTAAGTACCGTAAAATAGACAAAGGTTAAATATATCACACAGGAAGGTCGCAATACTGGACGCACAACATTTCAGTGAGCCCACTGAAACTCCGTCGTACCCTGGGGACTTATCAATATTCATCGTGTGGATATTATCAATCACATCATCGGCTGTGATTTGCTCAAAAAAAATTGATAGCGGGTTGGTTTTAAGAGTACCGAATCGATTCAGATCGTCCTTGTCTGTCTCAGGAATTTCCCGAGCCAAATTGCTGTCCACATTAGCAAAGAAGTCGTTAAAAAAGGTCGAAATCTTATTTTCAGCAATACTTCGATTACCCTCTTTAAGGGAAATAGTAGGTTTATTAGCCTTCGATTTACCCAAAATAGTATTTATAGTTTTCCAAGTACGTTTCGAGTCATGGCAGTTATTAAAAAGGTCTTCATAGTAATTCACCTTGTACTCCATTTGGTATCTCTCAAATTCAATCTTCAGTACTACTAACTTATTGTCCAGGTGGGAGTGATCATGTTTAAGTTTGCGCTTTCTCCTTATCTTCATTCTCAGATTGTTTATTTTCCGAAGTAAATATTCTAGGTGGCTATTCATGTAAGGACAGTCTAGGTGAGCCTGTTTCATTTTCACCCTTTTGGATGTCGTAGCCTCATCAATGGTAGTATTAAAGGAAGACAAGAAATACGAATAAAGGACATTAACGTCATTAGACTTAGGAATATTAGGTTCATCAAATAATTCCATCAACTTAATATTAACTGTGTCGTAGTCCACAAATGTCTTAGTCACATACGTATATTTTCTGCTAATCGGAAGTAATAAATGAGAGACAATTGCGTTATGATCACTCAGAAAGTGTTCTATTGTTGAGCTATGAATGGAAATACCTCCGTTACATTTGACAACGGTGTGGTCCAATAAAGTGCCACTTTCGGGCCTAGTTATTCTATCATTACAAATCACATAATTATTACAGTTTAAGATACTCAGATAACGATCTCTAACTTGACAGTTCTTGCGCATCCTGGTATTGAGAATATCAATATTGATATCCCCCGCAATCATTCCAAACCCATCATAATCAGTCACTCTGTAAAGATGAGTAAGAAAATCATACACATACGCGTGTAACTTAAATTTCTGTGAAATGTCATTTGGAAATAGTTTAAATACAATCGAAATGTAAAAAAATGATGAGCTGAGATTGTCAATGACCGAGTAAGTTAAGCTGTTGTGAATGTAAACTACCAAACCACCACCGGCTCTAAGCCTGCTCGCATAAATGCCCTCGTAGTTGGGTAAATTATATATATCAGTATGACACGGGTCAATCCAGGAATGTTGTTCCAATAGATGACGCCTTCAATCGCAGACCTCCATAAAGTAGGAAAATGTTGTTCTAATAGATGGCGTTTTCGATCGCAGGCCTCATTCTGAGTGTTTGGGAAGAAGAGATATCTCATGAATTCACATGTCCAAAGTGTCAACCAAATTCAAATTTTTCGCGCTTGAACATTAAAAAATGTATTTCAGTCTTAAGTTTATGTTACAGTCGAATTTGATGTAAGAGAAGCCACTCTCGTATCTGTGCAGTTCGTTTCTTACATGATGCTACAGGGACTCCTGCAAGATTACATTAGTTTAGGTAAATAATTTCTTTATAGTCAAGTGAACTGGTGTGCCCAGAGAAAAAAATTTCAATCCCCACGAAGTAAACGATTCCAAAGCTGCGGATGTTTCAACTATAACTTCAAATTGGACTTACAAACTAGAGGCAGGATGAAGATATTCTTCCAATTCCGGTTCCAAGTGATCAATTTCCAGTAAGTACATGATGAGAGTTCTAGCAAAGTGACAACTATTATTAGTTTCAGCGGAATGTTTCGCTGATGAAAACGCATTTGCGCCTAGGTCGTTAATTTTATTCATAAAATCCGCATTGGAAATATTTGTCATTGCCAGTGTAAAGGTTCTTTTCAATGGCACTCCTCTAAAATTGTTTGCCTGTTGAATTAGCATTTATTTTGACGATATTTCATGGAAATAATTCAATTTTTTTATTTACGTGACTCAACGCCAATATTCCTTCACTGGAGTATGAATATTCCTTGCCATATAAATTCACGCCCGCATGATACCAACGCCGTTGTCCTTAAATTCAAAAAAGTTGCACCATCGCATATAGCAGCGAAACGGCAATAAATCAAACTGTATTACCTGTAATCCATTTCCAAACATCGAATTTTTCGTATAAAAAGAGATAAACCTGAGATTGGGACATTATTGCTTTTCACGAGGCTTTTCAAAAAAAAAAATCGTAAAATAATTCAAATTCATGCAACGCACAGACAGTAAACTCACATACAATTCGTATAATATTCTTCGTTTTATCGTTTATTCAAGGATTTTTTTACGAATTTCGTTTAAATTTCAAACGATAATCGTATGTGAAAGTGGAAAACTTTACGATTCTGAATTTAAGATGCACATTTATTTTCGGTATTGCTTCAGTTCAACATCATTTCTATCCGTAAAATATTTGGCAATAACGATGTTTGTGTGTTACATCACTCTGTCTGTATACACTATTAAAAATAGATTTTCCATTTTCCTACAATTTTCACCATTTTCATTAAACATTCTTTCATATAAACAAAATCGAGTGAATTATCGACTTTTTCTCCAGTTTTTATTTATTTAAACTGGAAAATTAATTATTTTGAAAAGTGAATTTGTACTAAACAAATCGTTGTTTAAGCTACTAGCAACGTTGTATGAATGAAGGAGTTCAAGCGCGAGCAAATAGCGTGTCCTAGAGTTCAACTTGCTATGTGAGTTTGGATTATTTGTAATTCATTGAGTAAAGAGTCGATATTTTTGTTGGAACTAGAGAGTCTAGAGAGCCAATGACGTGAAATTTCATATAATGGAGTTTAAGAGAGAGGACCAGTTATATTTTACCTTGTCTCGGGGACTGCTGTCAAACATATTTATGAATGAAAATAATTAAGAGAGTACGGAATAGTCTAGAATGACGTTTTCATTTCTCTTTTCTTTCTCTCACTTTGACAACAGTCCACGAAACAAATTTAGTTAAAGTGATCCCAAATCGCTCTCCCTCCCTTATACATCTGAGAGATTGTTCACAAAATTTATGTGAAATTTTTCTTCTATATACGATTTTCTTACTCTGGCCTTCTTGATGTCAGTCGCAGCAAAATTATCATCACGCTGTCATTGAGAGTTCAGATCGCTTGTTAACTTGAAATCCAGAGAGACAATATGACGACTGGGTTCCCCAGGTAGGCTCCGGTAGTTCCGTTTTTTTGGCTTCACATTTTTTCTGTTCAGTTCACCACACAAAATTCATTGCTGTCCACGTTACGTTTAAGCGAAAAGACTCTTTAGTGGGACACCTTAGTGGGAAAGAGACGAATATAGTTCAGGTGACAGAAAATTCACACACTGCCTGGAGTTTGCCAACAATTGTTATTAAAGAAGGATGCAATCGTATTATCAGTTAGTCGTTCTAGCCGTCCATCCTCAAAGTTTAAAGCACTGAAGAGATATTTTTGCTGGGTTCAAAAATACATGTCGAATCGCTAATTTTAAGAATTGTAATTTTTTAGTGCATCGAGTTGTCCGGGGTTTTTTTGGGGTTTTAGGTGCAAAAGGATTTTTTAAAGAGAATCCTCAAAGGATTTTTTAAAGAAAATCCTCAGAGAATTTTTTAAAGAAAATCCTCAAAGGATTTTTTAAAGAAAATCCTCAGAGGATTTTTTAAAGAAAATCCTTAGAGGATTTTTTAAAGAAAATGACAAGTTGACAAGTCCGGTACCACGCCGTTTGTGCATTCGTTGGGCCGGAACATATTTTCATAGCAAATTGTGGTGATTCTCGAGCGATATTGTGTCGTAATGGCGAGCCAGTTTTTTCGACGCAAGATCATAAGACAATATTACCGGGGGAAAAGGAAAGAATTATGAATGCGGGTGGATCTGTAATGATTCAACGAGTGAATGGAAGCTTGGCTGTGAGTCGAGCACTTGGTGACTATGAGCACAAAAATATGATTGTACAAAAATGAAATTTTTTAAAGAAAATCCTCTGAGGATTTTTTAAAGAAAAACCTCAAAGATTTTTTTAAAGGAAAATGCTCAAAAATTTTTTTTTATTTCCAATGATTTTCTGTCGTTTTCTTTGATTTTCATGGATTTTCTTTGTCAATTTCTGTGTAGTTTCTATCAATTTTACACGATTTCTAGAGATTTTCTTTTGATTTTCAAGGATTTTCTTTGATTTTCATGAATTTCCTTTGATTTCCAAGGATTTTCTTACAATTCATAGAATTGTTTTTAAAGAAAATCCTCAACGGATTTTTAAAGAAAATCCTCAAAGGATTTTTTGATGAAAATCCTCAGAGGATTTTTTAAATAAAATCCTCAAAGGACTTTTTAAAGAAAATTCTCAAAGGATTTTTTAAAGAAAATCCTCAAACGATTTTCAAAGAAACCCCCAAAGTTTTTAAAACAAATCCCAAAGGATTTTTTAAAGAAAATCCTTAGAGGATTTTTTATTGAAAATCCTCAAAGGATTTTTTAAAGAAAATCCACAGAGGATTTTTTAAAGAAAATCCTCATAGAATTTTTTAAAGAAAATCCTCAAACGATTTTTAAGGAAAATGCTCAAAGGATTTTTTTTTTGATTTCCAATGATTTTCTATCGTTTTCTTTGATTTTCATGGATTTACTTTGTCAATGTCTAAGGATTTTCTATCAACTTTACACAATTTTAACGTTTTTCAATAAATTTGAAGATTTTCTTAACAATTGATTTTCTTTTGAGTGCAAAAGGATTTTCTACGTTTATCTGCCACTCGGTCCGGAAATTGAGTTGCTCTTACATATAAAAATGATGTGAATGAAAGAGAGAGAGCTGCTTTCTCTCAAGGTGCGAATAATCTTTTCTCTCTCGCTGTGTATCATGGGCGCGTGGTAGCAATGCGCCCGTGACGCAAGTCCCCACGAGCAAAAAATTCAGAAAATTTTTTTTCGTAGACTTCGGAACCATATATACAGCTAAGTTTTGACAT
>CM055404.1:40374447-40427308 GCA_029228625.1 Pseudolycoriella hygida | reverse complement strand
ACATTGGGGGTCCGGCATTTGTGACGCATTTTTTTAATCAAAAATGAAAACATTCGAAAAGAATATTTGCGTTTCAAAGCTTTAAGCGTCACCCCAAATTGATATCAGTTGTTTTGGAAGGAGGAAGAAGGACTTGCGTCACATTTCCCTTTTAAAAGGGTTTTTGTTGTGATCAGTATTTCACGATCCAGTGAATCTGGTGAATCTGTTTTGACAAGCTTCTTGTTGCCGATTACTAACAACAATAGTTTAGTTGCTTGTTACCGGAGAAATATAAGAAGAAACTATCAAGAGTATCACACGGACCTGGTGAATTCTGTTATCGGTCTAAAGCATTTCTCACCACTAAAACAGTTTCTAAGTATGATTTTATGGGTCGAAAATCTTTGATATTTAGGAAAAACTTCCTATCTAATTTTAGCGTAAAAAGCTTTTTAACAGATGCTAGTGCAGTCCACTCCAGAGTATTAGGACAGAGCAAGCCCGTAACTTACCGTTCCAACCAATGAATTCAAACAAAAAAGCGAAAATGTCTTGAAGGAATTCTAAGAAAAAACTTTAATTCAATAAACCCATTACTATTGATTCCTTGATAATTATTTACCGATACATTTTATCGATTGTTAATTATAGGGAAATTACAACGGTCAGTGACTCATAGGAAGACACTCCCACAAACCTTTCATGCCGCATGTAAAATTACTATAATTCATCAACTTCTTCGACCGGCAACTAAAGTTGCTTCCGCTCAAGAAAACACAAAATTTAACTTGGATTTTTTTTTCGTAAATCTGTTAAACAATATCTGAAATAATAATCAACTATGTAATCGAAGGTACAATTATTGTTATTATTAATAAAGACAAAGACTCTCCCAATTTCTTCCACTTTATACATTTTGTTGAAATTCACTTTGATGCTCATTATATACCTGTGTTGTCTATCTCTTTGAGTGTTGAAAATGTTTCTTTGACCATTCGGTGAAGCCGACATTCACATCGAAACCGTTTTAAAAGTTAACGAAGTTCATAATTCCAAACACAAAACAGAATTTAATTTTTTGAATGGAAGGAATTGATCAGCGATCGCGCGAATGTTGTTTCAGTTACGTGTTTAGATGTCGAATGGTGTATACATAGCGCTCTCCGTTGTATGCCGTTTATTGAATGTTATATTCAAATGAATTGCTGTGTGCATTTCGCTTGCATATTTTCTTTTTGTTTTGGTTAGATCACAGGAGGGAATTATTCTGTTTATGTTTTTAGTTAACTGTACATAGACGCGCGATATCGTACCTTTCTATCAAATGCAACGGTTTAGTTGAGCTTCTTTTAGTTCGGTTTTTTTGAACGAGTTAATGTTTTAAGTGCACAATGTGAGATGTTTTGGTTCATCGGCAGAAAAGTGCATAATTTGCGGTGATTTTTTAGTGGTTTGTGTGATTTATTTGTTTGGCTGCAGAGAATCAAATTTGAATTCAATGGATAATGGAGACGCATCTTTAAGATCCAATTCAATTTTCAATTGAAGGTAACATATCGGCATATACAACGATTTTTTATTTATTTCATATATACGAAAGTAGCACTTTAATGACAAAAATAACATCTTTTTGTTTGAGAAATAGTTTCATTTTTTGTGTCGAGTCAATATTGTTTGACAACAATTATTTAATGTTCACAAAAAAAATTGTATGTAATGTACACACATGTACGTCTTGCGTATCACTAGCTTTTACGATTTCACTGGCTTTTCTTTAAGTTAATCGAATAAATTAGCAATCAAGCATTACATTAGTCTCGCATGAACTTGCAGTTGTTATAAAGGTTTCTTTTTTCATACTTCCAACATTTCTGCAATTCTATTCTCAATTTGTTTGGGAAGAGATGGTCTTTCCAGCGGCATTTTAAAAGAAATGGTTATTATAGAGTACGGGACACTGACACCATTCAAGAAACCATCAATCGGGCTTAGAGATTGAAATCCGTTTTGAGTTAAAAATTATAAAATCTGAAAATGTTAAATGAATAATTTCATTGCCGTTACCAATGTCAAGGAATTTCATAAAAGCAAATGTTTTTTGTCAGCTTTCAGCTTCATTTTATTTACTTTACAATTAACAAGATCAAGCAAATTGTAAAAATGACTCAATTTAACAAATAAAGACTCGAGACTGGAGACACGTTTTCTCTCACGTTGCTTTTTCCCTCCAAAAAATCGTTTACTTCCTTGAGAAGACGGTCAGTAAAAATTTACACCGAAGAATGCTAATCATCATCAAACTTTATAGACCATTAAGTACCTTTCGATATCGCATTCTGGAAAGTCTTACCACCGTCCTCCAGGCACTTCTGTCATCCGACAAAGAGATGGTTTGTTCGTCCCGTAAAAGTCTCCTATCTTCTAAATCTTCTCAGCAAAAACGGTCACTTCGAATACTTTCCAACGAAATTTGTCTAAATTGAAAAAGGTTTAGGAAGAAGCTGTGCGCACCATTACTAGCTCTAGGACCGAAGGAGAGATACTACTCGCATAATGTAGGTCAACTGAGGGTTTCTTGTTTACGGCAACCATTGTATGTTTGTAACAAACGTAAAATGATCGTTAGCTAAATATAATACTATTGCTCTACCTAAATTACTTAATTTCAAAAATGCAAGCAAGCAGAGATGCCTCAGTTAGAGTAATCTAAATGTTTGTTGCAAACACATAATGATTGCTTCAAACAAACGAATGTGAGTGTTGCAGTACAAGCACTTTTTAAGACTCTATCTCTTTCTAGTTCTCATTACATTTCAATTTATATTCGTTCAACTCTCAAGTATGATTCAAAAAACTGAAACTTGTACCAAGATGTCTAATTAACTACTCGCCTATGCACTATAGGCGGTAAGCTTATTCATTTGAGTTTAGGGAATCGCTGGTGAAGGCGGCAACACTACGGTAATTAACTTATTTATGAAACTAATGCTGTTATGGAACTATAGTTGTTGTCTCTGTCCTCTTCTGTTTATAATTTGCAGGAGGAAGTGGAAGTGAGGGAAGTAATCAGGAGAATTCTGGCCTATGCGGATGACTTAACTCTGTTAGTGCATAATGCTAATGATTTGCAGAAGGGGATTAGCTGCCTGAATGTCGCGAAATAGTGTCAGCAGAACAAAAGTTATGTATGTCATCAAATCTCGGAAAGAAGTATCTTGTAGTGTAAATGGGGAGCAATTGGAACAGGTTTCGAAGTTCGCATTTTCTCAAGTTTATTTATTTATTTATTTAGCGTATGGAATTCCCTCCGTGAGACAGTCAAATTGTAAATTCAAAAGCTTAAAAATATACATAAGTTACAAATAGATGAATATGAAAATTACTAAACAATTCTACACAAAACAAGTATTGTCAAATCGAATGTCCACCTGAATTAGGAAAGCAAAAAACAGGAATCAAGAAATCAGGAACCAAAAATCAGATAATGAAATCAGGAAACGAAAGTCAGGTGAATAAAATAAGGAAAAACAAAACTCATGAAAAACAAACATCAGGAAAAACCAAATTTAGGAAAAACGAAAATCATAAAGGAAATAAATGTCCACCTTGAATGTTCACCTGAATTAGGAAAGCAAAAATCTGGAATTAGTAAAATTAGGAAAAACGAAAATCAGGTAGAAACATCAAAGTTTTCAATTCCTGAGGAGGTGGCAATCTTATTTTTTGTATGTAGGGGGCTCTGCCCCCTAAACCCCCGCGCCTGCGGCGAGCTACTACCGCCCTGCAGGCTGCCTTCCATGCATGGGACTCAGCCCCAAACCCCAATAGGGGATCTACCCCTTAGACCCCGCAAGGGGGGATATTTCCCCCTTGACCCCCCTACGCGGGGGATGCCGCCTCTCGACAACGCTTTTTTATTTTCCCGGATTTCCCGCATTCGCTCAAAATTTTTTTTTTCTCAACACTACAGTACTCTTCTATCATTAGAATAAATCCGTAGCATTACCCGTCTATCTTATTATCTCAATGGTACACAGCACCACCGCCTGATTTGGTTTTTCCTAATTTAATTCATTCCTAATTTTTGTTTTTCCTAATTTTAGTTTTTCCTGATTTTTTTTTATTTTTGACAAATAATTTTTTTCCCTAATTTTTGTTATTCCTAATTTTTGTTTTCCTCATTCGTGTGGACTCCCGTCAAATCATAGCAAAATATCACACTTTGAGTTTCCCCCATTTCCCCAACCATCCACGAGCTTGCTTAGCTAGAGCCAGTATGTCATTCGTGTTGACTTCGAACTTGAAAATATGGCAATCCTTCAGTATGTGCAACATAGTTTGACGATGAGTACCACAATGGCATCGTAGGTCGCTGGCCATATTCCACTTATAACATGTTGTTGCATCGGCCGTGTTCGGTCCTGAGTCTATTCAGACTGCACCATGCTTTGCGTGGAAGTCTAAACTCTATTGACTTTGAGCTGAACAGATTCCCATTCATTGACACGATCTCTAAAGACGTTGTAGAAGTTGGAATTTATAATTTATGATTTTCGGTAAATGCAGGTCGCAGTTCAGAGGTACTTCCAGTATTTTTTTGTATAATACCATCAGGTGGTCCTCTCGTCTAACGATAGGTGGTGCGATGTCACTCAAGGCCGTGTTGATGATACAGTGCCAGTAATAGTAATAAGTCGCATCGATTTGTTGAGCTCGGTATCAACTTTGCAGGCATGGTTGCTGTTTAGTCAAGTAGAGCTGCAGTACTCTGCACACGAAAACATCATAGCCAATGCCGTTCTTCTAAACAAGTAGCTGAGGCGCCTCACGTCGCGTCGTACCTGATAATTTACGAAGCAAGTTGTTCTTCGCTGAAAGCTTCGGACACAGTTTGGCGATTTGTTTTTCATTAGAGATCTGTCCAGTCTCAGTCGAAGAGGCGGCAAGAGTTAGTCGTCTGCGATTGTAAGGGCATGTAATCTGACAAAGACAAATCACTACCTTTATGATGATAAATTGATATCTTGGAGAAAAGTTTGCGCTGACCATCTTCTGATCCTTTCCTCAGCTTTATCCTTGTTTATATCACAGGAATAACACTTAAGATGTTGCAAGTTGTCGAATTGTGTCAATGACGAAACCAATTTGGGGTTGAATAAAGTCTTCAAAAAATCCTTACAAAATAACTTCAAATAATTTTAAGTAGCGAAACTCTTTTTAATGCCTGAGCACATGATGCTGACAAATTCTGTATAGGATTTTTCCTCAACGTATATAATGAAACTAACGTTCCTAAGTACACCCAAGCTTCATAAATGGGTAGTTGACATAGTAATATCACAAACAATCGCTCACGTGGTTGACTGCAAGGGCTGTGTCGTATCTTCACACGGACCAAGTCGACAATGGTCCAGGGCGCTGGAAAAAATGGGGCGCTGAAAAATTGAATCTTAAAAAATTATACAACTGCCACTGCACCTTAAAATTCACTTTGCGTTATAAATTCTCTTATATTGGCAAAACTTAATTCTCTCGTAATGTGTACAGTCTCAGAACTGGATCGTATTGAGACAGTTGATAGTACCAATGCAGATCAGAAAAACGTGGAGGACACTTTTCGCGTAGTTGTTTCACTTTAGTTTCTTCGACTCTTCAAAGTTACACTAAATTCGAAAACAATCAAACTTCTAAAATTTATAAGTTTTTATGGAAAAACTCTCTTGACCTTCTATTTAGCTACACCCGCACGATTTTAACTTTGGATATTTCTTTTGTTGAAAAGAAACATCCAAAGTTAAAATCGTGCGAGTGTACCAAAACCGCCTGATTACAGGGTCGTAGCTACATGGATGTAAAGGTGCCTAGAACCCTGAAAATTGCAGAGGTCAACCTCTCAAAGAGTTCAAAATTAGTTCCGAGAAAATATTTGTGAGAGCAAAATGGTTCATAAAATTGAAATCCATTTACAATTCTTGGTGGTACTTAACTTGACACCAAAAGTAAAAAAAAATCGCTCGCTGCGCTCGCGTTTCTTCTAGTATTTCATACTTTCCCTCACAGGCGTAAAATATTATCATGTCTAATGTAAGTAGAGGATTCCTACAAAAACTTTGGTCGCAAACTGTACTGTTGGTCGTTTCAAATGTACTTTTGGTTTTATCACGTATGGTTTACAACGATATGTTCTTACAACTACATCGAAGAATTTGCAGATTAGCGTGCGTACCTGACAACGTCTTAACCGCACGTCCCCCATGAGCATAGAATTGAGATACGCCCAATTAACGCGAGTCGCCGAAGTGACTCTACCTACAAACGGCAGGCAGGTGCAACCTACTCCTACTCCGTGGCCTAGGTGGGGCCCTATACTATCATCTTTCTACTTTATTTTCGCCAACCTGGTTGCACAGAAAGGACTAGGGGTGCAGTCAGCCATTTCCAAGCGCAAACTGTTCTGACGTAGTTCACTATATACCACAACCCCCGCGTTGCAGCGCCACTAGGTACCTCAACCAACTCTGGAGCCGGATGCGGCCGGGGTACCGAATTTACCCTCGGTGGGGGCTTTCGTGGTAAGGCTCTTAACCATACCACTTCGTTAGGGATGTGCACCCATCCCAGGCACCGCTGATTCAGCTCAGTAAACCATGGTGTCGCCACTCACCAGTGGAACAACGGGTCGAAGAAAGCAAAGACCGCTGGCGACCACCCTTGTGGTAGTTCTTACAACTACAATTACATTTCTTTGTTACACATAGGGTATCTTAGTTCTTCATATATTCGATCCGTGGTGTACAATACTCGATGATTTGAAAATTGGCCGAGAGGATAGTAGTACTAACAGGTTCGGCAGCCATGTGAATATTGGTGCTGTTTTTCCAGTCCAGGGCGCTAAATATGCTAGATACGGCACTGTGAAAGGGGTAGTGAAATGACAAATGACTATAGTAAATTTTGGTATTATTGTTATTACTCCCCAATATTATCATGAGTATTTTCCTGAGTTATCATTACCGCACTAGCTGGCAGTTACTCTGCGTAACACACTGGCAGTCGAACCAGTCACTTCACATTGGAATTTTTATTTATTATTATTTAGGGGACAGTAGGTATCAGCCTTAAACAGATTTTCTTTGATAGTTTCAATTGAAACTAATTGAAAGACATAACCATTAACGGAGACTTGAAAACGTAAGCTTCAACAATTCAAATCGATTCCAAAAATGGTTACCTGGAGACGAACATTATCTTGAGTTGGTAAATTTAATTTTGCCATTGTAAGTGGCCTCCATGCAGCTTAAAATATTTAGTTGTATTTTTAAAAGTATTTAACTCATTCATAAACAACAACAAAAATAGTCGAGTACATCGTACAGGTCTTTAGTGCTATTTTGATTTATTTGGGTACGAGTTTATGTTACACAAGTTTGAATTATTACTTTGGCTTGTAGGTTAAAATGAATAAAAAAATCACTTAAGCATTTTAGATTAAAATCAGCTGAATATTATATTTAAACGCAGTAATATCAAGAAAATGGATTCAAAATTAAATTATAGAATTTCTACTGGAAAGTCTGGTAATTGTTTTACTTTAATCAGTTATTAGGAAAAAGAAAGACGATCTAATTCATTTTCTAAAAAAATATTATTTCCGGCTTAAGTATACCGATTTGGTGAAGGGTGATTTTGCGACCTCCAAGTCCCGAACAAAGCACAATTTTATGTAGGTTTTCGTTCTTCGTTTGTAACAATGCAATGGAGTTTACAATTTAAAAGAACAATCAAAAGAATATTTGTACGTCGTATGTCTTGTAACACCTTTACGTTTATGTTTTGAGGAAGTTGCGGGAAACTCTTTTCTTTCGGTTAAAAACAATTTTCGAAAGTGCACTTCGATAATAACATTCCCAACTAAAAAGAGAATGAGACGCTAGTTCTTTTTGTGTTTTTCCATTCTTACATCCAAGTAAGAAATGGTTTCGATAAAGCTGTGATACGCCACTGCATTTCTTTCACATAAATAGGCTGATAAGTCGTCGTCTTCATTTGTTGTCTAATAACTGTTAACTTGTGACAGTTGTCAGATTTAAATTTTGCGTTTTATAATAATGATTTGGATCCTTAAAATATTTATACCGGTGCGAGAAATCAACTTCAAAATCGGACAGTTATACTTAACGATCTTTTTGCATATTCAGATACAATTCTTCGCCTGGCGGCACGTTGGGATACTTTGCCAATGACTTATGAATTTTCGTTCCCTCATCATTTTGATGATGCTTTTTGAGTGTAGGTGGAGAGTTCAGGTCATATAAATCTTTTAGCGCCCGAGATCTAGCTAGTTCATCAGCTTTTTCGTTGCCTGATATGCCACTATGCCCTGGCACCCAAATGACGTCTATATCGTGCACTTGGGATACACTGTTGAGAATTTCCCAACATACCAGTGCCGATTTGAATCTGTGTGCGGTCAGAGCTTTAATCGCTGCTTGGCTATCTGTGCAGATTGAGAGCCTACTTCCTTGTAATACTCTATCCTTGTCTAAGTGACTATTCTATGATTGCTCTGATTTCCGCTAGGAATATGGATGAATATGGGCTCCCCTACAAAATCCAAAGGCACAAAATCCAGAGGCGTCAAAATCCGGACGAAAAATCCGGAGGCTACAAAATCCGGAGGCTTCAAAATCCGGAGGCGTCAAAATCCGGAGGCTACAAAATCCGGTGGCGTCAAAATCCTGATGATGTTGTTGCGTCTGGATTTTGTAGCCTCCGTATTTTGTAGCGTCCGGATTTTGTAGCTTCCGGATTTTTATTACTTTTGCACATATTATTTCTACTAAAGAATATTTTAAGTCTTTGCTTACAGCAACGCTAATATTATTCACAATCAATATTATATATTGGTGTGAATTATTCAATACTACTGGCAAATATATTTATTTGGTGTAAATAATAAACGGTTTTAATTATATTTAATAGTGGGGGGCTCTGCCCCCTCACCCCCGCGCCTGCGGCGGGCTTGGCTACGCCCTGCAGGCGGCCGTATGTGCATGGGGCTCCGCCCCAAACCCCGCTAAGGGCTCTGCCCCTTAGACCCCGCAAGGGGGATATTCCCCCTTGCCCCTTTGCGGGGGCTGCCGCCCCTCGACCCCGCTTTTTTTTTTTTTTGGCCTGCGGCACATCAATGCATATTTACAATACAATTTGTATCAATAAACTGTAGCTGTTTTAAATACTACTACATATTTCGTCCGGATTTCGTCCTGATTTCATCCGGATTTTTTATTTTCTTCTGGATTTTGACGCCACTGGATTTTGTCACCTCCGGATTTTTTGTCCGGATTTTGACGCCTCTGGATTTTGTGCCTCCGGATTTTGTAGCAGCACCATGAATATGTCCCTAGTGGAAGTGCCATTTCGATTTCAGGGTTCTCGCAGCATACTCCCGCCACGCTGAATTATTTAGTAAGGAACCGTCGGTATACATAATACAACCTTCTAATCTTATACTGTCCTGTAGCCACTCCTCCCTGGTTGGAATGTTAATTTTGAACTTTCTGTCAAACCTGTGTTGGGCTGCTATTCTATCCGTAGGCATAGCTAGCGAAGGTTCGTGCTTTAGCGCCGAGAACCAAGTACTAGAGTGGTTCGTTTTCCTTTGACTAGTCTGTTAAGAGTGTTGATGGCCTCTGTTTCTATGTAGATGTGTAGCGGTGTCGGATTGAGCATTGTCTCTAGAGCCGCTGAGGGCGCCGAGTTCCAGCATCCTGTTATAGCCTTGCATGCCATGCGTTGGAATTTGTTTAGTTTCGTCTGGATATGTTTATTTTTGCAGATATGGTTCCAGAGGAAGCTGCCGTAGGTCAGGATTGGTCGTATTATGGATGTGTAGATTCAGAACATCACTTTGGGAGACAGCCCCCATGATTTCCCAAATACTTTTCTACATTGCCACAGAGCGATAGTAGCCAAGTGAAGCCGTTCGTCAAGGTTATCAGTCCAGTACAACATGTTATCCATGATGATACCCAGATACTTATGCTTATGTACCAAAAGTATAGGGATGTCTTTTATAACTGGTATTTTTATACCTTCTACTTTCTTCTTCCCTTTAAATATTATCGTCTTTGTTTTGTGAGGGTTTATCGACAGTTCGTTTCTGTCGCACCATTCATGACCATGTTCAGAACCGTTTGTAGAAGATCACATAGAGTGCTGACGAATTTACTTCTAAGTAAAGTGGCCAGGTCGTCTGAGAAGCCCTCTGTTTGAAAATGTCTGTCGTTTAGGGCCGTGATTATTTCGTTTATGATTAGGCACCAAAATAGAGGTGGTAGGACGCCTCCTTGGGGGCAACCCCTTGAGACTGAGATATTATATGATCTTTGTCCTGCAATGAACAACTGCTGTGCAGCATCGCCTGAATCCACCCTGTTATTCCCAGGTCTACCCTGTGCTTGTGACACACATTCTTTATTGCTGTGTATGTAAGGTTATTAAACGCCCCTGATATGTCCATGAAGCAACCTAGAGCAAACTCTTCTTGTGATGGGCCAATTCTATATTTTGGACAATGTTCTGTAGTGCATTTTCTGTTGATTTTCCGCTTTGGTAGGCATGTTGCTTGGGGTGTAATTTTATATGTTTCAGGGGTTCGTCTCTCAGGTATCTATCGATTAGTTTTTCTTGTGTTTTTAGCATGAAAGAAGTTAAGCTGATGGGCCTGTAGTTTTCTGCCAGTGAGTAGTCCGTTTTACCCGGTTTAATTATGAAGATCACTTCTGCATATCTCCAGTTTTTTGGGATGTATTTTACCATTAGGGATGCCTTGAATAGTCTACTCATAATTGTTAGTACTTCACTAGTAGCATTTTGATCCTGAGATTTGACCTTGTAGAGCTTAGATGCGTCGTGTATTTTCTCGATTGCACTGCGTTGGTGTCTCCACCCTATTCTCTCTTTTCTTCTAAGATATTTGTTGTATGTGCCTAGTTCCCTGTAAAACTCATTCCATTTCCCTGATCTCCTGGCCTTATTAAACAACTTACGTACCTTATGTCTCTGACGTTTGTCCTGCTTTATGAGGGCGTGTAGGGCTAGCTAGCTCGTATGCATCTACCAGTAAGTTATTTAGCTGGTCGGCTTCATCATCAAGTTCTTGGGTGCCTGTAATAGGTCGGTCTAAGTAATTCTAACATCGCCGGGTTCCTGAATATAAGAGGAGGAATCTAGGAACCCTGTAGTTTTTTGTGACATTTCTTAAAAGGAAAATCTCCCTAGTTTTGTTAGCTTTCTTTTCTCTCATACAAAGCAATGTCAGTGGCGCCAAATCAATTGAATTCTAATATTTCAATATATACAAGCATACGACTAATTTAAGAATTTAGTGATTTATGCATGCATTTAGAGTTAACATCGGCTTCTGTCTAAGTGCGTAAGCAACACAGTTATCATAAAAGTTCCTATAGTTTTACAGAAGTCGATGTCTTACTGAATGCGGAGAACAATGACGAACATCATTTTCGTGATATGCATTCGGTCAATCATATTGCAATTTCCCGCATCTTTTATGATTTAAACGACGTACAAACAAGTTAAATAATTTTTTTTTTTTTTGTATTGAAACCTACTATAACAAGTTATGAATAACGAGCACCGCTTCAATGGCCATATAATCAAAAATTAATAACAAAACAAAAAAAACTCTCGTTTTCTTTACCTACAACGAACGCTTATATATGTCTTGTTATAGATTTTGTTTTTTTTATTTTTTTACACATCAAATGGTATTGTACGCAACGTATTCAACATTCACTTTCAATTAACTTTGTACGATGTTTAACAGATATGAGAGATATGCAGAGTAACAATAACTATTATAAACACTGGTCAGTATAAAACTCCCGCTGCAGCCGTAATGAATTGCGTGAACAGTTTTTAATATTAGGAGAAAGCTTTTTATCAGTTTGACTGAACAATGTGTTTGATTTGCAGTTAAAAGCGTTAACATCGTTCGCTATATTCCATCACCTCTTTAATGGGCTAGTCATTTTGGAAAACGATTATACGATTAGCGAAATACCTTTCGCGACACAGGGCATGTCTCAGACATAGTTTTATCAAAGTGTATTCACTTTTCCTAATAATTAACAATAAGGAATCTTAATGACCGGAGAAAGTAAAACCGCAAAGTCACCGGTTTTTTTTCTTCTTTGTCACTGTCCAGTTCATTATGTAGTTTTGTCATTTGAAGAAACCTCTCTCGATTCATGTTGTCGTTACAATTGTAAATAATGTTTATGTGTGTAACCTACACGCTACACTTGCCATTATTTATAATTCATGTTTTTGCTTCGACAGATGCCACATACACTCTAGAGCGCTAGTCAACCCACCAACATCAAATACAAGAAAAAAAGTTTATTTGCTGGAAATCGAAAGTTTTATTTGTACAAAGATGAGATTTGTTTAGATTTCTTGTATTCAATGTCGACGTACAATAATTAAGTGTACAAGTTTTTGCCGCAAATTGCAAATTTATTGCTTTGCTGGGATGGAAGGCTGCATAAAGTGTCAGTCAAAAATGAGATTTTTTTTTGCAGTTAAATTATGTTTACGCAAATTATTAAGTAATAGGTCACGAATGTGTTAAAATTATTTCGTTATATTTCTCTTAACTAGTTTTTTTTATCTGCAATCCAACAAGTTGGTTCTTGTCAAAGGTCTGTCTTGCTTTAGGTATAATTTCGTTTGTTAATAATCCGTGAAGCAATTGTGAGTTAATAATTTTTAATTAAGAGAAACGTTACGAACTTTAAATAAATCCATAAAAATTTAAACTGCCGTAGGAGCTTACAGATTTGACATGCATCAGTTTTTAGACGTTAGACAAATTATGTTTCGTTGACAGACATTTTTCAAAAGATGGACAAATATTTTCTCCGTTATTGCTATCAACAACGAATAATTACGATACAGGAGAAGTGTATTTATGGTATCAAGGGGTACTCACTGAAATATATGAGTTACAAAGAATCGAAGGGGTCTAAATTAGGGAATACTCCTTTGGTTTGATTTCTTGCTCATTTCTCATTTCTCAAGAAACAGCAACGGGTTAGTCGTTTACGCTGATCTGGTTACAAGCAGATAATGAGTTCTACATTACAACACATTACATTTTACTTTCTATATGAATGTTTTTCTGATACGTTCTTTGAATTTAAATTATTTTGTCATTGACATGACACTCAGGCATTAACACATCGAGAATAGTTGCGTTATGGAGAGAACTAGAAAAGATCAACATTTCGGTATCCAGTATTAATCGTCATTCAAAGCTCGCAACGTAATATGCTGATGGATAAACTGCTGACGTATCCATTTGTCTCAGTTAGAGTTAATGATGGGTCTAGCGAATCGTAACGAAAATTATTACTGCTACCATCTGTTGAAATTTGTACTCACCATCGCTTACTCTAACCCTAAGAGTATTGTCTCCAAGGTGAACTCAAGAGTTTGTCACGTTCATCAAAGCCTATGGGATCTTTTTTTCAGTATGAATGATTGTATTATGGAATGAACTTGAATGAACCTCACAGTTCGATTTTAAATGTTGCACATATCAATATCAATGGTCGCCCGAAGCTCGACACGAACCCGAATCAATTTGTCGGGTCGGGTTTTTGAATTTATTTTTTTGTAGGATCGGGTCGAGTTTTCATTTTCGTTTTTTTTTTCGTGTCGGGCTGAATGTGGGCATGAGATTTTGTCAGCCCCAGCCCAGCCCAACATTTTTCAAAATTTTGGAAAACAGTCTGTGCCCACCCGTCGCTTTAGAAAAATCGAAAAAATTGCCCGTGCCCAGCCGCTCGCGGGCCCAAAATTAAAAAAGCCCGACCGAAAACATGTCCGAGCCCGATTAATAGTCAATCGGGCATGAGCGGGCTTGAAGATTTCAACTAACAAAACACGACCCGACCCGAAAAAATAAATTCACTCAATTATTTTGTCAAAATTAAGTTTAAAAAACTTCTCGAATGAAATCTTTTTAAAAAAGTTCGGGTCAGGGTTTCGGGTTCGATTTGGGTTTGAATTTTTTGTTTCGGATCTGGTTCGGGTCGGGTTGAAGTTTTTTTTTAATTCGGGTTTGGTTTGGGTCGGGCTTGAAATTTTCATTTTAGATCGGGTTCGGTTAGGGCCGCGTTTGAATTTTTATTTTGGTTTGGGTTCGGTTCGGGTCCTCTAACACAAACTTGTATTGAATTCAGAGATTTTGTTGAGTGAACTACCTATGAAAAGTCAAATATTAGATTGTTTGGGCAAAGCGACTTATCGCTAAATTTATAACATATACATATAGCTATAAGTTATAAGTTATATGTTTACGTTTTAAGTTATAAGTCTACGTTTTAAGTTAAAAGTTTGCGTTTTAAGTTATAATTATTTTTGAGTTATAAGTTGCATGTTATGAGTTATAAATTCTTATAAGTTATAAGTTATAAGCTAAGAGGTCAGTTTTGAAACTGATCATTACTGTTTCAGATCAGTTTTAAAACTGATCAGTACCGATGTGTGTAAGTCTTAAATATGATCGTTACGTATCAGTACTGATCAGTTTGAAAATCAGATCAGTACTGATCAGTTTTAAAACCGATACGCTTTAGTACTGATCAGTTTCAAGACTGGTACGGATCAGTCTCAAAACTGATACGAATGAGTGCTGACCAGTTTCAAAACTGATCTGGATCAGTACTTATCGGTTTTAAAACGAATACGCATCAGTTTCAAAACTTATAACTTATGAAAATTTATAACTTAAAACGTAAGCTTTTAACTTATAACGCAGACTTATAACTTATAACGTAAGCATATAACTTATAGCTATATGTATATGTTATAAATATAGCGATAAGTCGCTCTGCGCAAACTCTCTAATGTGTTTTGTTATTTTAATTATTGGTCGATTCGCTCTAAAATTCAACAACGAAAAAGTGCGACATGAGAAAATGCATGGCTTACTTTTATGCTGTTGAATTTTAGAGCAAACCGACAATAATTGAACTGACAGGTTATCATATAATGAAGTTTAACGCACTGCCGAAGATAAAAGGATCCTATTCACAGAAGTGTCGGTGGTTAGGCGTTTCAGATTTTCTTCAGACGATCAAACCATCTCTTCGACAGATGATAAGTTCGTTTGGAAGCGGTGGTTCAGATGGCCAAACTCTTACCTTTTTTGTATTTTTTATTATTTTTTATTGAAAAAATTTTGCAATGTAAATATTGTTTGATCATTTGCAAAAATATATGCAAGGGACCCGTACGTATCAGAATAGATGTGGCAAACAGAGTTGATGATACGAAAAGACGTGAACGTATTTACGTCAATATTGCCTTACGTCCACATTAAATTGTATTGGAAATTGCCGAGAGGGCAATATTGAAAAAGCCGTCCGAAGAAACGGTGTAAAAAAGGCCTTCAGCAAAAAACCATTTTTTTGTCTAGGGCCAACCTAGGTTCCTCAGGAGAGGTCTCGGACAAATACTTACATAGAAAAAAATATTTCCCTCCATTTTCTCTACAACATAGTGAAAAACAATTTTTTTTTGTCTAGGGCAGACCTTAGGACTGACCTAGGGCCATAAGGAAATGCCTCGGACACATACTTTCATAGACAAAAATGTTTCAGTCAATTCGCTCTGCAACATAGCAAAAAAAATTTTTTTGGTTAGGACAGACCTGAGGCTTTTGAATATAATTCGGTACTTGATTACCTCTCAAACAGTAAAAGAATAACAAAATCAGTTAGGATTTATCCACCTTATGTAAGCGAACACGTTGGGCCTTAGTAGAAACTCAGTTTTAGGGTCCTGACTGAATCCAATGGTGTCTAATCAAAAAATTTTCTTCCATAAAACGGGAAACCTTTCGATAAAAAAAAAATTGAAAATCGGAAGAGATTTACTCGAGAGATGTACAAAAAACATGTAGAGCGTTTTTAGTGCCCTAGCTATGTCCTAGGAGCCAATCTCAAAAAAGTTTCTTCCACAAATTATTGGGCTTTCATAGACCTGTCGACTAAAAAAACAATTATGAAAATCGGAAAAGATTTACTTGAGTTATGTACAAAAGACCAAAAATCACTTAAACGGTCCTTGCTCGGCGGCCCTTAGGCCGACAGTGCCCAGATTCAATCCCATAAAAGATATTTCGGCTACATTTCAGCAGGGATTTTTTTTTTTTTGAAAATCGGTTGAGTTTTACTCAAGTTATCGCGGTGACAGACGGACGGACATTTTTTTTGTTGCTGATTCTTCATTAAAGGACCATGATCGATGCTCCCCCCCCTACTCCCCGGTAGAAATCGGGGTGGTTACAAACGTCGAGGTAAACGCATAAGACACCTTTTCGAAGAACTTCGTTTTTCGTATGGGTCTAAGTAGTGGTTAGCTTACCTTCAGCTTTACAAACTATATATGAGATCGATTTGTTTGCTCTATGCCAATATTATTTAGTTTTCTAAAAATAAAGGCAGAAGAAAAATTTAGTTTTAGTTGAAGTTGAGTGAGTCTCGAAAGACTTAGTGGAGGAGATTGGAAGCAAGATACTCCAACAGATTGCGTCTTTGTGTCGTACTCAGGCAACTGACATTCTAAATATAAAAGTAGCATAGAATCCCGGATGACCGTAACATCTCATCTTAGTTCAGGAAATCCGTTTCTCTCAAACATAGTGATGGTTCAGCAAAAAATGAAAAAAAAACGTAGGGATTCGGTTATAACTAGTCCGAGTCTTTTACCTTTTTCATTTGTGTTGCTTGGAACTCATCTTTTGAATGAAATGTTTATGACGAAAATGAAATGATTCAAGTATTAGCAACTTGTTTTGCCGGAGCTGGGAAAATGTTAATCAAATTCTCAACTTAGCTGAATTGATCCTCCTGATAGTCAAGCCCACTTGCTTCACCCCTAGTCAAGGTGAAGTCATTTCTTCCTTTTCTTATAGAAACTTTTTATTTTTCTCTATGTATTCGACTATTCACAACCAAAAATGTTTACGAAATAATAAAAATCCTAACGACATTTAGAGGCTATATAGGATCAATTTAATGTCAAAAATCGATACAGTTGAATGAAAGACCATAACTGCAAAAGAATTGACTCGTGAATTGTTGTTCGATATAAATACTTGCCAATTTATTGTGTTTATAGATCTCAATTTAAAGCTTCGGATTTATTTCAAAATATTACAAAGAGCGAATGACAAAATAAAAAATGTATCGGCTGTCCAATTGTCACAAGTCCAAAAAAAACGCGGTAACATAATATCAGAGACTTGCTTTTCCTAAATTGCACTTCATAATAGCGTGCGTTAGTCTGTACGGATATAAAATATATTTAAAAAAACAACAACAACAACAACTTATTTCGATTTGCTACAATTGCAATATTACTTTGTGCATAATTTTTCGTTTACTTAAGCCAAACTATGGCAAAATTCGTGACTTTTATTCGTATTAACAAAGCGTATCGAATTTGAATTTTATTTGAATCGAGTCTTACACTTATTACGCCTTTGCACATGCCATAATAATTTAAATGGATATTTTCTTGAATTGAATTTTATGGATTTTGGATTTATATGTTATCTAAGGTTGATTGTTAAGAAATTTGATGTCATGGATGGTTACCATCTAGTTCTGTTGAAAACACAATCAAATATGGTATTATAACGTGAAGTCCGCGCTAAACATTAAACCATAGGGCTGACACGAGGCCCGTACGAGCCATTTCAAAAGAACATCCAGTGTACCATACTCTATTTTAACCAAATAAATTATGCATTTGCTTACAACAGTAGTGTCACTCAAGCATTTATTTATTTCACGCAAAAGGTGAGGTGAGAGGCCGTAAGCGAATACTAGCCCAGTCGACCCGTCTGAGTCCCTATTCACCTTCTCCTCCACCAGGGATACATGCATTGCTCTAACATCGTAATAGGCAAAACATGGTGCAGTAATTTAAGCGGACAACATGAAGCTATTCGCTCTCAGCACTTTGCTGGTCATATTGATTGCTCCGGCAGTAGGCATGCCCGAAAAAAAAGAAATATCACAGATTGATAATCTCTTCACCCGAAATAAAAATTCTAGGAGTCCAAAACCCCTAAAAATATTTTTTTAAATTTTTTTGAGTGAAAATTGACCGATATAAAATTCAAAAATGTGATTTTTCCGCTATTTTTCAAATTTGAAGCGCTCGTAGCGCCATCATATCACCTGTTACGTAAAAAATTATTTTTCATAGGAAGCTTATCTTACAACCTCTCAAACAGCACCTCTCCCGATAAATTCGATCAACAAAGGAATTTTATAAAACGATTTTTGTGGACGCATGTCCTAATGGGTTTCCTTAGGATTTTCTTTTTGGAAAATACGTAAAATTAATTTCCCCAAGGAAACTAGGGCAAACATCGTTCTATAAAATGCATTTGATGATCGAAGGAGAGGTGCCGTTTGAAAGGCAATAAATTAAGCTTTCTATGGAAAATATATTTTTTACGTAACAGGTGATACGATGGCGCTACCAGCGCTTCAAATTTGAAAAATGGCGGAAAAATCACATTTTTGGATTTCATATCGGCCAAATTTCACTCAAAACAATTGAAAAAAATATTTTTGGGGGTTTTGGACTCCTAGAATTTTTATGTCGGGTGAAGAGATCAATCTGTGACATTTCATTTTTTTCGGGCATGCCTACTCTGACAGCCGATCGAAATTTATCTCTCGAGACAGATGACTCGTAGAAATAAGTCAAAAACCCTATATGAACGGTTCAAACAAACCATAACTGACCCGGTGCAACTCTATTAGCACGTAGTTCGTGTTCCTTAACCGCGTCGTTGGTTCGTTCACAGACACGGAATTCATTACGTAACTGAGGACAGCGTATAGTTCAAAAACCGCATCAATCTTTCTACGCGATGGGGCTCAATGTTAATAGACTGACAAGGCGACAAATATGTGGAAGACGAAACTGAACCGACTGCCTCAAAACATACATAAGAAACTTCTTTTGTATTGACTCGATCTTTTTGATAGATAGGAAGGAGACTCGATCTTACTGCTGTAGTTCTCATAGTAAGGCGACCAGACAACTGCGACATATTCAGAATGTGACCTCACAAGAGAAAAATAAACACGTTTGAGAGCAGCAACGAGGTTGTAACAGCAACATACAAAAACTATAGCTATGCTAGCGTATAGATGTCGCTAGTGCATTTGTATTATGACGAAATAAAACGTTGAAAGCTTCGTCCAACGAAAAGCACCATCTACAACGAACTGATTGAAGAAAATCATTAACCGATCATGTCTGATCGAAGCACAAAGATCTCTTACGGCTCCTTTGGGTTAAAATTTAAAAGATACAAATATTATTTTTATTACTGATTTTACTTCGTTTCCACACCAATATCTATATCGAAATATGAAATGTTACAAACGTTAAGACAAAACCAGTAGACGTATACTTCGTATGGGTCTAAAAATAAATTTCTTCTTTATTTGTATATTTAAGAAACTATTTCCAATGAAAACTATTATTTTCCTCCCACAGCAGCATAAAACCAATTAATGAGTCCAATCGAAACCTATGAAAATACCACTCAACTACGCCAAGACTATGTTCATGTTCACCACTGTTTACAAAGCAACATCAACAGCACTCACAATTACGATTCACATCACAACCGAAAAAAACTGCTACCAGTGACCAAAGAAACGATAATCAATCATTTTCCACAAAGAGGAGTCGACAATATTTCACCGCGACTTTGTTATAATCGAACAAGGCAATTATTTGGTGTTCAGTTGGAGGTAAAGTTTGTTGTTGACCTGTCGCAAAAACAGTGACATTGATTTGTAAATTTTGTTTTCACGTAGGTGACAAGCTTACTTTTGGAAGCCGAACGGCGCAAATTAGCAGTTTTACAAAAAGAATTGCAATTAGCTTTAGAGGATGGAGGATCTATAAACAAGGCGAAGGAGCAGTTGCAAGAATTGATTATAGCTATTTCGTAAGTTGATAAGCTCTAGACGTGTGTTCAAGAGGAAACATAATTTGTTTTATTTTTTGTTCTTCACAGCCGTATTCAGGTTCAATACGAATTGTTAGACAAAGAGTACCAACAACATGCGATCGGCAGGTTACGTTGCTCAAACACACGGGGAATTGGAAAGGTGAATTTTTTGTTCTTATTTAGATAATCAAAATCCTCTTTACATACTTCCCGCATAATGATTTCACTCCCAAATGGTCGTCAGGACACTTTTTTGGGTCAATTATGCTCACAGGGTAAAATTCGGTTCTACATAAATTTTCGCTCAATTGAATTACACCTCATCGGGATAATAATTTGCGTCAGGCGAAATACTACGGTCAATATTCGTGTCTGCTAGGAATGAAAAAGTTCGTGAGATTGTTAACAATTGTTATCATTGCCTGTTATAGTACAAAAACCGCCTGGGAATTTTTAATTAATTATTCTGGTAGATAATAGACCATTACCACAAACAAATTTTACTCTTACAAAATATCGATTTTTATTAAACTAATAGGCAGAAATAATAGGATTGCCAATGAGGATTGAGAGTAGCAATGAAGAGAATAATGAATTTGCTGATCTTTGAAACTAAAATAACATACATTGGAGAAGCAAAAATGCGCCACACGCCCACTGAAGTCCTCCAACACCCTTCTCGTCCTCCCCAGCCTCTTTTTACAAATTCTACGCAGATATCGATGAAATCGCATAAAAAAACTTCCGAATGTGGAGAATGATTGTCCAGTCGAACACTTCTTGTTGGTGCTGCCTTACTAGCGACACCAATAGGGTGTCGTTCAATACATCGTAGAATAGGTAACCTGACAACTGCACCGCGACGATTAGTTATTAAGTACCCATAGCTACTTTATGTTTTCACCCTTCCTGTACGTCCGTCTGTGCACCCTTCAACTGGCAATCACGGATGATTCACCGGGGAATCAGCGACGATTCACAGTGAAATCACCAGTGCTTCATTGGTGAATGATCGGTGATTTGCCATTGAATCATCAGTAATTCCCTGTTAAATCATGTGAATAATCTGTGATTCACCTGTGGATCATCTCTGATTCACCTGTGAATCATCTGTGATTCACCTGTGAATCATCTGTGATTCGCCTGTGAATTATCTGTGATTCACCTGTGAATCATCTATGATTCACCTGTGAATCATCTGTGATTTACCTGTGAATCATCTGTGATTCACCTATGAATCATCTGTGATTCACCTGTGAATCATCTGTGATTCACCTGTGAATCATCTGTGATTCACCTGTGAATCATCTGTGATTCACCTGTGAACCATATGTGATACACCTGTGAACCATCTGGCATTTACCCGTGAGTGATTTACTTGTCATCTATGATTCACCTGTGAATTATCTGTGAATCATCGGTGATTCCACTGTGAATTATGTGTTATTTCACCGTGAATCATCGATGATTCCACGGGAATCTGCTTTTTTATTTCTTCACACTATGCTTGAATTTAAATCAAATTTTGCTCGCTGTTTTTTCACAATTTTTTTGCCTTCAAATTTCTACTTCAAATTGACTTACGGCTGCTACATTTGGCTGCCACATTTTAACAAAGAAGGAGACGCAATTCCGCCCTGCTAATTTGCACTTGTATAAAGAATGCGATTTTGTTAAAAAAAAATTAGAAGCGAAACAAGAGTTTAAAGTGAGGAGAGTCATGTGTTTTATATTAATAAGTCCCCGTCTTGTGGTCTTGAAAATTACACCCTTTCTGTGAAAGTGCTCCCCAGTGGAAATTGCTTACTTTAGGCTCTGGGTCTGTTTATTGTAATAGTATTTTATGCTGCAAGAACTTCAAAATGATATCTCGGTTCGAGATGGAGTAAGTGGTTAGAGACGAAGTCAAGAACCTTGTTTACGACATCGAGAACCGAGGTATCATTTTCCAATTTGTGTAGTATAAATAGTTTTATATATCTAAAAACACTAACGGCCCTTGTAGAGACTCAGTTTTTGAACCCTGGCTGAGTCCCGGCACTCAGATCCAAGAAATTTCTTCCATAAATTGGAGGGAATTGCTTTATCTTTCGATTAAAAATTTTTTTCGGATTTACTCGAGTTATGTAGACTCATTTTTAGTGCTCTAGCTAAGCCCTAGGGCTCAAGATCAAAAAAGTTTCTTTCGTAAATTGTCGGCCATGCCCAGGACCTTTGAAACAAAAAAGCGTTTTTGAAAATCGGAAAAGATTTACTTGAGTTATGCACAAAAGACCAAAAGATTCAATCCCAAAAAAGGTTTTTCGATCACCTTTCAGGGAAAAAAAGTTTTTAAAATCGGCTCAGTTTTACTCGAGTTATCGTGTTGACAGACGGACATTTTTTTTATTATTGATTCGTCATCCAAGGACCATGATCGGTGCTCCCTCCCCCTACTCCCAGGTCGAAATTCGACTGGTTACAAACGGTGACCCGACAAATCTTCCAACTTTTTTTCGTACACTGCCTCAAATATCGTTGAGTCCTATTTTGTACACCTTTTTTTTCAATTTCGCACACTACAATTTCGTACACTTGCTATTTCGTACAATTCAATTTCGGACACTCCGATTTCGTACACTTCCTATTTCGTACAATTCCTATTTTGTACACTTTGATTTCGTACACCCCAGTTTCGCACACTTCGATTTCGTACACTTTCCTATTTCGTACACTTCAATTTTGTACACTCCAATTTCGTATACTTCAATTTCGTACACTTTTCCATTTTGTACACTTTAATTTCGTACACTCCAATTTCGTACACCTCAACTTCGTACACTTTGGTTTCGTACACTACAATTTCGTACACTTCAATTTCGTACACTTAAATTTAGCACCGTTACAAACGTCGTGGTAAACGCATAAGACCCCTTTTCGAAGAACTTCGTTCTTCGTACGGGTCTAAAAAGAAAGAAAACCGAAACAAACATCCAGCTGCGTACTTTCTTTTGGATGTGTTCTTTGAGGAGTCTGACGTCCAAAATTGTACACTATGGATACTATGCCAACGTATTAAGTAACCCAGTGGCTTGACAGTCTTTTGTTTTGATCTTTGCAAGTAATACTCAACGTACTCAACGTGAAGCTAGCCGCAGTTGCGACCGACATGAACCTTATTGCGAGACAATTTTTGAACTTTTCAATGAAGTTAGCTGATTTTCGTAAATTTATGAATGAAATCAGCTGATTTTTTTTGCAATGAGGCTAGCTTCGGTCGCAAATGAACCTAACTTCACGTTAAGTATTTTTTGCAAAGATCAAATCAAAATACTGTCACGCCCCTTTGAGTATTTCACATTTTGTGTTACCCAATTCTCATCTTGCCTCACTCTGTATTCAGCAAGCTATGTAGTTTAGGGAGTATGTTCCATCAATTAGTGGTAGTTCCTTCAAATTTTTACTTTTTGACACCGAACTGCCAGATTTTAAGTAAAGGCCGGGCAGTAGGTAGTTTTTTTCTAAATCTTATGAAATCGTTTCTTCTTCCACACACAATATTGTATTGATGCAAAACATCAAGAAATTTGTTTTTATTTTTCTGAGAAAAGCTTTTACTGGGAAAAATCGAGAAAGTCAATTTTCCGCCATTTTGGATTGTTTTTCTCCTTTTATAAGACACTCAACTAGGGGCAGGTCTTAGCTTTCGAATGATGCCAAACTCAACGTTTACGACAAAAAATTGCAAAGAGGCAAAAAGTGTGTGACAATTAAAAAACTAATAAAACTCTGATGGAAATGTAGCCAAACCTCCCCTCACTCTAACTGTGCCTGCACATAGCAATTTCTTCAACTTTCATTCATAACTTTCGATTTATGAATGAAATTCGGCTGCGTACTTCATATAGACGATTGCTGCCTTCAGTGACCTCAGAAGGTGTTGAAAAGCATGAAACCTCTTGGTATGATTGTCCTATTCTAAATCACAAACATTTTCCAAAAGTGTGTAAAGTTACACTCCCTATGGTATGTGTATGTGTGTTGCAGCTGTTTAAAAGAGCTGATGTAAATTGATTAGGATGGATTAATTTTGGGAAGTATACTGAGCTAGCAATTCTTTTAGGACTGCTCTAGGAGTATTCTTCGTGGCGCGCCAGCTAACACTGAAATTCAGCGAGTTGTTCCTATTGTTTCGTTTGCAACACTTCGTTCTAAGCTAGGTTATCAAAACGGAAGGAAAACTACAATTAAAATTATAAACCTTTGTTAAGATATTTTTGAATAAATTCAATTAATTGAAACAACGAATTGAATAACGAACGCTAAATAATTATTTATAGAAAACTGTTTGACAAAAGTGGTTGTCCTTAGAGCAATCGAAACGAGAAAACAAACAAAAGTTGCATTTAAAGCTGTTATTGTAGGACTCTTTTGTCAGTCATCTGTAATATGTGTGTAGACGATGTAGACAAATTATATTGCGCATGACAAAACACATTTGTACCCATGCGCAGTTGTTATTCCCACTCGAAGATCCTTTCGTACCATTTCATTTTTACTTTACGTCTCTCTTACAACCGGCTTGTATTTGTATTTGTTTATCAAGCGTATTGCTTACAGCCAGACGGAAAAGTTATAAACGTCGATTTTCCATTTATTTACGGATGTATGTGTTTCGTCCTGTATCGAGGGAACAGTAGCTGTTGTTGTGTCTACGTGTTACGTACTCTACATTTCACCCAACCACCCACTTTGTGTGTTGTATTCGTTGAAATTATATTACATCGCGAATGAAATATTATGTGACACTCAGACGTATTTTTGGGCAATTTTGTTTCAAATATTAAAAGGTCTAAGGTTGACGTTATTTATTGAAGAAAAGTGAATAATTCTTGTTATCTGTGATGGTTTGTCGAATCAGTTGAGCAGACAGTCTGAATATGTGTTTGAAGTGTAGCCCATTTTCATTTTCCCATAACGGAATTGTCAACATGGCTGATGTGAACTCTTATTGGAATGTTAGACACAAGTCGAATGTTGTTTGAAGTTTCACCAACGAAACGTTTATTCGGACATTTGAATTGAGTTTCGTTTGCCTCACAAAATTATGTTTATCAATTGTTCGATTTCATGAAAATAGCAGAAAATGTTCCATCAAGACAATCCAGATCGTGATTTGGCAAGCAATGTCAAACCATGCAACGAAAAGGAGAAACGTGTCAAACCCATCGTCCCGGCTAAGCCAACTTACATTCCTCCACCATCCAACAACCGACAATCCATGTTAGTACAGGGAACACCTCCACAAAGAGGGACCACATTTCGTAACATTAACAACATTGAAAACCAACAACAAAAGTCTCCACTTGCTAGAACAAAATGCTCTCATGCGACATCTTCACATATCGTACCATCGTCACCGAGTTTAGTTTGTTCGAATGATTGCTGTGGAATACCATTGCCTGGCACATCGTCTAAACAACAGACGAACCATAACCATAACAATAATAACAACAACACAAAAGAAACATGCAATCAATCACAACGACCGACGGATCACACAAGGTCATCGAATGATTCAATCGATTGTAGCAGCTCCATATCTTCGAACTCTGGAGGATTCAAAGACCCCGACTATGTGGCTAGGCAAATTGAATTCGAGCGCACAAGTGGCAGTGGCAAAATGAAAATGGCAATCGCTGGTGGTGATATCGACAGTCGATTTAGTTGTAAGGCAGATCCAGAACCTCAATCACCCGTCGTCAAGCAACAACTCCCTGAATCGACGAATCAATCTCAACCGGAATCTTCATCTAACCGATGTACGAAAAGCGCTCAAAATACATTTTTCCAGCAATCGACAAAACAACTGGAACAGATGCTGGCACAACGAATTGAAAAAGAGAATCGATGTGCCCAACAACAACAACACCAAACCAACAAGAAAAAGCGAATAATTTCAGCGCCAGGAACATCTACAGCAAATTGTGCCCAGGACCAAGCATCGAGTTTGTTGTGTAAACAGGAACCAAACATATCAACGCTACAAAAACAATTTCAAAATCGATTACATGACGAGATGAAAATGCATTGTAAAAGTATTCAAGAGAAGCATTTGATTGAAAGGCGGTGGCCGCAAGAGCACTACAAACCTGCCGTTGATGACGAAATTTCGGTAAAGTTGTTTATTTGTCTTGCCTCGTAGTACAATAACAGGAAAAATATTACCGTTTTCATTTCTTCTAAAGTAACGGAAATATAATTTTCGACATTTAAGTTGAACAACCGGTTGAAATGTTGAAAAAAAATTTTCCGTTGCTGTAAACATCGTCAATTGTCTCGTTTTTTCTTTAAGTTACCGGTCGGATACCGGTTCTTCAAAAGTTTTTTTTTCGTAAGGAACTCTTCGTGGTGACAGCACCGTCGCTTTGTTCAAACATCGACGCATTTAGTCTGACATCGTCATTAGTCAAAGTATAGCGGTAACCTTAAAAAACACGTCGCAAAAATGTGTACTGTCAAATTTGCGATGTTTTTTCAGAACAGATTCCTGCGTAAATAAAAAATTATTTAAAATCATAGCTCATATACAGTGAGAGGATGACTCTTACACAAATAATAAATGAACCAGAATATAATTATATATGAAGGTACAAATTTGCTCTGAAATAACATCGCAAATACACTTGGATTTTGACGATGATTGACCTTCGTACTTAAACTTTTTGAATTCTGATTCATCTATTATTCGTCTAAGAGTCATCCTCTCAAAGTACATGAGCTATAATTTTGAATTACGAAGGATTCTGCTCTAAAAAAAACATCGCAAATTTGACAGTTCACATTTTTGCAACGTGTTCTTAAGGAATCCATATTTTACAGCTATAGACCGTACGCATTTTGTTGTGAAATATGCTACACTTTGACAGAAGACGACGTCACACTAATTAGGTTTGGCTGAAACCGAAAACTCTAACGACCGATTGATGCGCTGAAGTCAACATATTTTTCGGTGGTGGCGATGACGTACTTTTCCTTGCCATTGTGTCTAAGATGAATAACAATCCTACTTTCCACTAGGTTAAGATTCTCCACTATTTTAAGATTATGGGAGCTCACAGCCAAGACTCTAAGGAAATATTTCCCATTCTTGGTGAATTTTTGCAGAAATTAGGATTCCTCGTGGTGTTAGGCGAAAATTAGGATTCGTTATAAGCGACAGATCTTCGACATACAATTTCCAAAATATCACAGTTTTTCGGGAGTCAAGATACTATACAAGTTGTGAATTTCCTGGAATTAGATCTCCAGGAGTAATGTAATTCTAAGAGAGCTTCCGTTCTACATAAGGATCGGAGTGGGTTGACCCACACCTGACCCACAATTTTAGCGGGTCGACTCACACCTGACCCACAGTTGCAGAAGTCACAGAAATCGTTTTTCTGGGCGTTTTAAAACTGTGGGTCAGGTGTGGGTCGACCCACTCCGATCCTCAGTTCTAAAGCAGTTCAATTTCTCCGGTAACAATCTAGAGAGCATAATTTCATCCTGAATTCGTACTGAGAGTAAGGAAATGTGCATTTTACCTCCCTTGTTACGCGAAAATGTGTTATTCTCTTTGTTTACATGTTTTTCTTTTCTTTTTACAGAGTAACCGAAGTCAACCGGCGATAGGACTTAAACAAACACCAAAATCAAGAGTGAGTAACTTTCTTTTGTTCCCTTATTTCTATTTAGAATCCATTGTTGAAAGTTCATTCGACTTTATAATCCGTGGAAAAAGTTATACGCTTCGTTGTCCGTTATTAGCAATAAATTTAATGTAAAGTTATATGAGAGTCTGGGCGAACAAATTTCCATTCGTATTTGTTTGGAGCTAATTTTTTTATGGAACTGTCTAACAAAATAAATTCTTGCTAAATACATACTTCCATTATTTGGTGGTAAAATATTGTAGACGTTTTGTGAAATGACAGAGAAAATAAATTAATGATACAATTGGGACACTGTGAGAATATTTTGTTACAAAAACTTGTTATTGTTTGCTGTAATTTTTTCAAGCTGTTGGTAGGCTAAGTAAACACAAGGGAAGGAAGAACACAACAAAGCGCGAGACAAAGCGTTCATTGCGACAACTTAATGATGAGTTCGTATGCCTATAGACTTAGACTGGCAGGCGCGTCATCGTCTTTGGATTATGACGTCAATGAGACGAGATTCGTTCGTGACATTTTCTTTTTATGGTCGAGCTTCATGCATCAAAGAATTCTCTACTATATGAACTATGTATCTTGGAAGTTCGACATCCAGTAATCCTAGTCAAGACAAGACAACAATAACATGCCAATAGTTCTGTAAGTCCAATGGTGTCACTCCGGTTCTTGAGTCGGATCTCCCAATTTCACTATGCCGAGAGTCGTTACGCAGCATTGCAAATGAAGTGGAGGGGGACAACATCCAAAGGAAAGATTCTTCGTAACTTAAATGCGCTAATCTTTAAGTCATAGTGATAATACACTAGTTGACTGATAATGCCTCGGCATGGTGGCAACATCCTTTACCTCCCAAGTCCTTTCTTCTATGCGATAATATTGTGGAAAACCTTTCCTTAACGAAAATGAAGTGGGCGGCGATATATCCGGGAGATAATTTTGATGTCGCAGGTGTGAATACCGCAGATTGAAGAGGCTAGGTCACTTCCAGCAGCATCAGTAAGAGGCCATCCTAATATTGCGCACGCGTCTGAAGGGGGAGGATGGGTCTTTGAAAAGCGTGCATTCAAAAGAAGGGGAGGGGGGGAGGGGTAAGCAAAAAGCGTGCGCACTCATTTTAAGAACATATTTCAAAACGATCGAAGCAATTTTTTAGAATCTGTACAACTAAGAAAAAGTCTTAAAATATTTATTTATTTCAATATTTTTATTATTGTGAGTTTACTGAAAAATTCTACTTTTACAACAATTATTTTCGCGATAAATAACTGCGTCACCCAATGAGACATAAGAATCTTTCGATGAATAAATTGGACGATTCGATAAAAAAAATTTAACGAAAGATTCTTGTCTCTATTGGCTGGCGTAATTTTTTACCGCGAAAATAATTGTCGTAAAAGTAGAATTTCTCCGGGAAAATGTTTCAGTAAAAAAAGTTTTCTAACGGAAACAATTTACACAAAAGTATAAGTCCGACGCACCTCACGACATAGCTAAAACACAGCTATTTTATCTTGTACCAACAACAACTAACTTTTCGACAATCTGCTACCAAAAACCTCAATGGGGCTATTTTTTTTTCAAACATATGAAGGGACCCGTACGTATCAGAATAGATGCTGCAAACAGAGTTGATGTTACGAAAAGACTCGAACGTATTTAAGTAAATATTGCCTTACGTTGACATTAAATTGTATTGGAAATTGCCGATAGGGCAATATTGAAAAACCCGTCCGAAGAAACGGTGTAAAAAAATTTTTTTAAGCACAAAATAGAGCACAAATAGAGACATATGTTCTCCTCAATTTTCTCTACAACATAGCAAAAAACCATTTTTGGGCTATGGCCGACCTTAGTACTAGCCTTAGTACTAGTACTTAGCCCTAAGTAGAGGCCTCGAACACATACTTCCATAGACAAAAATGTTTCCCTAAATTTGCTCTGCAACATAGCAAACAATAACTTTTTTGGTTGAGGCCGACCTTAGGACCGACATGAGGCCCACTTGAGCCCTAAGCAGAGGCAAAAGTTTCTTCTATAAATTGTCGGTCTTTCAAACATAAAAAAGTTTTTGAAAATCGGAAAAGATTTAGTCGAGTTATGTACAAAAAATACGTAGGGCCCTAACAGAGACTCGTTTGTAATGCCCTAGCTAAGTCCGAGGACTCAAATCCAAAAAAGTTTCTTCCATAAATTGTCGGCTATACCCTGGTCTTTCAAACAAAAAAAAATTATGAAAATCGAAAAAGATTTACTCGAGTTATTTACAAAATACCAAAAACCACTTAAACGGCCCTAGCTCGGCGGCCCTTGGGCCGACAGTGCCCAGATTCAATCCCCATAAAGATTTTTCAGTTACCTTTCAGGGGAAGAAAAGTTTTTGAAAATCGATTGAGTTTTATTCGAGTTATCGTGTTGACAGACGGACGGACGGACATTTTTTTTATTGCTGATTTGTCATCTAAAGACCATGATCGGTGCTCGATAAGGAATGATTTCCATGGGATGTGCAGAAGCATTGTGCTTCACACCACTCGCTTTCCTAAATTTTTTACACAGTGGGTAATCGTGCGGCTACCGAAAGCGAGGTACGCAACTGTTTCTCTGTCTGTAGAATCGAAAGTACTACCAAGATCGGGCGACCATTGCATAGTGTATAGTATATGATTGTTCCAAAAAGAATATGATTGCTGCAACAATATGCATCTTAACTATATCAAGCTTACGACAAATATATTACAATTTCATTAAACGCCCTATGTTTCCAATTATAATATATTGTTTATAATAAACATAATGATGGCTTCAAAGAAGTGTATGGTAGCTACAAACAAATGAAAAATATCGTAACTCAGCTTGGTCATTGATACGAGAGAAACAATTACTACATCTATACGATTAACGAGTATGGAATATGCAAATGGTAGCTTGATGAAAATTGCCTACGATGCAGAAAAAGCCAATTTTCGAAATAATTAAATTCTGTGATAAGCGTCTCATATAAATTACAGTCATAAATCAATTAAACGAATAACAACGAATGCAGCAAAAGTTTTTTTTGTTGCTATCAAATAAGCTTTCACAATTCTTTGCAAATCTAAGCACAAAAGTTGTAGTGAACTAATTAAAAATTTCTCTATGAATACCGGCTGACCTCACGAAGCTTCCACCTATTACTCTTTATAGAACAATGTGATGTAATGTAACAGCGTTTTGTTCATGCATCCCACAGATTACGAACAACAAATTCAAAACAGAATAAATTCACATTGTTCGATTATTATTTTCGCTACTTTGGATTATTTTTCAAATGATAATTTGTAAATATAAAGCTCTTGATCTGATCAAAGAGCTTGTTTACGTTTAGAAATTTTTTTTTCTATCAATAAAGTCATTAAAATTTTAATAGCAAATTGCTTCATATTGAACAGCGAGGGGTCATTCGAATTGTAAGAAAACGGTACGTAAGCTATAAAGGTGGAGGGCAGAGAGATGAAAATAAGACACCTGGGACGTCCCAGGCGCCATATTTTCATCTCTCTGGTGGAGGGGAATCTTGGCAATGCTAACGAACAAAGCTCTAGCCTCAAGGCTACTCATGAATAAATCCCAAAACTTTCCGGTACTCACCAAGAACCTTTTGAGGACAACAGGTCCTAAGGCTAGGACTTCAGAGGGTCAAATCACACAACTGCCTAATGTCAGTGTACTTACTAAAAACTCCATTTCTTCGCACACAATCAGTTTTATGTTGTAGAATTGAACAGTCAATTTGCGAAAAAGGGTGTTTGGGGTGAGTAGCCTTATTTTCTCCATTCAAATACGGTGGGAAGACGACTTTTTTTCCTCAGATCTTATTCTCCCGTGCTCGAAGCGAGCGCCGAAATTCGCTTAAGTAACTATTCTCTACTTTCACAGATGGTAACACACAACGCTTCTTGCGAGGAGGGAAAAGCCGTTTTTATTGAGGAAACAATCGTAACGGCCGTGGTGGAAAAATATAAATTTTCTGGCCGCAGTTGTCTCTTAATTTTTGTTTGCAAAAACGTTACGATTGTTTCCTCAATAAAAACGGCTCTTCCCTCCTCGCCAGAAGCGTTGTGTTACCATCTGTGAAAGTAGAGAATAGTAACTCGAGCGAATTTCGGCGCTCGATTCGCTCGAAACACAAACGTCCGTTCTTGTTTCTAAAAACGGCACTTTTCTGTAACTTTTTCGAGTGGTGTGGTGCTTTAGAGGCATTTTCGCTTCTACAACATGCGCAAAAGACTAAAAACCTTCTCACCAGACCGACACCTGAGAATAAAAATTGTGATTTTTCGGGAGATAATATCAATTTTCGCAGCTCACGTGTGAAATTCACAACAAAAGGAAAAACAAAAATTCTTATTCGATCGACAATAAATTGCTTCTTGAATGAGGTTGTTGTACTGGGAGAGAAAATTGCGAAGAAATCGCGAGAAATTACGACGAGAGAGAAGTTGGAAGCATAAACTGAACCGTCGTTGCGTGTCCATGAAATTCCGCCGTCGCGTGCTCACGAAATTCTTTGAACTATATCTACTATCACTACCACTATTAAAATAATAGTAAAAAATGAATAAACGCTTTTGGCGCGGTTCAAATGTAAATTTTTTACTGCATTACAATCGATTTTGTACGATATATGCGTAATTACGTACGGTATATGCGTAATTACGTACGGTATATGCGTAAAATCAGCACACAAACAATGGATTTTTAAAGGGCATGTATTTAAACTGATCACAGGAAAAAAAGAAATGATCGCGGAAAAAAATAAAAACGATCGCGAAAAAAGCAGTTTTGATCGCGGAATATTTTGATCGCAGGAAAACAAGAAAATGATCGCGGCAAAAAGGGAAAATGATCGCAGTTAAATAAAAAACTTATCGCTGAAATTATAGAGAGATTTGATAACGAAAAAATTAAAACTGACCGCAGGAAAATAGTAATTTGCTCGCGAGATAATGAAAATTGATAAGAATTTGATAACGGGAAAATAATTATCGATTTCTATAAATATGAAATTGGTCACCGTAAAAATAATAATTGAGCGCCTTCTCGTTCCATTTCGTGAAAGGATAAATTCTCTAGGATTGAGCGAAATGTCTTTTCGTTTCGTTTCGCAAAAGGAAAAATTTCCTACAATTTTGCGAAACACCTTTTCGTCTCATTCGTCTCACTCCATTTCGTACAAGGGAAAATTCTTTAAAATTTCCCGAAATGCTTTTTCGTTCCATTTCATAAAAGGATAAATTCTCTGGGATTGAGCTAAACACATTTTTGTTCCATTTCGTAAATGGAAAACTTCGAGACACATTCGACTATTTTTTCACAGTTTTCTCAGTTCTCGCAAACAAATTATCGTTTTTTCGCGATCAAACTCTTATTTTACCGCGATAATTTTTGAACGTTATCATTACTTGTTTTCGAGCGGTCGAATCTCATTTTCGACTGATCACTTTTTATTTTTTGGTGTCAAAATCTTATTTTGCTGCGGTCAAGATATTATTTTCCAGCGAACATTTCTATTTTTCCTGCGGTCGAAAAACATTTTAGAATTATCAGTTTTAATTCTTCCCTTTTTATAGTGCCATCTTCTGTCAAATTAATCAAGTTTCAATTAAAATTCAAATTAGGGTTCGGAATAGATGGTTTTTATCTGATCTGAATCTGAAGAAAGGAAAATCTGAATTTTCAGATCAGTTCAGATTACTGTAAATAATTATCTGATCTGACCTGAACATTTCATATCTTTACTTTTTCAGATTCAGATCAGATTTTTTTTTTCAGATTGAGTTCAGATCAAACTTAATTATTTGGTTTGGTGCCAGCAAATACTTAAGTTTTGTAAGTGGAAAGTGTGTGTGATGTTGTGGGAAGTATATTGGATGTTAAGGAAATTGTGTGAAATGAAGTGGAAAGTGTGTGGGATGATGTGAGAAGCGTGTAGAGTGAATTGAAAATTGTGTGGAATGAATTGGAAAGTGTGTTATATGATTTGGAATGAAGTGGAATCATATTGAAAGTGTATGGTATAAAGTGGGATGATGCAGAAAATCTACATCACATTATCCCACACACGTTCCACTTTATCCCACACACTTCCCAAATCATCCCACACACTTTTCACATCATCCCACACACTTTACACGCCATCCCACATTGTCCCGCAAACTTGCTACATCATCCCACACACTTCCCACTTCATATCGCAAAATTTCCCACATTATCAATCAATCTCGCAAAATTTCCCACATAATTCGGCACAAAAAATTGATTTAGTTCTATCGACATATTTGCTCAGATGTCAGATTTCAGATCAAATTTAGATCAGATCGAATTCAGAAGAATAAAATTTTCAGATCAGACTCAGATCAATCTGAAACAAAACAGATATACCTCATCTGTTCCGAACCCTAATTCAAATGTCGAGTGGACTAAAAGTTTCTATTGTGTTGAACTGAAGTACTACACGCGTCAGAGCTAAAAATTTAATATGCTCTTTTCGAAGTGATTCATAAACTATGGACTTTCTCGTTGATATGGAAATACCGAACATGTGCTTTGGGCTCTGGACCAACAAAATATTTACTTGCGAGAAAGTTGATCCGGTCTTTCGTTACCTGTGATGTCGCTGTGACTTGGGACCCAGAGAATTATTACGGAAGTCATCACTCCGAGCTCGTTAAGATTCACTTTACAGTCACGGTTCTAGACCTGATACAGGGAGAACAAACCGATAGGATAGCGGACTGACTGTCGGTGCAGACATAGATTTTTCCCCAAAGACTCTATTGATCAGTTCATTGCACATATTTGATACAACAAAGGGTTCGCTCTGACTGACGGATGCCAAGGAACCGGTTGGTAGGCTGCCTTCTATGTTCAAACTATCGCATGAATAACCCGCTTCTGTTGAATTTCCTCCCTTGGTACCATCCGGGAGACAGGCAACGCCATCAGTTGGAGGAAAGATTTTATCCTCTACTTCAGGGATAATCCAATCGAAGCCATCATCCAGCATATATTCCGCTTTGATTTGATCACTGGGCATAAGCAACCGTTCATCCTTGACTGAGCGAGGGGCCACTCACATCAATTTCGTCCATTTAATCCACAAATCTCAGAAGTAAGTCACTCCTCGTGGCTGAGTGGCCTTCTTCAAAGACTGGAGACCACCAACCAGACTGGAGAGCCGAAAAATTGTCGACAGCGGCGGCGAGTTGTCGAAAAAAGACTGGCGGCGGCTAGATAGGCTAAGCCGTAATAAATAATGTGGCGGCGTCTGACCGTCGCCGCTGTCGAAAAAGTCTGCTGGCGGCGGCTAAATGACAAATTCTTGTTTCAAAAAAATATAAATTTATTGACAACTCAATAAAGAAAAGTCGAAAAAGTCGAATAAAAAGGAAAATTGAAGTAGGTTAGTGTCTTTGCTGAACTATCAAGCAATGTATTTCCTAATTTTATGTGGAGAAAAACTAAAAATGTGATTATCCCTGTCATCTAAATCACTTTAATTCCAATTCACTGAAAGTATGCATATTAAACGGGACATTATCGAATGGCATGTGTCGTGCTGTGAGATAAACGTATCTACAGCGAGTTAAAGCGATAAAAATGACTGAGATGTTCACATTTCATAATTTTTCTTGACTAAATAAAATAACAATTTTTTGTGGAAAAATTAGAACAACATTTTAAGGAATGGTGTTTGAAGCAAAAAAAGAGCATCGAAATCATCAATGAATGATGAATTTGTGAACCAATCAAAATCTTGAAAATGTATTCATTCAGAAGAAAAGTCGCAGATTTATTTCACTATATTAAAACGAAAATACTCCAGCAGCCATGTCAGCTGATTGATATCTTCGGCGTTGTTCAGCCGTCAATATAACTCGGCGTCGGCGGCGACACATTTAGCCGTCAGCCGTCGTTGTTCAGCCGTCAATATAACTCAGCGTCGGCGGCGACACATTTAGCCGCCAACCGCCGTTTTTCAGCCGCCGAAAATCGGCGGCTCTCCAGTCTGCCACCAACCACTGCACCGGATATTGACAGAGGTCTCGAAAGCAACAGATTTTACAAAAAGGTCGAGCGGCGAAACATCGAGAAGCGCTTCCAGGGCCGCAGTAGCGGTTATGCTGTTTACTCCTGTAATACAGAGACATGCTAGACGCTGAAGCCCACCTTGTCTTTTCTTGGCGGTGCTTATTTCCACTTTAGGCCACCAGACTATACATCCGTGACATAGAATAGGTCCGACAACCGCTGTGAAAATCCACCCCAAAAAAATTAATTGTGTTGAACTGAACTAGTCATGACTAAAAATGACAACTTTTCTAAATAATTCTTCTTATTTCGACCCTTCACGCATAAAGTTGCTTTCTATATTTTCTGGAGAGTTGATTTTAGACATTGTCGAATAGGGAACTCACTCTGTTCGTTTTTTAACAATCGACATTATCTAAAGGCACGAGGAAACTAACTTTTCCGCTGACGGAACGAAACGAGATAATGATGAGTGATACGGTCATCCATGTTTTCGCAATATAATCGAAAAGGACAGTATCGGTTCAATGACGTTTCCTTGAGGTACACCGACACATCGTCATATTTTTAAAAAACTTGACTCATGTCTGAACATTTATAAATTTCATGAGAAAGATTAAATCTTCTGTATTGCTCAATATCGTCATATGAATGCTAATTATAGAAACATCCGAATCTCCTTAATTTCTCTCTTTCATTTGGATATTATCAAACTTAGCATTCATATGACGACATATGTTTTGATAAGACGTATGGCAAATACATTTTTGGTTGTGCTACTTCGAGTTGTATTCAGTATTCACATTTGTTGAAATGTATACAAACACATACGATTTGGAGTGTTTTTCAAATAATAATAATTGTCATTACTCTATGAATCGAGAATATTATGTTTAGTCTGAAGAAAGCATTAACTCTCGTTAGGAATCTGCCCATTCATTAATTATAGTTACCATCCCAGAGCATTACAGAACACATTCTATCTAGTTTTTCAACAGCAGAAACTCTTCAAACGACGAAGCCTTTGCTAACACTTCATAGTTACTTTCAGTGGTTCAAATTAATGGTACTTTGTCGATGGTAAAGTGGCTGTATATTTCATCGTCGATTCCATTTTCATCGTTCCATACCTTCCAACGATCCTCTCTTTTCTCTTTGGTGGTTGCTCAATCATTTTGATTCCATTTGTATGAGAGTACATTTTATTTCATTCAAGCGAGACGTATGTTGTAGTTATGAATGTCTGACTCATTTTATGCGTGCATTATGGTGGATCGTTCGAATGTTTTTTTCCTATTTTCGTAACATTTTCCTTATGCATTTGAATTGCAGATATTTGTTACATTCGAAATTCTAAAAGATTACAGAAAGTTGAATTTTCTGGAGGTATACTTTTCCATGATTTTTCCGTTGAGCATAACTTTCGTACGATTCACCCTAGCAGAGTGTATATCCAAGTGCGATAGGAAAATAAATAATAAAAAAAACCTCACAACACAATGAAACACTGGAACATACTCTGGTGTGGAATCTAAAAACTTGTATTTACCATGCATGCGCGAAACCAGTCGCTGCCGATATAAAATTCTATATGTGGATGAGATGCTCTCATATCAGAACGAATTTCATTTCGAAAAAGTAACAAACGAGTTGACATCAATTTATTGAATCGACCCCATAAAGTGTATCATTGAAAATCTGTTGGAATTGTGATTGCTCTTGTTGTTCACTGGTAATTGTGTACGGTTTATCGTCGATCGACGGTGTGTCATTGAAGCCTTTTCTATTCAATAAAATTGAGCTAATAAGTGGATCGAGTACATGTCGCAAATAAATTCGATTGCGAATACAATTCGATCACACAAAAATAGAGCGAAAAATGCACCAAATACGGATTTAAACGATTTGTGTTTTGTAAATGTTTTCGTTTCAATAAACAATGTTCAGTGATTTAATGAATGAAGTGAGAACACTAATTGATAAATGCATTTTGATGAACGCCTCTTCGTGCAAATGAATTGTAAATATCTATGTGGTTGAAGAAGACTACCAATAAATGAACATTTTTTAGTTACTGGTAGATAACGTTACGATATGTTTTTGTTGTTGTTATTGTTTACTAGCGAGTCGTAAACATGCCAAGGAAAAGTTAAAGTGTGTGTTTGTAATGAGTGACGTAATGCAATTTTGAACATGTTAAGTTAAAGTAAAGCAATTACACTCTGGAATGTCTATCGGGAAAATATGTGTTTTTTTTATAATTCAGTCTGTTTGCTTTGCGTTGACATTGTCATAAACAAGTAGTCGTTATATCATTGAATTGAAGATACAAGATTTGAACAAATGTAGCAATACAAGTGTTTTATCTTTCTCGTTACGGCAGTTGAAAACTTGTCATATTTTCCTAAAATGGTCTTCCAGGGTTCTACACGTTTCCACTATCTTTCATTACATTAAGTTCATCAAAATTGAATCAGTTAAACCGGTAGATTAACGATATCTCATTATCTCTTTCGTTCCTAACTCATCGGAAGTAACGGCATGAAAGAACGCGCCCGTTTCAAACTGATATAAATTATTAAAAGTTTTGGGTCAACGTCCTGCATACCTCGTCCAATTTACCGGCCGCATATGCAAAACCACTTTTTCTTCCACATTCATGCTCTAATGGAAACGATAAAGGACCATAATCTTTTGCTAACCTAAACCGAACCCAGGAAGGAAAATTCCTCATCAAAAATTAAAATACTTCTAGCCTCAAATAGCCATTTTATGAGATTGGAGAGAAAAAACCTTTTTCGTGCCGGTTTTTATTCCCTTTTATACATTTTTTCTTACCACTTGGGGTGATATTTCTTCCAATTAACAGCACCCTCCGTTATTCTTTTTTTCTGACTCGTGCGACGTATGTGTTTTATGTTTTGTTTGAGAAACTCACTTTGTAGAACCCTTGTATCTAATTATGATTTTCTGGGATGTCTGGTTTGTGTTAGGGGCACTTTCAGATGTCAGAGAGTTGTAAAATTGATGAAAAAATGATGTGTTAGTGATGTTTAACTGATGTAATGGTGATTTCTTGATGTTTTTTTACTGCTGTATAGTTGATGTACTTATGATGTTATGATTTGTATTAATGATGTGATATATTTCAAACATCAGTGATACATCACCAATACAGCATCAACTCATCAATAATGCATCACGTATATTTAACAGAACACATAACATTTACAGCTAGAAATTTGTAAAATGATGTAGTTTTGATGTATTGGTTGTGTAGAAACTGTGAACGCACCATTAAATTACATTACATTAAATTACATTGTATTGACGACCTAGACATAGCAAAAACGTCACCAATAGATCACCTTACATCTCACCAGTTATGTGTTCGTGATGTGTTAGTGAAGTATTCGTGATGCATTGGCGTTGTATCAGTGATGCCATAGCGTTCTTTCTTCAATGTGTGAGCTATCACCTTAAGTACTTGACAATTTATTGCTAGAATTATAAATTAGGTAGAAATTTGGGATCAAAAGTCGATCTATTCCAACTGTCAAAATGACGTTTTAAACGTCAAAATACTTGCTATTGGAGCTGTCTTTTCGTCCATTTTACTTTGATAACCAGGGCCTATTTTCGGGAATTTAATTCCTGGAAATTTCCGAAAAATTCCCGAAAATTACGTAAAATTTCCGAAATTAATTTTGTGGAATTTTCTGTAATTTTAATTTCCGAAAATTCCTTAAAATACCAGTAAATTAAAAAAGTTAATATCTGAAATTTTTGTGAATTTTCGGGAATTAAAATTCCCACAAATAGGCCCCGTTGATAACTATCGACCAAACACAGACTTCTCGTTTTGTAAGGATCGAATTGAGTCGACCCACAACTTACCCAATACCTCAGAAAACACAAGTGGACGCGTATTCGTCGTACAGAATCGGTATATCGAGATTTGTGAACTATTTTTTATTGGCTTAGAGCGCTGACAGCTTTAGCTCGATAAGATTCACTGGTGACGATTTTGACAGATTTTATATGGAAGAAGTGTCAAATATTTCACCAGTGAAACTTATCGAACCAAAGCTGTACGCGCTCTTAATACTAAAAGTCAACTCAAACACATCTTTTTTAAGAAGTGGGTGAGGTGTGGGCCGCCCCAATTCGATTCTTATTTGTTTGACAGTTGACTTTTGATTACAATAGGCTCAAAAAATAACATTTGCAGGAAAGATTTTTTTTTTTTTCAAATTTTCCAAGATTTTATGGGTTATGTTAGGGACTGTCCTGTCCATAAATGACGTCTGCTTTTAGAGGGGGGGGGGGGTCAAGGAAAACAGACAGTTCATACAACATTTCCCTCATTTGTATGGGAAGCAGACAGTGGGGGGCCGTCTTTGAAAACTTGAAAAAAGCAGACGTCATTTATGGACAGTCCCTTATTTTGTTGGGGGAGGGGAGGGGGAGAGATTTTTATTTTGGGACATTTTTTTTGCTCTCTGAAAATACAAATTACCGATTCCAAAGAAGAAAACGCACGGGTCGGTGTAGCAATAGACTTCACATTTAAACAAACTCTCTAACGATACGATATCGCACACAGTAAATTTACCATAGTTCATCAATCGATGCACAACTGAGTTTTTATTTCCCTAAAACGATATAAGATGGAATTGGGGTTGGTTTGTTGTATTTTTGTACACATTCAAGTTAGTCATCATAACCATTTCACATCGAAAGGGATGCGAAGAGCGGTTCAATGACACTTGAATATTTGTGTACTTTCCACTGACATTCAGTTTGGTTTGGAGGGTGACTCCTCCTACTGCCGTTTTATGTGTGAATGGAATTCGTTTGTGTGAAAGTTTTATAATTCCGATGGTTGAACGACAACAAAAACTCAATAGCCGCATTCTAATTAGAACATTATTGTGCACCCGAAACGGACTTTGAATCCAATAAACTATTCAAAATGAAATAATGACCAAAGGATTAATGTGATTTTTGTAACCCACCAAACGCATCATGGACGATGAGGAAATACTGAAAACTGTCGAATCGATGCTCGGCAAAAATGTTGAAATTGTTGATTGTGAAAAAACTTCCTCAGTGCGAGAAGAGGAAGTTTTGCTAATTAATGGCATTCCCATTCAGCTGGATCAAGACGACAGTATAGCTATAAAGAAAGCGTTGATAACCGGAGAAGTGCCGCCATGTGATTTGCTGAATCAACTGCTTTTCCGTGCTGGCATCATGCGTCAACCGGTTCATCTGGAGACATCGTTATCGGTGAAGTCATCAATTATTACAACCGAAGAAGTGACGATTGCTCGTGACGGTCGAATATTGGACGAACGTTCAACCGAAACGAAAGAAGATAATTTCTACACAAGTTCATCAACGGAAATCTGGGATCCAATTAAAATCATACCAGTCACCGAGCAGTGCATTCCAAACATCTCTCTTACTCCATCGGATCAGAGAGTACCAAAAATCGCTCCGTTAAGTCAGTCAACATCATCAACTACTCAAGAATCCACCGATTACATTGTAACACATAATGATGGCGATGATGAAATCGAAGAAAAATCAACCACATCCCACTATCAACAAACATACCCAGCCAACAGTATCACGAGTCTCCCAGTCCGTCAAAATTCGCTGTGCACCGATTCGTCTCAGTCAAGTGCAAATAGTCTGAATTATTCATCACGTCCTGCCAGCAACAATTCAATCAGCGAAGTATCGTCTTCCACCAAATTTGAACAGCCGACAGGATCGCCGGTGAAATGGCCTTCAAAAACTTTCAATCAAAAGTCTAAAGTCAACCAAAGTATTAGCTGTGATTCGGGACACGATGACTTATTTAGCAGTTTAGATCAAAGTGGCTTGGTGCATACACCGAATTCCTTATCCTCATGCTGTGAATTATCTGCCGATGAATTGGATTTCGTCAAAAATGCTGACGCTGACGTTCGTAGTACCTGCACTGAGAGAAAGATGAGTTTAATGAAAATTCAGCCGCAACAGAAATTGGTTGGTAGCTTTTCCTGCCTTTTTTAATCAAAAATATTTTGAACTCATGGCTGCATACTGCCGTGCCAATCATAAAAACCTTGAGATGAAAGAGAGAAAAGATATTGTATGAAAAAATCCATACAAAATCTTTTCTCTCTTTCATCGAAAGGTTTTTATGATTTGCACGGCAGCAAGGGTGTTACATAGATCACAATAAGAATGATCCGCTACTTGTAATATCACCGTGTTCTCTGTTTCTATGATTCTCCGACTTCTCTCATATCGCCATTTGAAATAACATTCGAAATGAGAGAAGTCGGAGAAGTCATAGAAATAGAGAAAACGGTGATATTCCAAATAGCGGCTCATTCTTATTGTGCACAGCTGTAATTTATCGATCTATTCTCTCTATAAACGTTATCTCAGAAGTTTCATTTGTAAAAAGCTTCATTCATATCTTCACAAGGGCTTCTATGAGACGGGAAGCCTTTCGAATGTCGCTTATTCTTCCTCTTTTTTGGTGACATCTAACCCTCTTCGACGACATAATGTCGACATGTTTCGCTCCTTGATGTGTACTTCTCGATGAGCTTCAAAGGCTGACATGCGTACTTTCCATTGCTTTTGCTTCTAAAAAGTTACCAATCTTACAGAAGATATAAAAGATTCATTCTTTGTTCGAGATTGACACATGTGTTGTCGTTTGAAAGCCAATTAGATCACATTTTTTGAAAATTATTGTCTTAGGCACGGGCTGCAAACTTCGCACACGGTCGCATTTTTTACTTTTCATCCCTTGTGATCCAAATAACTATTATCAACTCGACAGCGAGTGAGTGGTTAACACGTCTGCTTGCTACAATTTGATTGTCCCGGGTGTGTGTATGTGTGTTTAAATGGTTGATTGATACTATTGTTGCAGTGTTGTTTTTTGTGTGATGATAGTGTTGGTGCCTTTGCTGCGTGATGGTATGTTGTGTGGTGGTGTTGTTGTAATATCTCCCCATGAAGGGGTTAATCGAGCCAGTTGCTTCCTGTTATGAAAGAGGCTATGTTAGTTATCGGTATTTTCCGAAATTCTTCAAGGAAAAGGTAAAAGAACCACTTCACCCTTAAGTTCATGAGGCCTGGACAGCGTAGCAGGAAATGCTTTGCTGTTTCTGGTACGTCGCCGCAACTTCTGCAGTTCGGGTCACTGCTGAGTCCCATTTTGTTTAGATGGTATCTCAGTGTGTTGTGGCCCGTAAGTTTTCCTATTAAGGTTTAAAAGGTCCTTGGTGGTCTTTGGGTTACATCCATCGAGGAACTCCTTAGCCTGCCAGCAGCTGTCTATCCCTTCCCAAAATCTTTGGTGTCTTTCGCGAATCCGCCCTTTTATGAGTCCCATAACCTGTCCGGTTTCAATTCCCAGGACTGGTTCAGGTCCAATGAAAGGGGTTTCGCTACCTTCCCTCGCCAGCTCATCGGCTCTCTCGTTACCTAGAATACCTGAGTGTCCTGGAACCCAAACCAGAGATACTTTATTGTTCTCTGAGAACGCATTCAGTGCCACTCTAGTGTAGTTTCTAGTGTATATTTTGCCGCAGATGAAATCGTCGACTCGCTATCAGTGCAAATGACAATTCGCTTATTCATCACCTGACTTCCCGTCAGGCACCCACAGCTCCTTCCGACCGCTAAGGTCTCTGCTTGGAATACTGTCGGGTAAACTCCAAGAGATATTGAGACATTGAGCCCTAAGTCCTCGCAGAAAATACCAGCCCCCGTACCTCCTATCATTTTTGAACTATCAGTAAATATGGTAATGCCTCCTGTTACCGCAGCGTTTCCGCTCCGCCACTCCTCCCGACTTGGGAAGATTGCTTCAAAGTTCCTTTCAAACCGAAATACTGTCTCCATCCTGTCTTCGCATTGACATCTCCCCAAAGTCTCTCACTAGAGAGTTTAGTATACTCGCGTGACCTATCTTCCTTCCTGTCCTCGCTCCGCTTCATGCTTCACAAATAGGCCGATGGGCTCTAGTGAAAGTGAGACCTCCAGCGCCGCAGTAGGGGTCGAAGTCATCGCTCCTGTTATGCTCAGGCAAGCAAGTCTCTGTACTTTGGTTAGTTCTTTGGCTACATACGCCGCATCTGTTGTGTGGGACCAAACCATGCTGCCATAGCACAGGATTGGCCTCACTATCGCTTTGTACAACCAGTGTAAAACTGAAGGTCGGAGCCCCCAATTTTTCCCGAATACCCTGCGACATCGCCAGAAAATCCTCAACGCTTTACTAACCCTTTCTACTCGGTACTCCTTCCAGGTTGTTCCACAGGATCGGAGGTAGCACCCCTCCCTGCGGACACCCTCGATGAACGAATCCTTTTCTGCAGACACCCAGCAGATTAACAGTGAGTAATCTGTTGCTGAGCATCGCCATGATCCACCTGATTAGTGTTCTCTCCACTCCAAACTTTCACTTGGGTGAGGTCGGAATTCGCTAACTATTGGTGTGCATGTGATGGAGGAATGCACACGAAGCGTTTCTTCCCGGCGCCCGATGGGAAATGGGCTAGATAATTGCTAAACATGGACAGGGGACGCATCAAGAGGGTGGTGGGTGCAATCACTAGGCACTGTGGATTGAGCAAGCATCTGACTAAAATGAGACTCTCTAATGATCCCAATTGCACCTGCGGCTCCGGTGAGGAAACGGGCGTTCATATTATGTGTGAATCCCCGAAGTTCTCCTCATTGAGGCTTAGGATTCTAGGAAGTCGTGTGGTGCAACCCGCAAAAGAGACCAACATGGGACCTGCCGCTCTGGATAATAACCGGGACTGAGAGGTTTTCAAGATTTACATGATGAACGGGTAATGAAACAAAGGATCACAGGATCTGTCATCAAGGTCCAACCCAAATGATAAATTTAAAAAAAAAACTATGAGATTGTCTATGCATACACTAGGGGGGTCTAAAAATTAAAGTTGTCGAAAAGTTTGGGGCTTAGCCCAGAAAATGGTGCCAAATGATCCACTTAGAAAAAGTTTCTATGGGCCGGACGAGATCCGAAGCGATTTGATGGGCGCTCAATGACGAAAAGTGAAAAATCAAGGTTTTCGTAAATTTGATATTCCTCATTGACCGTCAGCTTGAGTATCAGGACAAGTTTGATTATTTTTGATCAGAATGTATTCGAGAAGAAGTTCCACTAGTCGATTGGAGCATTTGCGCCCCCTGCAGGCTCAGGCCGTCATTGTATTTATACGAAATATATAGGAAAAACAGTAGTCTGTAATACACGGCCGAGTAGCCCTACTTCGGCTCACTCTAACCGATTTCCACAAATCTTTTTTCCTTGTTTTCCAAGATCTAAACCTTTTATTTGACACCCTAATCAGTAGTTTCCGAAGTGTACTGGACGAGATATAGAAGAGGAAATTTCACCGACCTTCGAAAAAACCCATTTTGACCACTTCCTCGTCCATATTTTAGGAACGGTTTGACCGATTTGTGTCATTTCTACCTCCTTATTACGAATAACATTCAGAAATTTATGTAATTTTGAGAATCGGTCATGATTTCCTCTAGATATTGTGTTGACGGACGGACGGCGCCTATATTAGGTGCGGATATTTTCTACAGATTCAGCCCTAAGCTTTCACGCTTCGCATATTTCGTAAGCCTACTCAAGACTTTTATTTACCAGCTATAGTTGCTCGAGTAGCTATTCGAAAATCTTCTGACAGACCCCTACAATGACGGCCTGTACTACCACCATTCAGTGTGATTCTGAGCCTGCAGGGGTCGCAAATGCTCATATCGAGCAGTGGAACTTCTTCTCGAATACATTCCGATCAAAAATAATCAAACTTTTCCTAACACTCAAGCTGATGGTGAATGGGGAATATCAAATTTACGAAAACCTTGTTTTTTCACGATTTCCGTGATTTTTTTCACTTTTCGTCATTGAGCACCCATCAAATCGCCCATCATCACGTCCGGCACATAGAAACTTTTTCTCATTCGACCATTTGGCACCGTTTTCCAGGTTAAACCCCAAAGTTTTCGACAACCTAATTTTGCCATACAGTGTTGGACCTCCGTAGCCTATGTAGCAATGCGAAATTTTTCTAACATGGCAACACCAAATTTCATTGATAACTTCCGATTTATTTCGTATTGGTCACTTTCGCATTGTTATGTGAATTTAGAGTGAGTTGCCATTGCGTTGGTTCGAAACTCAACCGCAGGCGAATTTATTTGAATCGGTTCAAGTCATGTGAAGTTAAGTGGAGCGTCATCGTACGGCTTAGAAGTCATTCATAAAATACGCCCGTTTCTAAGAGGGAGGGGGGTTAGACAAAAGCGTGCGCTCCATACATTTTCGAAAACATTTCCATACATTTTTTCGTTCGAGGGGTCTAGTTTCGCTCCTAGTACATCTCATAGATGGCACAGCGTACCAATGGCACATTAACAACTTTCCGGTATTGAAAGGATCTCAAAGAATTAGAAGCACAAAATAGCGAAACTAGAAAACAAACATCACCAAAGACCCGTACGTATCAGAATAGATGTGACAAACAGAATAGATGTGGCAAATAGAATAAATATTGCAAAAAGACTCGAACGTATCTTAATATAGTATAAGCAAATAATCCAACGTTTTATGTTCTTTTATAACTATAAGAATTTCAAAGATCCATAGGAATTACCCAAGGTAATGTCAAAGGCCCTACCGATGTATGTCTCAGAACATTCAAATCTAGAAATGGTTATATCCAAGAATTGTGCCATTTTTCCCTAAAACCCTGAGACACTCGTTCGCTAAAATTTTATTCTCTACAACTTTGCTTTTGGAAGCAACTTTCTACCTCCTATAGTTCCAGAGATATGGACCATTCCTCCCATTTCTAGAAGTAGTTATATCCCAGGATTGTGGCATTTTTACCCAAAATCCTGAGACACGTCTTCTCCAAAATTTTATTCTCTACAACATTGCCTTTGGAAGCAACTTTCTACCTCTTATAGTCTTAGAGATATGGATTATCCCTCCCAATAATAGAAATGGTCATATCCTAGGATTGTGGCATTTTTACCCAAAACCCTGAAACACGTGTACCCTAACTTTGCCTTTGGCAGTGAATTTCCATATTGCATAGTTAGGGAAATAAACACGAAAAACTGTTTTCGTATATGGCCAAGAAACTCAATATCGTCGATTTCATTGGTCCCGGTGCCCCGACCCCTGACCCGATTCCCACAAAAAAATTTGCCCAATTTTCTGACATCGAAACCATCAAAACCATGTTTTTGGTCACTTCCTCGACCATATCTCCGGAACCACTTGATCGATTCTGGTCATCTTCGAACTTGAATCATGGGAGGCATTTATCTTTCAGGGAAAAGGGGTGATCGGTTGAGCGGTTTGAAAAAAAAAGTGGAGACGGACGGACGGACGGACATTTTTTTTATTGTTGTTCGTCATATTTAGACGATAATAAATGCATCCCCCCAACTGCCACCTCGATCTACCCCATGTTACAATAAAATTGTTTGTAGTAAACGTATAAGACCTTCGTACTTCGTACGGGTCCAATGATCTCCAACCCTTCATGAGTTGTTAAGGCAGACTGTTGTTATTATTATATCATTCCAAGTTTTTTACCTAAACGGCGACGGAAATTTGTGTGAAAATTATTCGATTTCATGTCGGCTCAAAATGCAAAAAATTGCAAAACTTTTGATCGACCAGTCAGACATAAGGAACATCTCTTCACCATGAAAGTACTTTGTTGATGTGTTTTTTTTTCTCGGTTACAGCCCACAATTTTTGGCACAGTGGCTGATCGATGTCCGAAAGATGGTGTAAACAGGAGGGTAAGTCAGAATTGCTTTTAACCGCTCAGATCGAAGTATAATACATTTTCAAATGTTAGGGTTTTCCACAAACACAAAGTAACTTAAACGCTGCCACAGAATTTTGTAGTCCCGATTCGGATGAACTTGGCAAAGGTTCAGATCTGGATGATAATGTACGTAGCTTTTTTGCTGATTTTTTTTTCGCCCGATTTTAACGATAAATCATTTATTTGTAGGCTCTAGTCTATCGTGATGGTAACTTAATTTCCGGCTCATTAGATGCACTGCTTCAGCATATGGTACCAACGAGCGACTACTATCCCGACAAATCGTATTTATTTGCATTTTTGTTAAGTGCACGACTGTTTATTCGACCGCATGAACTACTTACAAAAATCATTCAGTTATGTGATATACAACAAAGTCTTACACCTTCCAATCAATCCCAGCCAACAAGTGGAACGCAAGATCTCAGTCGATTCGCTAAGCATTTTGTGGAACTATTGACCGAATGGATCGAAACATTTCCGTACGATTTTCGCGATGAGCGACTCATGCAGCAAGTTCGATCGATGACACAGAAATGCATTGCCATCGACGGCAATCTACGGAAAGACGTTTCGGCAATGCTACAAAATCTGTTGCATCGATTGAACGTACTCGATCAGTATGAGGAATACCTTGGCCGCATGAACATCGACCGAGATGATTTAACGTCGTCGTCATCATCTTCATCCGGCCATCTTGCAGCAACGTCAAACACCAACTCATTTAGCACTTCCACTTCTGCTACATCCACCGGCGATATTACCGAACTGTGTCCGAATCCCACATTGCTGTCACATCAGCTGACTCACATTGAACTCGAGCGATTGTCTCACATCGGCCCAGAGGAATTCGTCCAAGCTTTTGCAAAGGAGAATCCACATTTAGAGACTTCGTTCAATGATATGAAAAAAACGAGAAACTTGGAATCGTACGTTCAATGGTTCAATAGACTTAGTTATTTAGTTGCCACCGAAATCGTTAAGGTAAGAGCGAGTTTTGTGAGATAAGGAGACTTTGTTTGTTTTTGTCTGACCTGAAGAAGGGGTTTTCACGTATTTGACCAGACGCTATTTAATTCCTGGTCACTAGTCCACAGGCAATATGGATTTGACTTGTCCTCACGTAGCCCGTCACAATCCGAAGTCACCAAAAAAATTTAACGCAAACCTGAAAAATAGAAAAAGTGGAAAGCCAATCTGGTGGGTTGATATCATGTTACGAATTGTTCACAGTTTTGTGCTCATTCGGATAATATTTATTACACCAGGGTGGCTTATCCCCATCAGGGCCTGTTTTTGAGAATATAATTCTTAAAATTCCACAAATTCCTCTGAAAATTTCTAAAAATTCTTAGAATTCCTAAAAAAATTCCTAAAACCCCCTTTTAAAAGAGAAACATGTCGCAGGTCCTCGTTCCTTCTTCCAAAACAACTGATATCAATTTGGGTGACGCTTACATCTTCGGAACGCAAAAAATTCTTTTGAAATATTTTCACTCTTGATTTAAAAAATGCGTCACAAATATTTCAAAAGATTTTTTTGCGTTCCGAACCTGCAAGCGTCACCCTAATTGATATTAATTGTTTTGGAAGAAGGGACGAGGACCTGCGTCACGTTTCCCTTTTAAAAAGGTAACAAATTTTGGAGAACAAATTTCCGGCGAAAAAAATTTCCGGCGAAAAAAAATTTTCGGCGAAAAAAAAAATTTCCTTTGACACGAAGCATCTATCTCCAACAAAAAAATTTAAAAAAAATTGAATTGTCCCCCTAAGTCCGTCCCATACCATGGTCGGCCTATTGTTGGTCACCCTGACACACTACACACCCAACCCATCAACTTTTCCTTTGACACCAAACATCCATCTCCATCCTAATACAGTCCAAAAATTTTGCTCATATTTGACCCATACTTTGAATACACACACACACACATACACATTCTTTTATATGGGCTTTATATGGCGCCTTCTAAGGTCCCTGGCGCCCAAACGACTCCCTATTTATGTTACTTTTTGTTGTTGATGTCTCCGTACATTTCGCATTGCCATGATTTCTGAATCCGAACGTGTCGAGGACTAGAATAGCGAATCGTCAAGAGGACTTTAAATTCATCGGTAGTCAATTAAAAATTATAGATAAAGTCGTCGAATATTGCAAAAATATTTATCACACCACTTCGTTAAGGGAACCAACGACAGTCAGTGACCCACAATCTCAAAACGATGTAGTCCTTAAACTTACGAATATAATAATCGACACGTTTATTCGAGAAAATTGGGTCATTTACGGTTGAGGTGTGGCGCCAAGTGAAAGACTCTGAGTGCATGGTCTTCGACATCGAGACACGTTGTTCACGTATTGGCCAACAACTTTGAACGAGAGGGTTGTGCATCAAACAAATGTAGTGTACAGTACGTAACACCGACGAATCACAGAAATTTCCTGAACAGCATTGTAAAAAGTGATGTGGAGAACGTAAAACGTGATCTCACTGAATCGTTAGCGATTTCCACGCGTTTTGACGGATCGACCGACATCAGTCAGAAATATCATACGACTTACGATTGAAGCACTGCTCTGCTGTCGTCCTACTCAGTTGTTATGTCAAAGCTTTGATACTCTGTTGTCTCGTCTTACTCGCCGGTTTACCCCTCAACCTGGTTTGTGGACCATACATTAAGACTATTTCAATGAGCGAAAGCTTCTGGGCCAACAGGTAAGCCGAGGTCGACGCAATGTGGGTGGGTAGGGTAGGGTAGGGTAGGGTAGGGGCAGGGGCTGGGTTTGAACGGAAGGAAGGAACCTGGGTCATATGACAGGTGTACATTGTACATGTGTACAACTGTCCAGCCAGTGTTTAGGTGTGGAAGAGGTCCTGAAAGGGGATGACAAAGGGTTCTAGTCTAAAAAAAATATGTCACCAGTGGCTGATTTTGATCCGTCAGCTGCAGTAAACCATCACTTACTTACTTATCAGCCGTACTAACCCAAGCGGGTTTTGGCTGACTCCACAACTTGTCTTCATAGGGGACGATTCTCGGCTAGACTTCTCCATGCGTTGACGCCCAGCTGTCGTGCAGCCTCTTCCACACCATCTGATCATCTTTTCCGGGGCCTTCCTCTTCCTCTGTTTTTATCGAAAGACCTCTCCAAGGCTTTTCTTGAAATTCTGTCCTCGTCCATACGCGCGACGTGACCTGCCCATCGTAGAAGCGCTGATTTGATGGCCCGACGATTGTTTCATCCCCAAAAATTTCGGTCAGTTCTCTGTTTGTTCGTATTCTCCATTTCCCCTGTTCATATGCTGGCCCACCTATTGATCTTGACATTTTTCTTTCGAAACTGTGTAGCATACTTTCATGTCTTTGTGTTATTGGCCACGTTTCACAGGCATACACAACTATGGGGCGAATGTAAAGGCGTAATTTTGTGTTTCTGCTAATTAGCGTGCTCTTAACCAGATGCTTTTAAGCGTAGAAACAACGACTGCCTCGCGTTATTCGAGTTTTTATTTCCTCTTGAATGTCGCTTTCTAGGTTCAAAACAGAACCCAAGTACTTGAACGATTGGACCACCTCAAAGTTATAATCATCCATTGTTATGTTTTGGCCGACACGAGAGCTATGTTTTCTTTCCAAAGTGATATATTTGGTCTTCACTTCATTCACCTTAAGTCCTATAGGGCTAGCTGAGTTGACCATTTCCACAAACATTTCCTTTACCGCTACAGTCCCTCGTCCTATCAGGTCGGTATCGTCAGCAAAAGCAGTTAGTTGTTTTGATGTCCTGAATATTTATCCATTCCAGTTGATCGTCATAGGTCTTACCACTTTCTCTAAAGCGAAGTTGAAAAGGATCGTGAGTTTGTCTCCTTGACGCACTCCTGAGTCTATGTTAAAAGGGTTAGAGAGTGAGTTGTGGATTAGAATTTCGCACTTTGTGTTGGTTAGGGTCGCTTTTGTGAGATTAATCAGTTTTGTTGGAATTCCGAACTCTTTCAGGATTCTAAAGCTGGCCAATCAATGTTATCATACGCTTGTTGGAAGTCCACAAAGACTTGATGAATAGATATGTTGTGCTCCCACACTTTTTCCATAATCTGCCGAATTGTAAAAATCTGATCAGTTGTTGATCTACCTATTCTGAATCCAGACTGGTCATCACCAATTATTTCTTCAGCGTAGATCTCTAGGCGATTGAATGAAATTTCTGCCAGTATTTTGTATGCTGTGTTTAGTAGACATATTCCACGATAGTTTTCACATTCCATTTTGTTTCCCTTTGGATAATAATAATCCCAATGGCACTGATTAGTCGGGACCAGCACTGTAAAGTGTCTGGTTCGACTGCCGGGGTGTTTTTTGTCGCGAGCTAGTACATCAGGCAACACCTAAGTGCGCATCGAACCGATTCGATTCACAATCCTACCGGTATGGAATTTGTCATTATTTTTTTGTCGTTTACACACACCTTTTAACGTAGCAGCTGGATAAGAACCTGCTTTTTTGTACACAGTGCATCGAATATGGGTGACGTCATACTTCGTTGTGTACAAATCCTTGCGATATTGCTGGTATTCTTGGTGGAAAGCCAGTACGTAACCCGTTCCTAAACCATTGGATAACACAAACAGATAAGGGGTCGTTCATAAAGTATGTCACGCTGCGGAGGGGGGCGGTAGGGGTTTGAGCTCATGTGACACAAGTGTGACATGGAGGGAGGGGGGTCTCAAAAACGTCGACTTTTGCGTGACATAGTTTATGAACGACCCCTAAACAACCGCAATCTAATCCAAAGGCAAAGTTGCAAGAGTGGTTCAAAGTAATGTTGAAAGATGCATCAGTGCGTAAGCCCATCAAACGTCAATCAACAATTCATTTTTGATTTCTGTGCTATGGAGTAATGAGCTTTCTCCCTTTACAACAAAGTTTCTTTCCATCAAGTTGATTTTTTGTCCATTTTGGAGTGTGATTTTATCACCCTTTGAAGTTGCCGAATTTCAAAAAAAATTCCTAAAATTCTAAAAATCATGGGCGCGCGGTAGCAATGCGCCCGTGACGCAAGTCCCCATACGACCAAAAAATTCAGAAAAATTTTTTTCGTAGACTTCGGAACC
>CM055404.1:40361843-40373947 GCA_029228625.1 Pseudolycoriella hygida | reverse complement strand
CGCTTTCAGCTGTCATACGCAAAAATTTGATTTCCTGTTCAAAAATACGCCATACATAATGACAAATTTTTGCGTTGTGAAAGCTGAAAGAACAGAAAAACTATAACATTGGGGGGTCCGGCATTTGTGACGCATTTTTTTAATCAAGAATGAAAACATTCCAAAAGAATTTTTTCGTTTCAAAGCTTTAAGCGTCACCCCAAATTGATATCAGTTGTTTTGGAAGGAGGAAGAAGGACTTGCTTCACATTTCCCTTTTAAAAGGGTTTTTGTTGTGATTTTAGGAATTCTAAAAAAAAAGTTCTAGAAATTCCTAAAATTGCTAAACAAATTCCTAAAAATATTCTCAAAAATAGGCACTGATGGAGAAATGCTACCTGTTGCAATCCGAAAATTGAATTTGGACGAAAGACTAGCAGTTGAAGCTCGTGACTTTTTTTAAAAAAAAAGTTGGATCGAAGAATTGCGAAGGCGAGGGATTTTTGTTAAGTTTCCATTGTAGCTCTAAGTTGCAGAGCCCTTGCGGTGTTTGGAACAGAGCCCCATGTCTTACGGCCGCCCGTAAATTAAGGAATTTTTTAAGAATTTTATATAATTTAATTCCCAAAAATAGGCCCTTGGCCAGGCGGCTTTTTAAGTCCGGTGATATTTTGTCTTAGAGCCGTTCCGATCTTTACTATGAAGTTTGTTGCAAAACGTAACTTTACCTTGGTAAATAAATTAGGATTTCCACCAGAGCCTAACGTTTGTCTTTAAATCACTCAAAGTTAAGAAAATATTTCCTTTTTGTGAATTCACTTGACTTGATGTGAAAATACTAAATTTTAGCATCCGAAAAAGAAACAGCGAGTCAGAGTCGTCGAATATTGGATAGAAACAGGTCGAGAATGCTTCAACATTGGCAACTTCAATAGTTTAATGGCAATCATCGCAGGCTTGAACATGTCACCAATATCTCGACTAAAAAAGACGGTAAATTTGTTTTTCGTAAGGATTTTCATTTATCCGGTTGTTGAACGTTTCGTGCGTAATATTTTTAGTGGGCGAAAGTTCAGTCTGCCAAATTCTCGGTGCTTGAACATCAAATGGATCCAACGAGTAATTTCAATAGTTATAGATCAACACTGAAAGCGGCTATGTGGCGATCGGCTGGTGCCACAGACGAACGGCAGCGTATCGTAATTCCGTTCTTTAGTTTATTGGTTAAGGATTTGTATTTTCTGAACGAAGGCTGCTCTAATAAGTGAGTTCACTTTTCTTTATAATCGAAAAATGTTTACTAGACTTCGTGTGTTTCTCTTTCAGACTTCCAAACGGTCACATCAATTTCGATAAATTCTGGCAGCTGGCGAAACAAGTCACAGAATTTATAGCATGGAAGCAGGTCACATGCACATTTGAGAAATTGCCAAAAGTTACATTGTTCCTACAAACGAATCACGTACTAAACGAAAACACGTTGGCGATGGCGTCGTTTGAATGCGAACCGCCCGATAATCAACACGAAAAAGATCGTTACAAATTGCTTAAAAGTGAACAAAACCAACAGCAGCAACATTGACTGTCGTAAACGTTTTTTTTCTGTTTTTTATTGAAATTCATTTGAATTTTTTCATTTTTATGTGACGAATCGTAAAGTATTTTCTACAGAAATGTTTTCGCAATTTTTAAAAGTATTTTTTTTACAAATTAGTTTTTAGTGCTAGAGCTCTCCTATTTGAAGGAATATAGACGCTAATAAGATGGATAGATTTTATACGTTGTAATAAACTTGTGTAGCGCGAACGGGGACAAAAATGGCAATAGATGGCGGCGTTGTAGTCGATACAGAAAGCACCATCTATTGTCATTTTATCGTGAAGTGAAGGCGGTCATAATATTTAAATCGATGTTGCAAACAAAAATAGATTTATAAATTAATTCAGCTCATTCATCAATACCAAGAACTCAACACCATGAAATATGCAACTTTTTTACACACTTTTGTACAATCTTTGCATTAAGTGGACTCGCAGAAATACCGAATTTACCACAGAAATCTCAATACTCAGGTTAGTGACAAATATTTTTCGAAAATAATTAAAAGAAATCGATGGCACGATAATGAATTGTTGACGATGATAGCCTGGGCGTCATCGATTGTCTTCTCATTCGTAACTTTTCGAATTCGTAAGTGCATGAGAATTGCACCCCTGTGCGATAATTATTGTGGCGTTTCCCAAAGAATCAAGATTTGTTGGTTGTCAGCGTTGCAGGCAGGCTGATGCCGTCATTAAATTGTAAATCCTTCCACATCCGCCGCAGGGGTGACCACTAATGAAAACTGTTTTTCGTTCCTCGTTTTACCATTGGCGCGTGGCGATACCTCGGCTTCCTGAGCTAGGCCATCGGTGCTAAGTTAATTTACTCGGTCCCACCGAAGTGGTTGGGGAATCAAGCTACGGCTGGTTGAGATGCTTATGGCACTGTGGGATTTGGTGAATTTGTTTTCTAATAAACCATTGAGAAAAGTAGCGATAGTTAACATTTGAATAATTAAACGAAAAAATGTCCATGACGTCATAACTTTTGGTTATATTTGTGACGTCGTATGTCTAACGTCATTTTTGTGATGTCGTATTTGTGACGTCATTTTTGTAACCGCATTCTTGTGACGTCATTTTTGTAATGTCATTTGTGTCACTTCGTTTTTGTGACGTCATATTTGTGACGTCATTTTTATGACGTTATTTGTTTGATGTCATATTTTTGACGTCATTTTTGAGTCGTCATTTTTCTAAACGCATTCTTGTAACGTTATTATTGTGACGTCATTTCTGTGACGTCATTTTTGTGACGCAATTTTTATGATGTAATTTGTGTGACGATATTTTTGTGACATAGTATTATTAACGTCATTTTTATGACGTTATTTTTGTGATGTCATTTTTGTGACGTCTTTTTTATGACGTCATTTTTGTGACGTCATTTTTATGACGTTATTTGTGTCACATAATTTTTATGACATCATATTTGTAGCGTAATTTTTATGAAGTCATTTGTACGACATCATTTGTGTGACAATATTTTTGTGACGTAGTATATATAACATCATTTTTGTGACCATTTTTTTTTGTGATGTCATAATTGTGACGATGCAGAGACGGACGAACAAGAAAGGTGAAAACATAAAGTATCTATCGCTACTCAATAAGCAATTAGGTAGGAGAAATCACAGTAGGGAGATGATAGTATCCCGGTTTTCGAATCTACGCCGCAGAAAAATTTCTCCAACGCGCCGCAGAGACTTCAGCAGACTCATACATTTCTTGAGATTTAAAAATTGGGATGGTCAATTCGAAATTCTTCGAACAGAGATGTGGTAACTGTTTGCTTTTTCTTCGGTTCATCAAGTGATGGGTAATTTCGAAGATCCGATAAGATGACTTCCAAGTTTGCTCAGGAAGGCGCATGAAAGTTCCCGATCTACAGATGTTTGTTGAATACACAGCGCCCAGTGAGTTCGTATTGTGAGCTCGTTAATTGATTCAACCAGGCCAGTGTAAAGAACGAACGAATCTAAGATTCTTCAGGTGCATTTTTGCTCACTGGAAACATATGAGATGCCGCGGCGCGATTAACGTCATTCTACTTGTGAACAAAGACTGACGAAACTAACGAAATTTTGATTTATTGCAGAGAACTTTCTGCGTTCCACTTTTTTCAAAACAGAAAGCCTAAACAAACATTCCAATTTCGAAAAGTATTTCTGGCGTGATAAACAATAATAGAAATAAAATGTACTTAACGCTCCGTATTGATGAAATGTGCTGGACGCTAAAATAAAACCCAGAAATTTTATAAATTTGAAAATATTAATCTCAGCTTGAGCCAAAATGCTCAATAAATTATCCGAACTATTATTAAATTTTATAAATTATTTTAAAGAATCTAACAACAAAATCAATATTTTTGTACATAAAATAAATTCGAATCTAACTTAATTTATTTGATTTGTGTGTAAAACAGCAATTAAAAATAGTGAACCACTAATTGATTAATTATGTGTAACAATTTTCTATTTTTTTTATTCAGTTAAACTATCGGTGAGTGTTCACACCTTTTAGTATGGAATCTCAACTTGTGAAGCTTCCGATCTATCAAGTGTTTTCTCTCATTGGAATATTTTTATTCGGAAATTCACATTACATTACGCAATCGATCATTGATTACAGTGTCTGCAAATTAAAATTCGACGTTTTGTGTATTTTGATTTCCTTGTCATCAAGTTGAACATATTTTTGACGCAAGAGAGAAATTTCGCTGCACACTCGCAATACCTACACACTTATGCATTGGGCTATTTTGAAAGATATTTTTCTGTAGATGCGAGAGTTTATTAGTGCACCTGCAGCGAAAGGAGGTTTGTTAGATTTATCAGTTTGGGTCGGACCTTGATGAGTCCATGAAACACAGATCTAGTGATTCTTCGTTTCGTTACCAGTTCATCATCATGTAAACCTTGAAAACCTCTCAAACCTAGTTAGGAAGCTATCCAGAGCGGCAGGTCCCATGTTGCTCAACTGTTGCGGGTTCGACCACATGACTTCCTAGAATCCTGAGCCTCAATGTGGAGAACTTCGGGCATTCACGAAAACATGATGCAGGTGCAATTGGGATCACTAGAGAGTCCTATTTGAGCCAGATGCTTGCTCAATCTACAGTGCCCAGTGATTGCACCTATGTTTATCATGTTTACCATGTTTATCAATTCTCTAGCCCATCGGGCGCCGGGGAGACCAATAGTCCGACCTCACCCAACTCTTAACCGCTTTCACACACGCCGAGTGTGGTACGGGTATAAGAGGCTCTAGCCCAGTCTTTCCTCGCCAGCTCATCTGCTCTCTCGTTGCCCTCCACGCCAGAGTGTCGGGGAACTAAGACCAGCGTTACACGATTCCTCTGTCCCATCTGGCTCAAGACCTGCTTCAACTTGCTGGGTATAAAGACTTCAAAGCATTTCACGAAGTTTGTCTCCGGTTTCATTCGGTCCCTAGGCACCGCAAAGGCCTCGTCAGTAATGATCTTCCTGATTTTCTCATGTCCCGAAATGAAGTTCGGAGTCCAAAGATCGTTCTGCGACATTCGCCGTTTCAAAAGCTTTCGCCTTCAATGCAATGGATCGGTATTAAATTAATCAGCGTCTCAATAGCCGCTGTAGCTGTCGATTTCATAGCTACAGTAATACAGATGCATACTAGCCAGGCCCGGACTGGCGACCGAAGGGCTCACTGGGCGAGCCGACTGAGGGGCGCCAATCTGAGAATTTTTTTACATGCAAGGGTGTCGTTATCCTGTTGTAGTTTTCGTGATAATTGTGCCCAGATTGCATCGGCATGAAGAGTTACGTGGTGCTTGTCTGCTTGGAAGCTCTTTGTTGAGACTCGAAGAATTACGGTATTCGTCGTCGGCTCATGTACCCCGAAACAAACTATGTCCAAGCAGGCAAGTAAATAAAAATAATTATATAAAGACAAGAGCGTTACTGTATGTAACAAAAGCTTTATTATGGCAGTTATTAAAAGATACAAAAAGTGAACTATTTAATCAAATGACGCTGTAGTTCTTTCGATGACTGCCCTATCCAACTGGCGGTCAGTTTAAACCAACCGGCGGTCGATTAAAACTAACCGGCGGTCGATTAAACCCAACTGGCGGTCAATTAAAACCAGCCGGCGGTCGATTAAAACCAGCCGGCGGTCGATTAAAACCAACCGGGAGACGATTAAAACCAACCGGCGGTCGATTAAACCAACCGGCGGTCGATTAAAACCAACGGGCGGTGAGCAAACCCAACCGGCGGTCGATCAAAACCAGCGGCCATCGTGACAGGATACTTCACGACGATGACTCTTCTCATATATAATACTAAACTGAAGATGGTCGTATTAAAATGGTTCAATAATTTACATGCTGTGTCCTGCAGATGCCATTTACGGCATTTTTACGGAAACCCGTAAATGTAATCTCTAGCTGGGGGCGCATCTCTAGCTGGGGCGCACCGGCGATGTCCGGTCAGCCCATATGGCCAGTCCGAGCCTAATACTAGCCTTTGAACCTCGTTCATTTCTGTAATCGCGCGCTTCACATGGAGCCTCGGTCACCACACCACGCAGTCGTGGCTCATCATAGGGCTGATGACCGCTTCATATATCCACAGTATGCCACTGAATGGCAGGCCTAAAGTTAGTCCAAACAAGTCTTGCATATCAGGAATGTTCCTAGAGCCTTCCCTGCTTTGTCCGTGACGGGCTGGATGAATTTTAACTTGGAATCGAGAATGACTCCTAGATATTTCAGCCTTGCTCCGGGAACAATGTCTATTGAACAGCCTTAGTTTCCCTACAAGTTCATGACCCGACGTTCTTCTGTTAAAGAGAACTATTCCTGAGCATGCTAGTTATCCATCTCGTCAACGTTGATGCTACTCCTCTGCTTTCTAGGGCAGCGTGCAGCAAAAGTAACTGTGCCTACATACAGCAATGCGAAGTGATAAATGCGAAATTTTTCTAATACGGCAACACCAAATTTCATTCATAACTTTCGATTTATGAATGAAATTCGGTGTTGTCTGATTCGAAGAAACTTTGCCTCTGTCACTTTCGCATTATTACGTAATTCGCTGCCCGGTAATGGGAATACACCCACCAAAACCCTCTCACTTATATAGATAAATCTATTTCGAAAATTACAAAGCTTTCGATAATTCGAAAAAGGTCTACAAAATTGCGTATCTCTAACAAATATTCAAGAAAAATCATCATGCTTTGCATCCGCTGTATGACCAAATCTTCATACAATTATTTGAGTCTGTACCTTCACTCGTCCTTCAGCCTTGTATCTTTCATTTCACCTTGGAGGGATCTTTACAAAAAAGTATCACCAAACCCCCAGGGCGCAGGAACTAGACCAACCTTATGAGGATCTAGAAATAAATACATTCGATAGAAATGTCGATTATTATTTTGCAGACACCGTAGCAGTTATGATTTTAATGTGAGCAGAATAACTCTGCGCCGAGTCGTGTCTGCTAGACTAATGAACAGTATTTTTTGGAAGACACTGAAAACGGTCAAAATCCTGGAAGTACTAGATTTAAATTACGAAAACTGTGCCTTGGACCAATTCAATTCTAAATCTAATACTTCTAGAGTCAGGGCCTATTTTTGAGAATTTAATTCCTAAAAATTACATAAAATTTTTAAAAAATTCCTAAAAATTATTAAAAATTTCCTAAAAATTATTAAAAAATTCCTAAAAATTATTAAAAATTCCTAAAATCTCAAATTTGAGATTTTAGAAATTTTTTTAAAAATTTTATGGTTAGTTTTCAAGCTAGTTTTCCCATCTACGCGATTAGTTCGAGACGTCCGTCGGTCAAAGTATTCGAAATTTCATCATGAAGTGTATAAGCTGACAACGAGACCTTTTGACGTCCTTAGACATATTACGAATTTCGGCGTGAGGTTTTCTATACTTTTACATAAGCCGAAGCCGCACTCAAAAGTGAATTAAATTTGGCTTCAATTTCCTAGCCTAAAAATTTAGTCATTCTAGTCGTTAACGTACTTAACAAAATTATGACTTCATTGCCGTTACAAACGGTAATTTGTAATTTTGTGGACTTGCCTATCTATATACTACTTATGTACATACTTAATTTGACAATCGAGTAACAATATTGAGCGATTTCCTCGAATTTATTCTTATTTTTGTCGCCAGCTTCAGAAGATTATTTTTTAATTTTCTTGTAGCACTTCGAACTCTTGCTTTTATTTATTTAATGGCGAAAAACTTCAACTCTGCCAGGTTCGACTATTTTGATGGTCGTTGGATGTCACCACTGAGCGAATTCTGTCTCTGTCTAATTTTTACCAGAGACTTGATATGGCGTCTGGGTTCCTTATTATAAACTTCAAATGTGAGCACATGTCAACATCACTTGACATTTTGTCACCATAATCAAAAATACAAAGAAAACACAGTTAAAAAAAGAGCTTCAAATGCCTTCAGAATCTATTATGCAGCGAACTCAAGTCTGTAATCATCTGCAACTAAAAATGTATGCTGAGAATGGATTCAAAATACATTCGAAATACATTATTATTCGCTCAACAAAAATTTTCGCAGGGAAATTTTTCCATATGACAATTTTTTTCATATCCCTGCGAACATTTATCTAATGCCTCACAATTAAGCAAATAGAATCCATTCCCAGCATACATTTTTAGTGACAGATGATGCATCAGTTGAGTGCACTACGTAATGGATTCTGAAGGCATCTCATTGTTGATTCAGGGCAGGGGCGTGACAGTCCGAACAGTCTGAACCGGGCAAATGCTATTCAGAGTGAGTTGGGATCGTAGCTAACTTCTTATGCGTCTTATGCGTTTACCACGACGTTTGTTACCCCCCCCCCCCCATTTTGACCCGGGAGTATGGGGGGGCACCGATCATAGTCCTTAGATGACAAATCAGCAATAAAAAAAATGTCCGTCCGTCCGCCCGTCACGCGACGACATACGATATTTGGTGATTTTTCGTGAATATTTCTTTAATTATGAGGTTTTTTGTGCGGTTTTGCAGAGAAAATAGATGCGAACATTTCTGTTCACGGCACTATGGGTCAGTGGCCTCTCCTAAGTGCTCTCGGTTCTAAGATCGGCTCTAGTGCAATTTTTTTTTAAATTTTGAGATTTTTTCTGTTTCTTCGGACGGGTTTTTCACGGGTTTTTTGGACGGCAGTTTCCAATCCCATTTAATGTCGACGTAATTTCATGCACTTAAGAGTTAAGGAAACATTTACTTAGATACATTCGAGCCTTTTTCTAACATCTATTCTGTTTGCCACATCTATTCTGATACGTACGGGTCCCTGCATATTCACAAATTTAACAAAATCAGCTGACTTCATTGATAAATTCAAAAAATCAGCTGATTTGTTTGTAATGAAGTTAGCTACGATTGCAACTGCAGCTAACTTTACTCTGAATGATCTGAATAGCATTTGCACGTTTGAGAACAAAGGACTGTCCCTGATTCAGGGGGATTAGATTGATTATAGTCTATGTGGGGAACCCAGCCGCAATATCATGTTTCTGATTTTCACCTTGGGTAAGTTTCAACTTATCCTTTCAATATTGTCACACATTCGGAATATTGACCAATATTGACATACATTGAACTTGTATGTACATCATTGATACCAAAACCTGCGATTCGGGACTTTTAGATAAGACTTACATCTTCATTGTCGGTGTCGCATTTTCGGTTCTACTTAAGGTATCCAACGAATCGACATTGGCTATTCAAAACAGCTTTCATTTAGCAGCTAAATTCTTAGGTAACTCTTCGAATATAGAAACTTATTATGCAAAATAAATTAATTAAAATTGTCTATGATAACATTTGATATAAAAATAAAATAAATGGTAATAACAAAACACACGACACATACACCACAAACTTTATATATTTACATAAAAAATAAAAAAAATGTACTTTTGTATCTATATGAAAATTAAAATAAAATAATTTTTGTGATGAAACGATTCACTGTTTATTTTTCCCAGCCCATATTTCCCTCCTACCAAATTTGATTTGCAAAATGAATTTTAATTCGTTAATTTCGTCTACTTCCGTATAGATCCATATGTTTAAGTTAAATATTGAAGTGATGGTGTTGCTCCAGGATGTTTTTACCAAGGTAATGTACACTAGCCCTATTCACGCCGAGAAATCATTTCGGAAATGTTGTTGAGGGGCTTTTCTGCCTGATATGTTTAAGGCTCGACTTCATAGATTTCTTAAGATGAGACATTCCCCCTTGAACCCTTCCTGCCTACACTTTTATGGATGCTATCGTTCAGCGATCTTAACTAAGCGTATCGGTGGAAGCTGCTCAGATTACCCTTTTTTTCTTTGTGAAATTAGTGACTGTTGTTAAATCGTGCCCTGAAGATGACATTCCGTAAATAGGATGCTCCCCCCTCTTGTAACTTTGCTAGAGTGTCTCCCCTAAGAAAGATATTTTTTTTATTTATATTTTCGGCTTCATTTGGCCATTAAATTGTGAAGATTTTGTTAAAGTCTTCAATAAAACAGGTACACCGAAAAGTGTTTTGTTAAGAGCACCAGCTTCCACAACACAAACGCCCTCTATTGGTGAAACGTGACTATGGAAAATGTCGATCTATTTATACGAAAAAAAAAACACGTGAATGGCATATTTGTGAATTTTTGGTGATTTGCATTTCGTTATTTGCGTAAATTATTCCACAATTATTCAAAATGAAAATAGTTGTTCGATGCCATGTGTTATTCTGTGGGAAATTATAATGCCACAAATAATATTTTTTGTTTTCAAATGAAATATTGGTTTTATTTTGTACATACACATCATGTGAAACGCTCACAGTTAGCTACGTAAACAACTTCGTGAATTCAATATTTGTAGCGTTTTTATCCACTATCGCACGAAGGCACGTTTCAACAACATTTTGATGATACGCTCAGTAGAGGTGTGCGGGTCGACCTTTTTTTCCAAACGGGACCCGAACCGAGCCCGAATCTAAATAAAAATTCAAACCCGACCCGAATCAAACCCGACCCGAGCCGAACCCGATCCAAAATGAAAAGTCAAACCCGAACCCGATTTAATGTAAAAAGTCAAACCCGAACCCGGAAAAAGTTCGATATTCGGAATTGAATAGAATATAAGAAACACCTGGGGCTTTTCAGATAATAATATTCGAAGTTCGGATACATATTAAGCGAGTTTCCGTTAAACATCGATAAGTGTGTAAGGAAAATAATAAATGCGAAGTGATAGAGAACATTCGTTCCCGTGCAACTATCCGCGGGAACGACTGTTTATCATTGCTTCGTATTTAACTTTTTTCTTCTAGACATCGGTTTTTAGGGGAAACTGCCTTAATATGTATACTTGAGACGCTCCAGATATGACTAATTTTCTCTAGAGTTCAAGTTAAAGACAAACGATAGTCGTCGAAGATTGTATTTTAGTAGCCATCGAGGACAGTATTTTAGTAGTCATCGACTACTTTGAAGGCTGTTTGAAGACTGTTGGACGACTGTTTGAATGTTGTTTTAGCGACTGCTTGAAAGCTGTTTGATTTGTTCACAGATAATATGAACATTATTCAAAATATAAGGCAAAATGTGTTCACTGGTGTATTGAATTTTGGATACATAATCCGTACAGGGTATTTTCAGCTTGTGTATGTCTTTAGATGTTATTCGAGTTCATTTGGAAGTACTTTGTACAGGATGAGATATGATTCCGAATAAGTCTCGGAAACGTATCGTCGACTCGCACAAAGAGAAGGGTTTAATGCCTTATTGGTGCATCTACACGTTTCGAGTGCGCTGAGAGTCAATCAATATGACAATTTTATGGTACCAGTGTTGGTGGCAGGACATTTCTCCGCCGCAAAAACCGCCCGGGGCGTTAATAACACCCGGGGCGCTAATAACGCCCGGGGTGTTATTAACGCCCGCACTCCGGGCGCTAATAACGCCCGGGGTGTTATTAACGCCCGCACTCCGGGCGCTAATAACGCCCGGGGTGTTATTAACGCCCGCACTACGGGCGCTAATAACGCCCAGCTGAATAATTGAAAAAAAAGTTGAAAATGGCGCTTTAATAAATAACTTTACTTATAGAGCATGTAACTAGAAGAAGTTGACTAAGGGGAAAATTTTTCTTATACAGAACGTCAATAGAGTTGAATAGAGGAAAATTTTAAAATGCGGTGAAGGTATATTTTCTCATTTTTTGTGTAATAAGTTTTATTAAAAGTGTTGATAGTTACAGCCTTATCTTTTTAGAGGTGTACAACGTGAAATATATAGATGACATTTGTACAATGATTTCTAACAGCTTTAAAAAAAACATGATGTAGTTTCATAGGCCGAAAATTTCAACTAGAAAAAGTGTGACTGTTGGTGTCTTTCCAAAAAGTGGGAAATAAACACGGCCAAGGTTATACATCATGTCACTAGAAAGAGTTGACTAAGGGGTAAATTTTCCTTATACAGAATGT
>CM055404.1:40315523-40361343 GCA_029228625.1 Pseudolycoriella hygida | reverse complement strand
CGTTATTAGCGCCCAGAGTGCGGGCGTTATTACCACCCCGGGCGTTATTAGCGCCCGGAGTGCGGGCGTTATTAACGCCCGGGCAGGCGCTATTAGCGCCCCGGACGTTAATAACGCCCCGGGCGTTATTTGCGGCGGTGAAATGTCACGTCACCCCAGTGTTAAAGTCTCACAATCAAGATTTCATGTTTTAAATCCACTCTTAACGTCTAGATGCACCAAAAAACCATTGAATTGTTCTCTTTGGAATATTTTGAAGAGGAAGCAACGATTTCCTTTTAACAAGAAATGACAATACATGTTAGTAGACAACATTTTCATTGATTTTCGTCTTTTTCCACACATTTTGTCGTTAAGCAACGCCTACATCCACTTGGATGTAATTGTTCCCATATTGACTTTTTAGGGACCATTCATAAATGACGTCCGGTCGTTAGGAGGGGGGGGGGAGGTAAAGGGAAACTGGACGAATTCTGACGGTGGGGCGAGGGGGTGTTATGAGAAATGTGACGTCCGGTTGAGAATTTGTGGTTTTGTCAAACTGTCAAGAATTTATAACTTATAACTGGGAGCACGCCCGAGGTTGGTTGTCGAGAGAGAAACGCAGACTTTTCCTGTAGTTTCTTTGACAGTTTGTTAGAAGAAAAATGTACAAATAATGGCAAAAGTATTCATTCTACAAGAACACTTCAAGAAAACATTGACGTTTATGATGAGAAGAGGCAAAAGAAGATCGAATTTAAAAAAATCGTTCTTCTACAAAACATCTGTGGGGCCATTATACAGCATTTGTGGGGTCAGGCCTTTCGAAAAAAAATAAAAGTTAAAATTCCACCCACCCTAGATAGTGAGCATAGTGACAAACTGTACATAATTCATGAAATCGTTCACTTTTAACTGACAAATATTCATGCAATTCGTTATACACACCAAACGTTTGAAAATTGTTATCTAACTTTTTTTTTACTCATTTGATTATCTTCAATTCAATTGACTTCCAAATAACTCAATTTAAATTGTTGATAAACCAGTTGCGTATTCGGTCAAATACACATGAACAGTTAGTTCATCTCTACTTTCTCAACGAGTTGATTAAAACCGTAAAAATTGTGCATTGAAATTGCGGTATTTGATTTGGAAATTGGTAAACTAAAAACTATAAAAATGGTAAACACCGACGGAATATCACCTCAGGTGAGTTGGAAAAACAATTTATGAACTCTCGTAAATCGATTATCATGTTTCATGATTCCATTACTTTATTAATCCTCTTGGTATATCAAACGACAATCTCTGAGTCTAGGACAAAAAATTTGATCGCAAAGTTAGAGAATTCCACTTCCTTTGATCTATTGAATGCTAATGTGATAGATATCCTTAAGCTATTTTCGAGTGTTTAGACGATGGTTTTTCGTATTTACATTTCGCTGTTTGTTTAGTTGATACCTTTTAGCCTTGTTTGTGTGCAATAATCTTCATAATCTTATTAATAATCCTTCTAAGTCGACAGTATCGTTGGATCGTTGCTTTTAGGTTGTGTGCTATCTTTATTGTGAGTCGAACTGCAAGCTTCTTAAGATTTTGGCGATTAATTTCGGTCTATAGATTTATAAATTTGTTTGAATTTGTACTTCGCAAATAATTCTTTGGATCTAAAACTCAAGAAATCTAAATTTTACCACAGCAAAGTTTTACTACAGGCCAAAGGTACTTTGAGTGCAGAATACTGAAGTTCACTGCTGTCTTCTGTAGGTCACTGTGTTCCCTGCAGCTCATTGAATCTCATTACAGTTCATAATTCAAATGACAACCTTTTCTTTCAATTGTGTCGGTTGGAAAACAAACAACAATTCAATTGAATATGAAAACCAAAAAGCTGTACATATCTGCGCTTTATTTTCTCTTTACGTCCCCACAGAGTTGGTAGAATATAAAATGTTTCTTTACTAAGGATTTCCTGTCTCTTTTACCACAAATCCTCTATTTTCCAGGTAGTAAGTAATCTGAAGGCTTCCATTACACATTCTTTTTAAGAAAAGACGCAACATTTTTATGAGAAATGATTTTCATTGAAATTGAAATGGAAATTTACACAGACAAAAAAATCATTCGCACTGACATCTCGGAAGGCTGTCAATATTTTATTTCATCAACAACAGATACCAACGTTTTGAATTTGAAAATCCCTTTGAAAATGGAATGTGAGAGGAAATTTCCCGGATTTAATGTGAAGATTTACAACTTATTTAGCAAAGAAAAGCACAACTCTGATGAAAAGAAGAGTAGTAAATGTGCGTGAAATTGAAAAAGAATCTTAGACTTCTTTAGACGGTCCAGGAGAATATCTTCCTCTTTTCTAATAAGTTTCACGGAATTACATATTTCTGACACTTTCATAGATTTATGGTCGATTTGTACAGTATCATGTTCCTATATCAATCAATCAAACAAAAAGGAATTTCTTTTAGATTTATCAGTTCGGGCGATCATTCCCTGATCTTTGGAACACAGATCTTGCAATCATTTGTTCCTAACACTAGCCCTAATCATCATTTAAATCACGCAAACCTTCCCGTTAACTCTAAGAACCTGTCCAAAATATCAGTTCCAAGGAAGACAACATCTGCTGGTTGCACGACGTAGCCTCTCAGCAGCCTGCGTCTCAGTTGAAGGAACTCGGGGCATTCGCATATCACGTGAATACCCGTCTCTTCTTCTAATCCGCACGCACATCTAGAAGTTGCCGAAATCCTAATTTTTTTCATGTGCCCATTCAGCCCATACCTAGAAGACCCTTGGCCCATTCCAAATTTGGTTTCGGGGTAAAACGGTTTGTATGAACGCCTCCTACGCACCTATTCCAACTCCGTATGCCTTTGCATCACCCAAGATTGATCGAGCAATTGGCAAATACGGTGCAGGGCCGTTCTCGAGAGCCGTCGAGCCCGCCTGAGCTAGGTCGTCCACCCTCTCGTTTGTTTCTACTCCAGAGTGTCCGAATACCTAGATTGGAGTGATTTGATTACTCTGATCTTTCGAGTTCAAGAAGTCCTTGCACTCCTTCGCAAGTCTGGAAGTGGTAATAGGTGAAAACAGTGCCCTAATCCACACATTGGCGATTCCTTGACTCCTATTCTTGCGAGATGTTTATACAATAAATCGTGTGCAGTTAGTTTTCGGAAATTTGCCACGTATATTTTTCGATTTTTTGATCGGATGCTTGATGTATTTACGTTTTGCCATGTTTTGCCATGTTTTGCCTTTTGATTCATTTCGTTGTTCTAGATTTAGTTCTGCCTCAATCGTTTTCTGAATATTTCGTTTTGTTTCAGAGAATTTTTTGTCTGAACATGTAAGAATCTGCTTTCCTTGCTAGCCCTCCGACAGTGCTCGCGAGCTCCTGCAAACACTGCGAAAACTTTTGCCTGAAAGACAGTCGCAAGGACTCCCAGATGGAACTGATTTCCTTCCCCCGACTTCAGGGTATACACCCCATCACCCGTTCCTACAGATGTCAGCAGCGCTTCCATGGCCACAACGGCTTAGCATGGGCTTGATCACAGCCTCGTACAACCTCAGAATGGCCTTTGACCTCAGGCCCCAGTTCCTCCCGAAGGAGTTTCTGCATAGCCAAAAAGCCGCTAGAGCCTTCTGTACTTTATCTTTGACCTGAGCAATCCAGTTAAGCTTGCTGTCAAGCGTCACTCCTAGGTATTTTGCCTGGGGAGTCAGTTCCTTGGTCTCGTTACAGACCAAACCTAATTCCGAGAGCCTTCTTCTGAATGGCACTAGATCAGTCTTAGTTGGGTTGACCCTCAGACCATTCTCAGTGCAGCTATGACTTGTCCTCCTAGCGTGAATTCGTATTTTCCTCTGACTAGAATCGTTAGATCGTCCGAGTAGCCTTGCGCGTAAATTCCTTCATCATTCAGCTTCCAAATGAGACAATCTACCACCATAGTACCGGTGAGGGGATCGCACCCTGTGGACAGCCTTTAGCTACCCAGAGATTCGCGTTATGTCTGCACACACTCGCCTCAACCTTTCTATCTTTGAGCATGCTACTTATCCATCTTGCTACCTTACGCTCCACTCTCTTCTCAACCAGCGCCTGGCGGATAGTGTCGAAATTCGTGTTATCAAAGTCCACTTCGATGTCCATAAAACATCCCAGAGCCACTTCTTCAACTGTAAATGACTTCTCCACCTTCGATACCAGTGTAGGGTAAGAGAATAAAACTCCGTGTTCTCTTACACCAACAAAATATATTTGATGTAATTGTTCGATACACGTCCGTACGCTCGGTGAATGGTACAACGGCTATTGACATGAACCGCCGCAAGAGCTTGTGAAAATCAGAATCCGTAGATTTGCCTAATTGGTAAGCATGCTGGTTGATGTGAACTTCGTCCCGGATATAGAAATCAATTAGCCGTTCTAACGTTTTTAATATGACTGATCGGTCTGAAGTCCAAAGTCGTGAGATGAGACGGCTTCCCTGGCTTACTCTTGCCTTCTCTCAGCTTGTCGGAACACGACCGAGAGCCACGAAGCTACGCAACATTTCCCACAGCGGTCTCAATAGAATCTCTCTACTCTCCTTTAAACAAAAAGGAAACATATCCTTGTATAAATGCTCATCAGACAACACTGTATAACACTAAATTAAAATCAAATAATATCAATATAACAGACGTTCCTCAACTGTAAAGTGACGTATACAACTATTAAAGAATTTGATATTAAGACAAAAGAAATATTTCTTCAAAAGCAGACGGAACCGAACAGATTATAGTAGTTGAAAAATTGGAACTCAGTCTATCGATAAAGGGAATAACGGGTGGCATTGGTCAGTCATATGCTCAAAAAACAATAAACGTATTGGATCCTTAGATCCTGGGAACGTAAAATTGGTTTATAGACCTATGATTCGCTCCAGATAGGTCTCTTTAAATCTTTTTACCGTGTTCATCTCCCTCACATCTGATGGTAGCCCATTGAAGGCACTAACCGATCGAACAAAGAGCGATATGTTGCATTCGGGCGAAATGTTTCTCGCTCGAGCCCCGTCTACGCTGCAACCTGTCAAAAGAAATCACAGAGTGATGGCAACAAGAGTGTGACGATACTTACGATATTCTTAAGGTGAACAAACCAAAACGCGACTGGAGTAATCTGTAGACAAACCGAACGCAAGCTGAAAACGCTTGATCGATTGATGATTTCATATCGTCAGCGCTCATATTGGTCGGGTAATACTGCATCGCAGATAGCGGAATAATGAAAGACCTGACTAATAAAAGTCTCGTTTTCAATGGAAAAGCAGATTGGCCAAAGCCTATGAAGCACATCTCTCTGACATGCGACTTAGACAACATTCCCTCATCAAATACAACACAAGGATTCAACACATCTACAGTGTACGAAACAACAGTACCATTCAAAACAACACATGTAACTTGAGTAGAATATCTACGTTCGGAGAAAACAATGGCCTGGGTCTTGCCAGTATTTAACACCAGAGCATTCAGAGATGCCCATAGGCAAACCGAACGAAAATCCTCATTGAAGTCGCATACGCCTTCATCCATCGCTTCAACTAGGAGTGCACATCGTCAGCAAAGATATGATGCATCGTGTGCTTCAGACAGCTGGGGAAATCTTTAATGAAAAGAAAAAACAGAAGCATGTCTAGCATAGAGTTCTTTTAACGTAATATCTCGTTCGTTCAAGTTTTTCAACTTCGCTACAGAATGCGCCCTCTATGGTGATTTTTTGAATGATCCAGAGATACTTTATCTTTCTGATATTTTAGATTGAGGCGGGATGCAGAGACCTCGTAATTGATGACAAAACAATGCTAAAACTAACGGAGCTAATATTGACGGAGGTTAACAAAGGATTAAGCAAAGCTGGAAACAAAGACGCAGATGTAAAGTGCTATGAAACATTTATCAACAATTTACCCACTGGAACGGGTAAGTTAGAACAAATATGCTGCAACGAACATCGTATATGCATCTGGCTAATTCCATCGGTAACCCATACATTGTCGCTACATTGTCACTTGGGGAACGAATGTGTTTTGTCTCATGTTTATCTAAATCACATTGAAAAAGTGAAAGAGATGAAATTCGTTACCCAGATACCGATGGAATTGGCCGTATGTCGTTTAAAGCATTACATTATTACAAACAATTTTAGCGAGCGATTTTTCCATTACGCAGTAAAAAAATAATATTTAGTTCACTGCACATCACACAATTCATTGATGATAAAAGAATTTAACGTAAAGTATACACTTTGCAACTTAATATTCCAGTCATTAGCGATTTTCAATCGATGCACTTTAATGAACTATGAATTATTTATGAAACGGCTACATTTTTAAACTTTTCATGTATAATTGTTAGACCTTCTGCAGTGCAATTAACTTTCATTGAATTTACGATGGTAATTTGTTATGAAGAAAGGACGAATAACTGCCTGCACATGAATCATGAAAATGTCTGTCCTTATACTTTTTCGCTGAAATTTATTACAACGAAATTTTGTGGTAAGATTTATTTGGTGCAACGAAAGCTCTACAGTTGCACACTATCCCAGGAAAAGCGCTTTTTCAAAATCGCCATTTTGAGCGTGGTCATAAAAGATGACACATCTTTTCGTGAGCTCAGCCCGCTCCCTTTGTAACATCATGCAAAATTCAAGCGAAAAATTAACAAACGCGTCGCGGGTGCTAGATGTCCCTTCCTTTGATGTACGGTCCCTTAGTGAGATATTTTCAAACAATTCACTAAAGATGGACTCGCTTTTTTCTAACGACCTTAACGCCATAACGGTGGAAAATGGGCTGTGTTGGTTAAAAAGGGTTTCTGTTTGTTGTAATTTTACTCCATGAAAATGTTCTACGAGACTAGGAAATAAGGAGTTCAAGCAGTAGACTGGTCTTTTGTCTAGTGCATGAATTTCTTATTTTACCGTCGTTCTACATTTTCATGGAGAAAAATTGCCACAAGTAGAGGTCTGCATATCAAGCTGGGCAACCTGTTGCCAAAAAATTTTCTATGGCAATGTTGGGGTGGGGAACGATTACATTACTATGCACAATGTTATAACTCGGCACCAGGCTGCCTACTTGGGAAGTTTAAGTAGCCATAACGAACGCAGCCTCGTGACGAAAATCTGGAGCAGACTTTCGCAATAAGGTTGTAAGCCACATACATTTGCTATCTCATCTTTAAATCTGACATTTGAGCGAAAGAACGTGACAGCAAATTTAGTGGCTTACATGATTATTGCTAAAGTTCGTCGTGTTAATGTCATCGTAAGAGGCAGTAACAAATACTATGCGTCATATAAATTTCAACACGGCACCAGGCTGCCTTCTGTGAATATAGAGAGCAGCAGCAGTCTGGTGCCGAGTTGAAATTTATGTGACGCATATTATTCGTTACTGCCGTTACAATGAGTTTAACTGGTTTTCGGCACCAGGCTGCCTTCTTAAAGACTACTCATACTTTTCAAGTACGCAGCCTGGTGCCGAGTCGGAACCTAGAGCACATTAATGCACTCGTTTCGCCATCCAACATTGCCATAGGAACTTTTTTGGCACCAAGCTGCCTTCTGACATCGACCAGTGCAACCCCACCTTACGAAACTTTTTACGACGTACTCAAGTTAACCGACGCGAAACGATTTTTTCCAGTAAGAAGAGAGAAGTGACACTACAATTAACATAGTGAAGAGTTTTTCTACTTTTGATGGAGCTATGATTTTCTATAGGTCATTGTTATGAATAAAGAATGGTTTACATCACTTTTTATCAGGCAATAGTAGCCGCCTGTCGGTGGCGCCATCTGGTTATTTTCATAGCTGAATACGGGTCAGTATAAAATTACGTACCCCTGTCGGTGGCGCCATCCATTTTTTTCGCAGCTGAATAGGATTCGACACACAACTGCATCTCAATCTATTGGTTGCGGTTTCATTTTACAAGTCAACAATTTTCGCTTAGCTGAATACGGCGCTGGCGCATGATTTTGGATAATTTCATATCAAATCCAAAAGTCCCTTCTTCTTCCTTTGTAATCTTACCAGCAACAAACCACATCCAAGTGGTAACACTACAAAAAAGGAGAAGAAGAGACTGTCATGTATAAAATATCCAAAACCATGCGCCAACGCCATATTCAGCTACTAAAAAATTGCGGACAAGTGCTGAATTTGTGAACTAAGCTCTATATTGACTTTGATAGTTTATGTTTTTAGTAAGCTGTGCTTAAAATAGGGGCGCTGTTGCTACTCTATTGTTTGATAGAAGACAAAAATCTTCTTTTTCAGAGAATGGCAAATTTCTCGCTCTTGACTTAGGTGGCACTAATTTCCGAGTGTTGCTTATTCACCTGAAAGGTGAAAAAAACTATGAAGTTCAATCGAAAACGTACGCAATACCAGAACATATAATGTTGGGTAGCGGTGAGCATTTATTTGATCACATTGCTGACGGTCTGGCGCAATTTGTGAAGGTAAACTATTTCTTTCCAAGGTATGCATACAATTTACAGGTTCTGAGGCAAATATTATACAGGACCAAGGTGTATCCTCAGATCGGTTGTCATTAGGATTTTCATTTTCCTTCGAAATGAAGCAAATTGCATTGGAAAAAGCAATACTCGTCAAATGGGCGAAAGGATTTCATTGTACAGGTGTAATAGGCGAAGATGTGGTTCAACTTTTCAATGACGCTATTGTCAGACGTGGGGTAGGTTTCACTTTATTCGATAAAAAAATGGATCTCGAAAGTTCTTTTTTCAGGACATGAACGTTGTCGTACGTGCTGTTGTCAATGACACAGCTGGTACGTTGATTTCATGTGCTTGGGCCCATCCCGATTGTAGAATAGGATTGGTAATTGGTGAGTTGAACGCAACATTTTCTATTTGTGTCCTAAAATGTGACTACAAATCCAACAGGAACGGGAACAAATGCGTGTTACGTCGAAAAAATTGACTTCGTTGAAAATTATAGCGGTCCACCTGGGACCCACACAATAATCAGCACGGAATGGGCTGGTTTGGGGGAAAGTGGCGTTTTAGATTTTATTCGAACTGACTACGACAGAGACGTTGACTATAACAGCTGTAATCGTGGATACGAAATGTGAGTCAACAAGAAGATGTTCGACAATAATTTCTGCCAATTTTAGATTTGAAAAAATGATTTCGGGGATGTACGTGGGTGAGCTAGTTCGGTTGGCCTTGTGTTCATTCTATGAAAATGGTTTTCTGTTCAATGGTATGGCCGCTGAAGTGATCACAAGACGAGGGAGTTTCTTGACAAAATATATGTCCGAGATAGAGTCGGACGAGTCAGGAGTGTTTGACAAGTGCCTTAAAGTTTTGGAAACTTTGGGATTATCAAACGCAAGTCGACAAGATTGTATCAATGTTCGTTACATTTGCGAATGTGTTTCGAGACGAGCCGCACGTTTAGTGTCTGCTGGTATTGCTGCCTTAATTAATAAAATCGACGAATCGAGTGTTACGGTAAGAAAAATACCCGTCGGATTAGCAAGAAAATTGAGGTGGGAGTATTTCAATACACAATATTTTTCACCTTTGCGCATTGTCGGGTGGGCCGCTGAGCTAGAGGGCCGTTCAAGTGGTTTTTGGTCAATTTTGCATAACTCGAGGAAATCTTTTCCAATTTTCTTAAATATTTTTTTTAATCGACAGATCTATGAAAGCCCAACAATTTACGGAAGAAAATGTTTTGTGTTTGGGCCCTTCGACTTAGCAATCACGTGTTTTTGGATTCGTACGAGGTACAAAGGTCCTATACGTCTATTACAAACAATTTTATTGTAAGATGGGGTAGATCGAGGTGGGAGGGGGGGGATGCATCTATTATCGTTCAGAGATGACGAATCAGCAATAAAAAAACGTCCGTCTGTCTGTCTGCCGTCTCCACTTTTTTTTCAAACGGCTCAACCGATCAGCCCAAACGTTTTTTCCCTGAAAGGTACATGCCTCCCATGATTCAAGTTCAAAGATTAGCAAAATCGGCCAAGTAGTTCCAGAGATATGGCCGAAGAAGTGGAGGCCGGACATGAAATTTTCTCAGCAAGTATAGCACGGAAATTCCTCATTTTGGTGTCAAATGAAACCATTTGATGTCACAAAACTGGGAAAAAATTTTGTGGGAATTGGGTCAGAGGTCTGGGCACTGGGACCAATGGAATGGACGAAATTGAGATTCTTGGCCATATACGAAAACAGTTTTTCGTCTATATTTCCTTAACTATGCAATATGGAGGTTTACTGTCAAAGGCGAAGTTGCAGAGAATTAAATTTAAGCGAAAAAATGTTTCAGGGTTTTGGGAATCCTGGGATATGGCCACTTCTAGAATTGCGAGGGATATATCTCTAGAACTATAAGAGGTAAAAAGTTCCTTCCAAAGGCAAAGTTGTATAGAACAAAATTTTAGAGAACACGTGTTTCAGGGTTTTAGGGAAAAATGGCCCAATCCTTAGATATAACCAATTCTAGATTTGAATGTTCTGAGATATACTTCGGTAGGGCCTTTGACATTACTTTACTTACTTAACCGGCCCTACAACCCATTAAGGGTCTTGGCCTTCTCCAACATGCTTTTCCAACCGGACCTATCCTCAGCTAACGTCTTCCAGCTGGTTACTCCCGCAGTTCTCAGGTTGGCAAAAGCTGCATCGCACCATCTGGATTTTGGTCTGCCTGCACTTCTTTTGCCTTCCGGTTTGGTGATAAAAAGTTTCTTCGGGATACGATTGTCGTCCATACGCTGCACATGACCAAGCCATGTAGTCTATTTATTTTTGTTGTTCTAAGCTCATGATTAAATCGTCTGCGCTCTGTTCATATTTTCGTCATAACTGGTCCGAAAATTGTCCGCAGTACCCTTCTTTCGAACGTGAGCAGCGATTGTTCGTCTTTCTGAGTCATGCACCACGACTCCGACCCATACGTAACTATTGGTCTTAACACAGATTTGTACAGTGCGCATTTAGAGTTTCTGCTTACTGATTTGGACTTTAAAATTTTTATCAGGCTGTAATAACTCCGGTTGCCAAGAGTTATCCGTCTTTTGATTTCGTCCATGATTACGTTGTCAGAATTAAGCAGAGATCCAAGATATACGAACTTGCCTACCACCTTAAATGTGTGTGTGTCAATTGTTACGCTTTGGTCGTGTTGTCGATTCGATGGGGAGACAATCATGTATTCGCTCTTTGTGTCATTAACCTTCAACCCGAGGTCGGTGCCTTTTCTGTCCAAAGCCGTGAACTTTTCCTTAACAGCTTCCATGTTTCGGCCCAAGATGTCGAAGTCATCAGCGAAGCCCAGCAATTGACTGGATTTGGTGAAAATGGTGCTGCTGGTGTCGATGTCCATGGTTCTCACTGCTGCTTCAAGGGTCAAATTAAAAAGCAGCGTCGCGAGCGGATCACCTAAACGTAGCCCTTCCTCAATGTCGAAAGCGTCTGACAATTTGCTTCGGATTCTTACTCGGCTGTTAGCTCCATCCATTGTCAACTTTGTTAGCGAGATTAGTTTTTTGGGAACCCCTAATTCCTCCATCACTCTCCATAACTTCCTCCTGTTGACACTGTCGTATGCTGCTTTGAAGTCTACGAACAAATGGTGTATTTCCACGTTGTACTCCTTACACTTCTCCAAGATCTGTCTAATGCTAAACAGCTGGTCCGTTGTTGAACGACCTACACGAAAACCACCTTGATATTCACCAACAGTAGATTCCATGTATGGAAGAAGGCGTTTGTATAGAATATTCGCAAATATCTTGTAGGCGATATTCAAAAGCGAAATTCCTCGATAGTTGCCACACTCCAATTTGTCGCCTTTCTTGTACAAAGGGCAGATGATGCTAGTCTTCCACTCTACCGGCAACTCCTCGACATTCCAGATGCGCTTGATGAGCTCGTGCATCTCCATACATAATGCGTTACCACCGTGCTTGAAAAGTTCTCCAGGTATGTTGTCGGTTCCTGGGGCTTTGAAATTTTTGAGCTTTAAAATTTCATGCTCCACTTCCTGTAGCGTTGGTTCTGCAATATGTGGCTGCGCGGTCTGAAATGGTAAGTTGTTGTTGGTGTCGTTTCGTTTCGGTGGTCTGTTCGCGTTCAGCAGTTCCTTAAAGTACTCCGCCCATCGTCTGATGCACCTTTCCTCATCTGCTAAGACCAACCCATCCTTGTCCTTGCACAATAAAGGTTGTTGACTGTAACCTTTCCTCGATTCGTTTACTTTCCGGTAAAAATTCCGCGTCTCTTTTCGATTACCAAACCTTTCAATTTCTATTAAAACTTCCTTGTCATGTTGTCGCTTTTTTCTTCGGAATAGTTTTTCCTCGAAATTTCTCTTCGAACGGTACTCTGCCATGCCAGCTCGAGTGCATCTATTTAGATTTCTCGCTCGAGCCGCATTTTTGTCATCCAGTGCTTTTCTGCATTCGTCATCGAACCAGTCATTTCTTTTCTTTCCCGTTCTCGTTCCTATCGTCTCTGCTGCGGTTTGCTCTACGTTTCGTCTAATTTGATTCCATGCATCGTCTACGTTTCGTTGTTCGCTTTCCATTCCGTCAATAATTTTCTTCTCCAAACTATCCACATATTGTCGTTTAATAGTTTCGTCCTGCAGTTTCTCGACGTTCCACTTTTCCAATGTCGGCTGTCGATTGTGTGAAATCGAAACTCGAGCCCTAACAACCACCTTTACCAAGTAGTGATCTGAATCGATGTTCGGTCCCCTACAACTTTTGACATCCAAAACATTTGAACAGTGACGCCCATCTATGAACACGTGGTCAATCTGGTTTTTGGTTCGTCCATCAGGTGATACCCATGTCGCTTTGTGGATGTCTTTACGTTCGGAATAGGTACTGCAGACAACCATGTTCCTTGACGCTGCGAAATCAATTGCCAACGTTCCATTTTCGCTTGAATTTTCGTGGAGGCTATATTTACCAATAGTGGGGCGGTAGTAGACTTCGCGACCTATCTTGGCATTCGATTCGGTGCTCCATCATACACTTTCACCAGTTTCTCGTAAAATAGCTCCTTCGCTTCATTATCTTTTTCCTCCGTTGGAGCGTAGACGTTAATAAGAGTATAATTGAAAAATTTTCCTCTTATCCGTAGAGTGCATATTCGTTCGTTGACAGGAGTGAAACCAATCACCGCGTTTCTGACTCTACCGAAGACCATGAAGCCTGTTCCGTATCCTCTTGGGCTGTCGTTGCTCTTGCCGCTGTAATAAAACGTAAAGTCTCTACTGATCATAGAATCATTCCCAGGCCATCTAGTTTCCTGTACTGCTGTAATGTCAAGTTTAGTCGCCCTTAGCGCACTAGTGAGTGATCTCAACCCTCCTGGCTGTAACAGAGATCTAACATTCCATGTTCCTAATTGTAAATCGTTGTCCTTTTTCCGTTGCCTAAGTCGTTGCTGCTTATCCTGTCCAATCCGAGGCTCTGTTGTTGAATTCATAACCATACTGCTTTTTTGAGTGTTGTATGGTGGCTAGCCACACGCACAACCCACTAATCCGTTTCCCCTCTGACCCGTGGGCAAGTCATCAGGTAGCACTCTTAAGTTTAGCACAAAACTCCGAAGAGAATTGAGGTCCCGGGGACTACGACGTGGACGTAAAAAGAGCACTTGATAGTTAGACAGTTGCACGCCTGGCACATGACACGGACTACCACACTCCGCTTATATGCAATCAGGCGCTACCCTATCTAACTACCCAATCCCCTTAGGTAATTTCTATGGTTCTTTGAAATTCTTATAGTTATAAAAGAACATAAAACGTTGGATTATTTGCTTATTACTATATTAAGATACGTTCGAGTCTTTTTGCAAGATTTATTCTATTTGCCACATCTATTATGTTTGTCACATCTATTCTGATACGTACGGGTCTTTGGTTATGTTCTCTATATAAATCGGAAAAATTCTATACAATTTTTCTTGATTCTTTTTCTATTTGAGAGGTAATCGAGGGCCTAACAGTATTGAAGACGAGTCGGCCTGTCGTTAGGGCCCTAAAGTTAGGTGCCTAAAGTAGAGTCAAAGGTCGGTCATAGCCCAAAAAATTGTTTTTAGATATGTTGTAGAGAAAAGTGAGGAGAACATTTTTACCCATGGAAGTATGGGTTAGAGGCCTGTCCTTAGGGCACGAGGCCGGTCATAATGTCGGTCGGCCCTAGCCCAAAAATGTTTTTTTCCCATTTCGTAAAGAAAATTGAGGAAAACATTTTTACCCATAGAAGTATGTATGTGAGACTTCTCCTTAGAGCCATACGTCAAGTCGTCGACCGTAGCCAACATTTTTTTTACTTTTTAAGTTTTTTTATGGATTTTTTTAAGAATTTTTTTGTTTGAAAATTTTTGGATGTTTTGTTGAGGGTTGGAGGTTTTTTTTACACCGTTTCTTTGAGCGGATTTTTCAACATTTACCTTACGGCAATTTCCAATCCAATTTAATGTGAACGTAATTTGATACGATTAAGAGTTAAGAAAAAGTTATTTAGACACGCTCGAACCTTTTTGAAACATCTATTCAGTTAGTGACGTCTAGTCTGTTTGCCACATCCATTCTGATGCGTGCGGGTTCCATTTTTTAATGAATTTACGACTTTCTGATGCATCATCGCTGAAAAAAATCGTAGCTTGTCCGCTATGTGCTCGTATTTTCTGTATCATGCGTTGTCTCTCGGTCAATAAAAGCTCATCTTTCTTTGATAAACTTTAGGTTGGCGTAGATGGCTCTGTGTATCGTTGCCACCCGAAATTTCATGATCTGATGGTCGAAAACATTCGCAAATTTGTAAAGCCAGAAATTTCATTCAATTTAGTTTTGTCAGATGATGGTTCGGGTTGTGGGGTATTTACATTTCTTGTGATAAATTTATTCCTTAAACAACTAAACACCTTTTGCTTAGGCGGCATTAGTTGCAGCAGTTGCGTGTCGAGCAGATAAGACGACGGCAAACAACGAACCCATTGCAGGAAACCAATAATCTAAATTTTAGTGGAAAAAACTACTTAATTTTGTGTCGAGTAACAAAAACTGTAAACAAAATTCCGAACTGGATGAACTTCGAGATGTTATTTTCGTTATGTGTGCGAATTTAAAGCAAAACTCTGCATGAGGTAAACATGTTTTTCATTCATTCACACAGAGATTGCAGATAAAATAGATATCGAAACAGTTTCGAGGAGTAACTTTAAGATTTCATTAATTATCAATTCGTTGACGTTTTTACTGAATCATTTACTTCCGTACAAGTTTTCTTGAATATATTTTGGTTTTATGATGCTTCGGGTAGAAGACATTGAATGACCCGTTCATTGTTTTGTTCGAAATCAGGCTATTGTTCATAAATGTCGTTTTTGTTGTCGGAAAATGAATGCTACACAAAAACTAAGTAAGTTGTACTTTGAAACAGAAAACTGTTTTTATAAAAACCGAGCTTTGGTGCAGTAAATTATAAGATGAACATTCGAGGAACAGTGAGAGACGAATGTTGTTTCTCTAAAAACTAATTTTTGTTTTTGCTCTTGCTCTTCGGAGTAAGATATATTGCAGTTGAATGTATGATGTGAAACGATTCTCGCAGTGCCAACGAAACGAGGGGTAGTTTACTTTTACTTTTAATTCGCTTTGGTTTCTTTTCATTGGACTTTCAGACTCCGTCACTTTCTTCTATTTGATATCCACTTTTCTAATAGACACCGATTTTATACCACCTGGCCAATTTACCTCAGTTAGTTAATTTAACTCAGCTGGCCAAAATTTATCCAGCCTGGCCGATTCACGCCACCTGGTCAATTCAACCCAACTGGTCAATTCACATAACCTCTCTCTATCTTTACCTCAGCCGATGTCTTTACCTCAGGTTGTCTATGTACCTCAGCTCGACTCTATACCTTAGCTGATCTCTATGCCTCATCTGGTCTCTTTACCTCAGCTGGTCAGTTTGCACCACATGACAAATTGATGCCACATGACAAATTGTTACCACATGACAAATTAATCCCATATGACAAATTCATCCCACATGACAAATTCATCCCGCATGACAAATTGATCCCACATAACAAATTGATCCCGCATGACAAATTCACCCCACACGACAAATTCATACCACATGACAAATTTATCATACACGACAAATTCATCTCACACGACACATTCGTCCCATAGCGAGGCCATATGGGTATCGTTGCAAAGCTAATGATGCCCTCTTTCGACTAATTTGAAACATGGCCTGATTTATTTTTTCTAGGAGACTCAGGTCATTTTTCCAATTTTCGTAAAAAATTTTCAACTTTGACAACAGTTGATACCCCCAGGCTTTAACCACTTCACACGTTTGGTTCGTGATTCTGATAGCCCCATCCATAGACAATTCAACAAAACTTACAGCAGAAAAATAGCATCACCCAATCGATTTATTCTCTTGGTGCCGATTTGTCCGAAATTTGGACCACTGTGCACCTGGCCGATTCACCCAACCTGGCCAATTTACACCACCTGACGATTCTCAAAATAAAGTAGGAGGTTTGCTAAAGACACGTAGTGAAATTATACCCAAGTTACGACAGTAATTAACATACAATTTTCAATTTTTATTACACCCGAGTATCTCAAAGGCTATTTATTGACCAACGTAAGAATTGCAAGGCACGCAGCCTAAACTTTCTTACGTTAATTTGTAGGTGTAAAGTCGACAACAAGTGTCATCGGCAAATGGTAAGAATTGGCTACATCCCAGAGTACCAGGTACGGCATACAGGAACTCGCAAAGGTCCTCTCCTCTTCCATCACTATTTCGCTTCATGTTCCATTTCATTCTTTCCACTTTCCATCCTGCAGACCCCCAGTGGAAAATACGAAAAGCACTCATACGTCACACTTTGGAAATACGAATAAATGGCTTAGCCATTTTCACAAGTTTAACATTGATGTGTTCAAGCACGAAGTGGCTTCGAAAATAACACACCATTGAAGTGATTCATGTTGCAAAAATCGCTGGTAGTCAGAAAAAAATATAAAAATTGGGAAAAATGTCTCATTCCTCAAGCGCATATCACATCAGCGTGAGAAGAATGTCTATCCAACAATAAATATCATATATATGCACGTCATATGCAGTCGTTGGCTTATTCGAAATTAACGGAATTTTATTTTCCATCATTTTCTTCAACAACGTGCTCGAGTTCATGGAATTCACAATCAAACATCGACCATTATTTTTGTGATTGGTTTATTGAGAGTAATTTATATTTCGAAATGTTGAACAAGCTCAAAGCTTTCAACTCAAAACTAATTGTGTCATATTTTTGATTTCCTTCATTATTTCGATATTCCCTTGAAACACGACTCCAATCATAACCGAATTTAATTAAATTTCATCTCACATCAGCAGCATTTTGTATCAGCTGTGAATTCTTTAATTTGTTTCCGTACTTTGTAATCGTAATGAAGACGATGATTTAATGGTTACTGCAATGAGAAACTACGCTCCATAGTTACAATAAACAGTACAACCGATTAAACGTAAACAATTTACAATAATACAACAACTATACAACCGAAACATCTAGTCAGCTTTACAACAATATAATTGCATAAGAAAATGGAGATAGAATTTGATTGTGAACAGGAACCCGGAAATGGGAAACGGAAATTGAATTTTCATAAAGGTGTGCGCTACATTCACCCTAGAGCTGATGTTAATTGTATATCTACATTCCGTTCGCATCCTCTTACCTTTACTTTTTCAGATAGCTGAATCCAATTCAGTTCGCGATGGCTGTTGATATTTCATTCATCTTATGGCTTCAAATGTATTTCCAATGCCAAACGAGAAAAACATTTTGTTTTAATTAATAAATGTATGTGACATTACTTTATTTTTTAATTTAATAATCACATCTACATAGAAGTTATTATTATTAGTTTTCTTTGTTTCTTTTGTTTGTTAAATTTGTAACATTTCATGATTTATTTTTTTTTATTATTCATTTAATGTCTAGGACTACGTTCTTGTGTAGTTGTTTTTCCTCTTTACAATACATTTACTATTTTTCTTTTATAATTTTCTTAATCTTAGAAAACATAATGAAATTTTTATACAATATTTACAACACACCGTATCCCGGTGACAACAGAAAACGTTTATATAAAGTTTTATTTTTATTTTATTTATTTTTTTAAACATTTCTACGTCGTTTTAATTCCACAGATTAGGATTGAATGCTTTAATGACATTAACAATACGAATGTTGACGGTTCAAATAATTGTAAACACTTTTTCTCAGTGGACAATTTTTCATGGAATTTTTTCAAACATGAAAATAATAAACGTGAAGCAAACAAATTGGACGATTTGTGGGATCCTTTCCTTCTTTTCGTTCTTAATGTAGCAATACCAGAGCGTTCCGAGGAGGTCTAGTAGTTCTGCACCATCTTTGTCATTCTATTGTTACCACAATGAAAACTTTCAGTTACTGCAGAACACCGTTCATATTGGATATTAAAGTTCTAAGTGTTGCGGCTAGCTCAACGAGTGTTTATTTCAATATTTCGCTCCTGAGGTTATGCCAGGTCATTGCATGACATAAGCCTAGATCTTTTGGACCGCGCAACAGGAAAAGGAGGCTACTAGCAAGCGTAACCTTATCGATATTGCGCTGTGGGGCACCAGCATGGATACAGGCGTGGATACAGGCGCTAGATTCAAAGAGAAATCGGATCCACTGAAAAAAGGAAAATTTTACTATACTTCGGGTATGTAAGTTATCCACACGGTATGTATAGTTTCCGGCTCATATGTTAATGTACATAAGAGACGGAAGTAGACTTGCCACATGTTTAAAATTTTCAAAAATAAAGAATGTTTCACTATCCACAATATTTACCATTACATCAGCAAGGGAAATAATTTTTACCAGCCGCACTAAAAAAACTCACCAATTTCTCTATCAAAGCGTGTGGAAACAAAGTCGCAGAAGGTGACATTAAGGGAGCTATTAGAATTCTGTCATCAACAGACACCCTCGCACACCAACCTTTGACCTGACCTGAACCTGAAGTCATTTGACCTGAAATTTTCAGGTCAGGTCAGGTTTTTTTTTCAAATAACCTGAACCTGACCTGACCTGATTTGTCGTTGACCTGACCTGACCTGATAACCTGGTTTATTTTTATTTAAAATAAAAGTATACTGCGTCCAGATGTAAGGAAACATCCATAAAGAACGTCCGCATTTTAGCGGCTTTTTCGACCCTCCCTCCCCCTCTCGCTTTGTTAGCCATCCCCCCCCCCCCCCCCCCAAGGACGTCCGAATTTGGCGAAAATTGCACGTATTTCCCGAATTTTTGCTTGAATTCTTCCGCCACTTACAGTGTAGAGAAGTCTGAACGGATATTACAATGATGCTCATAGCAAAAGTTTCATCTGGGATCTCTACACCTTCCAACTTTATATAATCCTGAAGATGCCACTTAGCGTCTTCTGTTTCGTTAACGTTTACATCCGTCTAGAACATCAAATAAATTAACACTCATGTGCATTTCAATCAGTTTTATTTTATATTTCCATATTAATATCTCTTTTTTAGTGAAAAGACAGACCAATATTCTTTATAGGTAAACATGGTTCGGAAACTAAATTTGAAAAACCAGTACAAATTCATTGAAAATCTTGGACATATTTTCACTTCGTTGCTCTTATCTCAACTGCAACCAACTTCGTTATAATAAGGTTACTATAACAGTAACTAGAGTGAAGTTGCTATTGACCGAGATAGTGCAGACATGATGATTATACTAGATTCGATCGCAGCGCTGTGGTGGCCAACCGTGTTTTTCTATTAAGAAGAAGGAGCATAGTATTTTACTACTAATTATTTTAATCAAAACCCTGTATTTTACTAATACTTGTATTCATGAGTAAAGTCAGTATAACTTACTCATACCCCTAAACCAGTTAACCATTAACCAATCGCCATTACCTCAACCTGCCCTAGATAGTACATAATGTAGATAGAGATAGATAAGCTTGCCATTATATAAACAATATGAATGACAAAATAAATTCAAAAATACTTGATATTTACAGCCGCTTCAAAGTTACGTTGAACACTATTATGAAATTTATGACTTTTAAAAGTCAAAGGGAATGGGATGTATTCACCAAACGGGCGCCAATTTGAATTCATACAGAACACGCGTGCGTTCGATGCAGAATTCAACAAAAGAAAATGTCAACGTGAACATATTTCATGTTTTTGACAATTAAAAGTCTGATAATTCATTTAGTGTTCAGGTCAAGTCAGGTTTTTTCAGGTCAGGTCAAATCAGGTCAGGTCAGCGCTTGAAAAATCAGGTTTCAGGTTTCAGGTTTTTCAGGTCAGATTTCAGGTTGACCTGACCTGTTCCGAGCCTTTAATGTTTCAACCCTTGAAAAACTCCGAGAAAAACATCCTCTACCGACCAGAGAAATGTCGCTTCCCGACCCACCAGACAAAGACATCGTGCCATTGGTAGTTTCGGAAATAGATGTTTTCTATTCAATCAAAAGCTTTCCAGTTAGTTAAGGCATCGATGGATTGCTTCCTCAACACCTCAAAGATCTCACACTGCCTTCAACAGGTGAAGCTGGATTGAGACTATTGAAAGTGACTACGGACCTGACCAATTACATGTTGTCGGACAAATTACAATCTGATTTCATCAAAGTCATGTACGGGGCCTCATTATGTGCTTTGAATAAGAAAGGAGGCGGTGTACGGCCAATCGCAGTGGGTAATACCTTCCGCCGCGACAACATTGAAATTGGCAAGTGCGTCGGTTCGTTCAGAGAGAGCATCAAAATTCGCACCTCGACAAGTCGGTTTTGGAGTCAAAGGAGGATCTGAAGCTGCAGCACACACAACAAGGACATTTATCAAGAAGTAGGGTTCGGAACAGATGGTTTTTATCTGATCTGAATCTGAAGAAAGAATAATCTGAATTTTCAGATCAGTTCGGATTACTGTAAATAATTATCTGATCTGAACGTTTCATATCTTTACTTTTTCAGATTCACTGTAAGTGGAAAGTGTGTGTGATGATGTGGGAAGTGTGTGGAGTGAATTGGAAATTGTGTGGGATGAATTGGAAAGTGTGTTATATGATTTGGGATGAGGTGGATTGAATCATATTGGAATCATATCATCCCACACACGTTCCACTTTATCTCACACACTTGCTACATCATCCCACATTGTTCCACACGCTTGCTACATCATCCCACACACTTCCCACTTCATCCCGCAAAATTTCCCACATAATTCGGCACAAAAAATTGTTTTAGTTCTATCGAGATAACATTCAGATATTTGTTCAGATGTCAGATGAAATTCAGATCAAGAATAAAATTTTCAGATCAGATTCAGATTGAAAATTTTTCAGATCAATCTGAAACAAAACAGATATATCTGATCTGTTCCGAACCCTATCAAGAAGAACGTACATCGCAAAGTGGTTATTGTTAAAATTGACCTCCGTAATGCATTCCATGAATTGGATCGAGATATTTTTCTTAATGAAATGAGATTGAACTGCCCCTTAATCTTTCCCTACCTGTGGCAATGTTATTCCGCACCAACGTTATTGTTCTATGGCGATTTCATTCTCTTGTCGCAAAACGGAGCCAAACAGGGCGACAAATGCGATCCACTGCTATTTAGTGACTTCGAGACAGTTAAGGAGGAATGCGCCAAGATTGGACTTCAGATAAGTACCACGAAGTGCGAACTGTTATTTTGTTCAGAAGTTGACCAAGACCTGTGCACTATGTTCAACCAATTATCACCTGGGATCTGCGTTGTAAACGAATTCACACTTCTTGGTACTTCAATCACGGACAACGCCCTTAATAAAATGTTCAAAGAAAAGATCAATGAGCTTAAGATATTGTTCTAATGTCTCTTAGAGCTAGAAAATCACCACATAGCCTTTTATATCCTCAAACAACCACATGAACATTAAAACAGCAGATAAAATCAACAGTGGAAACACTTACAAATTCAAACTTAGATAGCAACACATGGACCCTAGTTTCTCTCCCAGTCAACGCCGGAGGGATAGGAGTACGTAAAGTTCGGGATACAGCTTTGCCCGCATTCTTGTCCTCAGTTAATGCAGTTTCCTGGCTGGTTAGTACTATGTTAAACCTACATACGCTGAACATCCTAGAAATCGCCGACTACGAGGACAGCTTGAAAGCATGGAAACTCTCAGTTACGGAAACTTTACAACCTATTTCGCCATCTCTCCAAAAGCAATGGGACTCAATTGTGATTAAGCGGGTTTAAACCAGAAAGCAGCGAAGAAAGGGCAAGATTTTTGGCAGTCCAAAGACCAGAATCGGGAGCTTGGTTACACGCCCTCCCATCAAAGTCGGTCGGCACATGGTTGGGGAACACCGCATTCAATATAGTAAGGGGTCTGCGTTTAGGAATAGACATCTGCTCTCCTCATGCATGCATATGTGGTTCTCAGGTGGATAAAAAAGGCTACCACGGCCTGAAGTGCAAAAAAAGAGCAGGTCGCCGATGATGCCTCGTTGTAGCCGACAAAAATCTGTTATGTAAAAGTTCAACGTTCACCAGTCACTACTGAGCCTCGCGCAACAATTGCAGCAGAACTAATGGTAAGTTGTGACACACCATGTTTCTTAGCAGGTCTAGCAGCGCCGAGGTATCATAACTCTGACTGTAGAAATTCAATTTATTGGCTTTGAAATGTGATGTTTGGAGGAATGATTTCGATGGTAGAGCAGTAGAGACTTGACTTGTGCCTACAAAGAGACCGAGTGCGTTGTTGGTGGAGGGGCCTCGGCTCCATTAAGCTTAATCCGTGTAATAGAAAAGTGCGGATGTTGATGGATCAATGGAGTGTGCTGTATTAACCACACAAAAATGCGGGGGGAATTACCTCTGGGTAACGTCTATGGGGCAATTCCATAAAGACGATTGGAGAGTCGCGACTTCCACGTACCCGAGCAGACCTAGCAACGTCGGGAGTACAAGATCCCAACTTTAGTAGTCATTCGTGGCTGCGAGCCCTACCCGAGGGTTTAATATCGGTATCACGGAGTTGGGGGGCCCTCAAGTATCAAAAAAATCGATGCTTGGCTCCAACATGGTTGAGGTGCATATGGAGCTGTAACGTGGTGGCTGTGGTGTTAACCGGTGACTGTGCCAGTCCAACAAAGCAGTAGAGATTAAGGTAGGCCCCATCCCCGACCCAGGGTGAAGGAATGCACTAGCACTTGTATGCAGGATCTCAATTGGGTAGAGCATGAAGTCGTGCTAATTGGGCGTAACCTAATTCCACGTCCATGGGGTACAGTGAACAGTGTGGTATAGCCCTTACTAGGTACGCACGTTAATATCTAATCATTCAACCATAAGCCTCGTACCTCGCGACTTGCAAAATTCAGTTTGAAGGAATTTTCATCGTCTTGCTGTACCAAAAGCTTTCTCAATTTTCATTTTTCTTTGCGATTCCCTATGAAAATACATACTTGAAGATTAATTGTATCTTTGCCTTTCTATTTCCATCCTACTCCTTGGCAAATAATTTAAACGGTGAATGAACAGCAAATGAAAGACAATTTCTCGTCTTAGGAAATGAAAGAGAGAAAAAAGATTTTACACCGAGACAAACAAAATTAACATTCTGTGTTTTCCTTACACACATTTCTACTAATAGACATTAAAATATCTAATTCCCTTTTCGCACTCGGGGTAACTAGCGGATGCAAAAAACTTGTCCAAATCCGCTGATTATAAACATAATGTTAGTTCCAATCTCCGTAAAAAATTATTTTCAATTTGAAATAAAAACAAATGCAATAACGCGATACTCAGACACGGCTTTGGAAAAATAAGGCAAATTATAATGAAAAAAACTGCAACCGTAAACAACAATTTGCGATGATTTCAAAATCCAATGAAGGAGCAAATTAAAATTGAAACAAAAGTAGCAAAGGAATGAGCTTGACAAAAAAATGCAGTTGTAAGAAAAAATGAAGAAGCTTCAAGAACAAAAAAAAACTAAATAAAGAAAACTTCTTATGTCGGAAAAATCAGAAGTTAGAGAAATGTGTATAGACAAGAGTTAGAAAGAGATAAAAAACAACGACTACAAAGAAACGGAGATCTGAATAAAGGCAAATTAAATAAGAAAAGCAATTGAATAACTACGTTGGGCATTCACAAGTTTCAGTAGCCATTTTTTTACATTTTCTGATTATCTGGGGTTGTACCAAGAAAATTGTCGCAACAAAGTTTCATTTTTACATGTCTAGGTGAGTGTGTGTAGATTCAATGTTTCATGGAGGAACTTACTTCTGCACTAAACACTCATTCTCAAATAGTCAGTACTACTTTAAATGAAATAAAAGATAAATAATGTGAAAACAAAATACAAACACAAACAAATAATGAAAAGAACAAAGAAGCCAAGAGGAAAAATATTTTAAATTTCGAAAACGTTTTGCAAATTCAAAAAAAAAGTAGAATTTCCGAAGTCAACTATGTTGTGGTCATGTCGTAGACTCAGAGCGTAGATCTAGACGAAATCATGAGCGCACGAGGGATACACTCGTGACTTAAGTTTCGTTTAAAACAATTTGTTAGAATCAAAATAAAACTCAGATTAGACTCGAACCCGAAACCCAAAATATCTTTAAATTCGGTTTCGAGAAAACAATTGAGTGCCCTAACTTTTTTGGGTTGGGTCGACTTGGTTGGTTGAAGTATCCAAGCGCAACCCGACTGGAGTATCTTCGAATTTCGAGAAGCCCACGCACCTCCATCGCGGATTTATTACCTGAGTGTGAGGTTTAGATTGACCTGTTTGGATGAATATACTAGTAACCCAGATCCTCTGTCGTCTATTAGAGCATGTCTAGGACAATTGGTGACTGCGGAAGGTCCTACAACATAGTCTCCCAATAGCCTGCATCTCAGTTGCATTGCAAGAACTTTGGAGCACCAAATGCTAGCCGTTCTTTTTTTCGATCCACGGGTGCAAGCACTTACAGCCTCAACTTCGGTAGAGGTATGCGGCCGATCTAAAATGAAAATTTCAAACCCAAACCGAACCCGAATCAAAATAAAAAAAGGCGACCCGATCCGAAATAAAAAATTCAAATCCGAACCGAACTCTGACCCAAACCCAAACATTTTGTAAAAAGATTTCATTTGAAATGTTTTTTAAACTCAATTGAACTCAATTAAGCTCGTGTTTTGTTAGTTGAAGTCTTCAAAACCGACCCAAACCCAAAAAAGCGAAAATGAAAACTCGACTAGAGATGTGCGCCGCCGTCCGCCCGCCTGCGCGCCGCAGAAATAGGGGTCACGCCGATGCCTCGCCGCCGCCTGTCATTTTTGGTCGTTGTGTGTAAAGTGAAAAATACATTTTGTCGAGTGATTTTAATATGAATGTTTGACATTCTACCGAGCTTAAGGCGTCAAACTTTCATTTTTTCTGAAAATATTCAGCGTATTTTTCATTCAGCATTTAAAAATTTGGAAAATTTGAACACTATAGCTCGATTTTCAAAATTCTTTTTTCATGAAATCTAATTGGAATGGTGAGTTCGAGTTCTGAGATGGACATTCAAGCCAGGGCCGCTTAAGTAGCCTTCACTCTTTTGTACATAACTCAAGTAAATCTTTTCCAACTAACACATTTTTTTTTAAATCGATAAGTCCATGAATACTGAACAATTTATGGAAAAAAAATTGTTTGAGATTGGACCCTGGGACTAGGGCGAGTCTCTACTAGGGCCATAGGTGTTTTTTGTGCAGATCTCGAGTGAATCTTATCCGATTTACATAAATCTTTTTTTATTCTATAGGTCTATAGGAGCCCAACAATTCATAAAAGAAATTTTTTTGAGTTTGCGCCCTTGGACTCAGCTAGGGCCCTAAAACGGCTGCGGCCCTATGTGTTTTTTATATAAACAGTGAAAATTCTTTTCGATATTCTTGATTCTTTTTCCATTTGAGAGGTAATTGAGTGCCTAATTGCATTAAAAAAATTGGGGCAGATGCCTCTAATTAGGGCACCAGGTGGATCCAAAATTTGGCGCAAAGGTTTTCCCTCCAGCCCGAAAAATTATTTTTTGCTGTGTTGTGAAAAAAAAATTGAGGGGAACGTTTTTGTCCATGGAAGTATCCATGGGTCCGAGGCCTCTCCTAAGGGCAGGCCTCTGTTCGATGAATACATTGGCACAGAAATTTTTGAAAATCTGTTCTGCTTGCCTCCAAAATATAACGTTATCAACTTTCCAGTGATATTTCCAATGCAATTAAATTTTGAATATCAATTTTAAACAGACACGCCAATGGTGCGCTGTCGCCGTCGATACTTTGTAAATTCCGCCGCCTCCGACTAAAAATTTATCACGCCGCCGCCGATCAACTATAAACCGGCGCATACCTCTAAAGTCGACACAACCCGACCCCACATAAAAATGAATTCAAAAACCCGACCAGACCCGACCCGACCAATTGATTCAGGTTCGGGTCGGGTCAGGGTTTTAGTCGATTTTCGGGCGGCCCGCTCACCTCTAATGTCGAATATTTGCTCCTAATTATGCGATCAAAATGTTTCTTCTTAAACAGTTTGCATTTTTTGGAGTAGCTGCAACGCATTTTTTCCATAGGACAGTACCAATCCACGCAATTGGTACGTCATCGGCTAGTGTCAAAGTATACTGAGTTTCATTATAAGATCCACAGTTTGCAAATACGTTCGTGTCAAGTAATTAACTGTTTCTGCATATTATCCCGAAATTCAGTATACTTTGACATAAGCCGACGACGCACTAATGACGTGAAAGAAATAGCAATTAGTCCGGATGCTTTCATTTGAGGGTGTTAATGTTGATAAAACCGAAAGGCCAAAATACACTTCAAAGTACTTTTAATTCCAACGTTACAATAATCTGGCTGCTCTAAGCTGATTTCGGAAAATAATTTTTAAGCAAAATCGAACGGAAAACCCAACAAAACCTCACAAAATAAATTGTCTTCGTGCGCGCTGGAAGACGATATATTTAAATGCAAAGGACGACCTTAATTAAAAAAGATAATGCTATCAAAAGCGACGTTCCATGAAAATCTTTTAAAGTACACAGAGCTCTCTATCCATACACCATGCCACCACTACACCACATGAAACCTTTCTTTAGCGGTAGCTCCTTGTACTCTAACGTATATCTAGCAGAAATATCAAAGCTATAGCTACGCCGCGAATAAAATTCAAATAAAAAACTCTTTTCTTTATTTATCGAAGGGATATCATGTTAATTACGATATTTATACACACACCTTAGAAAATGTTATCATTAAAATTAGATCAAAAGAAATTTAATGATTTTAAGAAGCAGCAGATGAAAAAAAAAGATGCAAGGGAAACCGAAGGAATAAGAATATTTAAATAATTTGATGTTCTGCGAATAAAAGGAGAGTGTGAGAGACGTTTGAATGTTGAATTCACATTATGTATTTGCTGTACAACGTCTTTGGCATCTAATTGAGCCCTGGGAAAATGTAACACTGTAAATTTTATTTAAATTTTTTTTTCTCCTGTCAGCGTCAATCTTTTTTCGAAAGAAAAAATTAATTTCATCCACCAGCACTAATAAACTCTATGTTTATTTACATTAGCAACGTAGCAAAGATTTGAGCAAACAAATTTCCGAAAAATCTTTTTTTTTTCATATTAACAACTACAATATATAAATCAAAGCTTTTAGAAGCTCTTTCATATTACTGTGGCATATTTATATTGGTAAGAGGTGTGCGCCGCCGTATTTGAAATAAAATCGAAAATTATCACTGTGATGCAGAAACTAAACTCAATTAGAACTGAAAAGAAAAATGTGGAATAAGATCTCCGAAGTGAACTCATTGACACCAGCAAGTATAACACGACATCAGTTGAGGCTTAAATGAGGATTAGGCATCCTGGAATGACATTATGCTCAAGGGGGAGGGGATAACCGAGGGGCAAACAACCGCATTGGGTACACAGCAGAGCCTATTATTTGGGAACAAATTCCCAAAATTCACTAAACTTTCCCAAAAACTCCCCAAATTTCCCAAAAATTCACGAATTTCCCAAAAATTCACAAATTTCCCAAAAAAATATAAAAAATTTCCAAATAATAACTTAATTGTAAACTTTATGATACCCTTCACTCTTTCCAGACAAGTAGAAAATTCGAAATTTTGGATTGTCTGCTCAGCAAAATTTTTATTTTTAAATTTTTATCTTCATTAGGCTGCAATACCTTCATTTTGGCACTAATTTCTATTTTCTGCGAAGTGTGATAGCTGAGATATGCACTAAGGCTACTATCGTAAAGGCCCTCCTAGCGCTCAACAAGAAAAGGGTAGAACAAATGTTTCACGTATCGGATAATGGCATTGTTGTCAACCGGTTTACCGGTTATGAGCGTTGTGAGTGACTGAAATCAAAATTTCCCAAAAAAGTATAAAAAAATTCCCTAATAATAGGCTCTGGTACAAAGGGATTTTGTGAATGAAAATCCACAGAGGATTTTCTGATGATTTCCAAAGAATTTCAGTCTAAAATTTTTTAATGATTTTCTTTCGAATTGAAAGGATTTTCTTTGATTTTCATGGATTTTCTGAGAATTTGAAGGATTTTTTTATGAGTGGAAAATAATTTTCTATGTTTTACGGCCCTTGGGGATGTCTACAAATCGTGAAAAAATTGGATAGACAAAACCATCCTTATCTAAACTCTTGAATACCTCATGGTGAGGAGTCGTCAAATGATGAATTACCTCCCCCCTCACACTCTATCATCCGCCAACCGTCTAATGCCGCCGACTATTTTTTCAATCGGTGCACACCTCTACCTTTGTTCTCTTTGGTTCATTTAAATATTATACCGAAGGGGAATGATTATGTTCACTTTAATTAACTTACGTTACATGAAACGCCATGCGTTTTATCATTTATTTGATTTTAACAACTATATTTTATATCAATTTATTTAAAAAAGAGTTAAATTTTCATCAACAAACTTTCACATGCCTTACGAGATACTTCGTAGTTTTTCTTTTATTAAATATCTTTTTTCTTCTTCAATTTACAAGTAACTAATTTTTATTATAAATTTATAATTCATTTTTCTTTCAAGTAAAAATACCATTTTGATTCCATTATGTAACCTACCTCTTTGTGACGGCAATCACAATTCAATTTACACGATATAACGAAAAATGCACTTGTTTTAATACGAAAAAAATCATCTGCAAATCAGTGTTAGAATGTAGGATATTGTTTGTGATATGGTCGTTCGATGACATGGACATATCGATAAAATACAAAGTAGGATGAGAGCAATGTTCGATGGACATGGACCACTGCTACTAGTTTGCATGGCAGCCGGATGTTCACCTGGTGATATAATAATTTAAATTGTCAGCGGGAATTACATATTTGAATTATTATGTATGAATGAATGAATTAGCAGGAATCTTAGTAAATATTTCGCTTACGAATTTTTACAAATATAAATATAAATAAATACCGAGGGGTGATGACTGATGTGTGATAGAACTTTTATGTATGAGAGAACGCACACGCAAAGGTATTATGCAGAGCCGTAGCCAGACCGAAAATTGAAGGGTGCAAAATTTCTAGGGGGTGCCCCTACTGGCTACGGCTCTGGTATCACGTACCTCCTATTTTCACCTTATCTGGGGATTATAAAATTGGCAACTGCTGGATTTTTATGGATGGCGCGCATCGCTCGTCCCGAAAAGTAAGTGAGAGATACCACCAACCTTAACGTAGATGCTGTTTGCACTCGAGTGATGCGCAAATAGTGTCACCTTGGTGCAAACAGCATTTAACATAATACCGACACTATTTGCACCCGGGTGCGAATAATCACTTCGCAAACTTAATCGAAAGAATGTCTGGAATGAGGCGATTCTGTTCAGAAAGATCAGAATGAGAAAATAGACCCTTGCGCCGGTCTCTGTTGATTGAAATTCTTACAATTTCATCATGCTCGCAGCGGTAGCGGAGGGCGCGACGCGGTCCCCACACCACAAAAAAAAATGTCCACAAACCCAAAAAACGCCATACAAAAACCTTTGGACAAGGAGCAATATATACGCGAACTTTTGAGTTTTTTCCTACACCTCCCTCACCCTCCAATTTATTAAAAAAAAAACTACGTCGCAGCATCGTTCTAACGAGCTCAGACTCATCAAAATCGGCTGAGATATCGAGGTTTGAAAATGACATTTTTCTATGGGCCTTCGATTTTTCTATGTTCTCATCATTATAAAAACTTTTTTCTGATCTGTCGGTCTCTATCTATGTTCCAAGTTCTATCTATTAATAATTTTCGATTTCGAGAACTAGACAGCCGATCTACCTAAAATTTTCAGGGAACGTCAGTCTCGGCCCCAAATGACAAATTCTGGAAATGCCGTGGCATGTGGAAAAGTGGTCAATTTTGAGGGTTTTTTAGGTAATGCTCGGAGTTTTCGAATTTTAGCTCCAGAGTGACAATAGTTTCTTCGGGAAAGTTATAGAGTTTGATCAGGAAAATTTTTTGGAATTTTCAGAAGTTTGCCAAAGTGAGTTGGATTTGGAGTTGGATTTTTGTTAGGTATAAATTATGCTTCTTTGGGTTTTCGAATTTTAGCTTCGGAATGATAACATTTAGAGAGTTGGTTTTTTCTAGAAAGTTATAGAGTTTCATCAGGACAATTTTTTGGTATCATAAGAAAATGGCTGCCAGCTGTCATAGCTTCGCCACCTTAGATTTTCGTTTATGGAGTGTTCCAAAGGTAGCCGAAGGTGACACGAAGTGTTCCGAAGGCAGCTGAAGGTCACGCGAAGTGTTCCGAAGACAGACGAAGGTGCCACAAAGTATTCCGATGGTAGCCAAAGGTGTTGGAGAACAATTTTATTCGGAAAGAAAATTTTATTCGGAGAAAAATTTTTTTGGAGAAAAATTTTTTTAAGGAAAAATTTCTTCGGAGAAAATTTCTTTGGAGAAAATTTTTTTTCTGAAAAGATTTTTTTGGAGAAATTTTTTTTGAAGAAAAATTTTTTTCGAGAAATTTTTTTTTGGAGAAAAATTTTTGTGGAGAAACTTTTTTTCGGAGAAAATTTTTTTCCGAAGACAATTTTATTTCGAAAGAATTTTTTTTTCTAAGAAAATTTTCTTTTCTGAGAAAATTTTTTTTCGGAGAAAATTTTTTTCAAAAAATCAAAGTTTTTTCAACAACTGAAAACTTCCAAGACGACTGATACCACAACAAACCTCTAAAAACCAACTAACCTCTTAAAAGTTAGAGTGTGACGCAGTCCGTAAGTCTGCTTACAAAATAATGATATCGCTTGAGGTGACGCTATCGCTGATAATACGCAGATGTTTGTTTGAATGGAACCTTGTGCTTAAAGTTTTGATTTCCTGAAAAAATTACAGCGTTTTTTTTAAAACAAAATTACGTTTTGTTAAAAAAAATTGCGTCACAAATGCCGGACGTAATTTTGACAGGAAATTAAAACTTTGAACTTCTGCGTATTATTAGCGATAGCGTCACCAAGCGATATCATTAATTTTGGAAGCGGACTTACGGACTGCGTCATACTCTACCTTTAAGAGGTTTTTGTTGTGATTGTTATTTTACGCCGTTAACAAACGAAAACCAAGTAAAATCTTTAACACAATTTTCGGCCACAATCGAGATGCTTTTTGAGTGATCTACGAGGAGATTCATATCATGTCCCCACGGTAGCTCAGGGGCCATAACGCAAGTCGGACACGATAATATTTACAAAAAATTTTTTTCGTAGACTAAAGAGCATATACGCAGGAACTTTTTGACTTTCTCCCCTTGCGAGATAGAAATTTACTTCCAAAGTCAAAGTTGTGTAGAATAAAATTTTAGGGAACACTTGTGTCAGGGTTTTTCGGAAACATGACCCAATCCGGGGATATAGCCACTTCTAGAATTGGAAGGGATGACCCATACTTCTAGAACTGTGAGAGTTAGAAAGTCGTAGAGTTGTAGAGAATAAATTTTTAGCGTACATAGGTCTCAGGGTTTTGAGGAAATATGACCCAATCATTGGGATATGGCCACTTCTAGAATTCAGAGGAAAGGCCTACTTTTCAACTTCCAGCAGGTTTTTTTTTTTATTTTACGGTTGTTCTCGACATGAGTAAGATCATCGAATGGGGCATCCTAGGTTTATGGGACTGTAGTAGATTTCTTTGTCACTTTTGAACTTCCATCAGGTTTTTTTGAAATTTTTCAGTTATTCTCGACAAGAGTGAGGTCATCCAATGGGGCCTCCTAAGTTTATGGGAAAAAAGGGGGGGAAATAAGACAAAAGACTGCATTCCCTGTAGGTGAGCATCACAGTGCCATCGCCCGATGTAATATGTTGAATCTTTCAACAAAATTCCGTTTCATTTTTCAGTACGAAGACGGCTTTCAGCCTCGTTATACTCAACCTACGTATGAACGTATGAATTCTCTTCATAGATAATAAAATATTGCTTAGAGAACTGGTGTTGATAGAAAATGTTTAAAATGCCAAAATAAAACAACTTTGAAAATATTAACTTCAATTTTCTTATAATTCGCCAAAAGGAAGCAAGGCCTTTTCACATTTAATTACGCTTTTCTTGGTGGCAATTTCGTAGTTAATTTCGTGCAGTTCCTTGCTCTAAATTAGAAAGCTAACTTTTCATAAAAAAAGCTTAAAGTCGTAAGTTATTCTACTTTTATCCAAACATCCGTCTAATTATTTCATTTTAATTTGAAAGAAACTAGAGTTAGGAAATTGCAAAAAAATCGATTGCATACAGAAATGTAATGAAAATTAAATTGTTTTTTAACAACTTCCTTTGTTTGTGCATATTCAACTACTTAAACCGTACACGTTTCTCAAACATAAAAATAGTTTGCTAAAAAAAAGATTGAACAACGTTCGTTCATGTATAACAACCGGAAGCTTAATATCTCGAAAAATATTTAAAATTTCATTGTAAATTCATTTCGCTAAATTAAATTAAATTATAAAATCAAAGCCAAAGGGTTGGAAAGTATGCAAATATTTGCGCTATTATGCAACAAAATGGTAGTTTTAATTTATAGTGTAACCCAACTTGTATGTTGTGAAAAGGTTCTGCTTTGTAAAACATATTTGTAGCGTTTTTGTAATGCAGACGGAAAAAAATGGTACAACTAAAGGAAAATATCGATTTTCATTGCAAGTGACCATGTCGAATTGTCGCTCGTAAATCCCGAGCGAAAAAATGTGTAGCGGTAATTGAATTTTCATTGTGAAACAAAATCCGTTCCTAAAAATGGTTAATTAATGACAAACAAATTTTCACTTTAGCATAAATGCAGACATTCGTGTTAGCAGATCTTTTGCAACTTGAAAAAGTGTTTCTGCTTTTGCACTAAATAAAATGTTTCAAATTTCAAATAAGGCAATAGACATAATGTTTAAAACTAACCAACCAACACGTTAAGAGCGACGCGACGTCGGCTGAGTCAAAGTATACGACAAATTAGCTGAAGCATTCACTTTTCCTCGTCATATTCCTTCACGCTTTTGATACTTTGACATAAGCCGAAGCCGCACTAAATGCGTGGATCAAACTGATTTCTACATACGCAACTGCTTGCTTCCTTTCGCACTAAAAAAAATTTCATTCTACAAATTGACGAGTGAAGAGCTAAATTTGACTGGAACATTTCATGTGAGGTGAGACATCCCAGTCCTCTGTAGCTCAACGACCTTTGAGCAGTTTTTTTCAGATTTTTGAGTGGTCGTTAGTGCTGTTACATGTATGTGTAATAAACTTGATTCGCCGTCGTTATATAAGAGCGAATATTCGCTCGACTATCTTATTCACTCCACGAGAAAACAAGTAAAGACACAATTTTCTGTGATTCGCTTTTGATTCTGTTTTGTCCTCTTTTTACTCATTTTGTCTTATGTAGCGAATGATCGCTCTCAATTTCATTTTAACGTTTTTTTATTTCAATAGCCGAAAACTACTACAAAAATGACTTTCTCGACGTATAAATTTATGCACGGCATGCGTAGATATATTTTTATCTTAAGATACTTTTACTTCGTTCAACTTCTTCAAGAAAGAGGCAAAAAATCACCCCACTCGCCTGATCGATAAGTTTTTCACGCCGTCCGAATTAAAGTTCGATTTAATTTCGTTAAATAACATTCAATATAATGAGAACATACGCACTCGAGTGCAATATTGAGATTATTGAAAATGAATTTATATTTACATGTTAATTAATTGAACATGAAGATTGAAGAACATGGCAAGGGTAGAAAGTAGGAAAGTCTTTATCAAGAGTTAAATTAACTCCGCGCTTGTAAATTTTTTTATATTTATTTCTATGTGAATCTTTATGCCGCGCTAGTTGAGCAGACTGATATCTTTGTGTTCATGAATCTAGTACTGTTGAAACATTTTTGACATAAGTTCTAAGGTCTCGCTAAAATTACTTTACTAACTAAAGATGATAGGAAAATGTAAGAAAAAGTCTGACTTTCCGAAAAGTCAAGAATCACACTCCAGTTTTGATAGATTTACATATATCATGGGCGCACGGTAGCCATGCGCCCGTGACGGAAGTCAACATACGTACAAAAAATTAGGAATTTTTTTTTCGTAGACGGCGGAATCATATATACAGCTAATTTTTGCCTTTTTCCCTTGCGTCGTACCCCCTTGAGACCTAGTTTTTCGGATTTAACGTAAAATTTTGATTGAAATCGACATTTTACTCATTAAAATCGGTCCAGTGGATCCGAAGATACGACCTTTAGAAAATCGTCATTTTCCATACAAAATGTGCTATTTCATAGAAGCCGATTTTCTCAGAAATAGATCAAAATTTAGCGTTAATTTAGAAATGTGGCATAGATTCGTCGCTATATTTTGATCTATTTCTGAGAAAATTGCCCGAAATATTTCTAAAAATTATAAGATCAAAGAAACATTGACCGAATTGAAATTTTTTTTCCGCCTGAATATTTTTTTCGCCGGTAATTTTTTTCGCCGGGATTTTTTATTTCGCTGAAATTTTTTTTCGCCGGAGATTTTTTTTCGCCTGAAATTTTTTTTTCGTCTGTTTTTTAGCCGGATATTTTTTCGCCGGAAATTTTTTTTGCCGGAATTTTTTTCGCCGGAAATTTTTTCTCCAAAATTTGTTTCCTCTTTTCTTCCAAAACTATTGATATCACGACAAAAACTCTTTTTGAAAGGTAAACGTGACAAAAGTCCTCGTCCCTTCTTCCAAAACAACCGATATCAATTTGGGTGATGCTTACAGCTTCGGAACGTAAAAAATTCTTTCGAAATATTTTCACTTTTGGTTAAAAAAATACGTCACAAATGCCGGACACTCTCAACGTAATAATATTTCTGCGCTTTCAGATTTCGCACGCCGAAAATTTGGCTACCCGCACTCCACACATCACTTATTTTTTTCGTGTGAAATCTGAAAGAACAGAAAAACTCTAACATTGGGGGTCCGGCATTTGTGCATCCAGCATTTTTAATCAAAAGTGAAAATATTTCAAAACATAACCAAAGACCCGTACGTATCAGAATAGATGTGACAAACAGAATAGATGTACCTAAATATACAATCCAACGTTTTCTGTTCTTTTATAACTGTAAGAATTTCAAAGATCCATAGAAATTACCCAAGGTAATGTCAAAGGCCCTACCGAAGTACGTCTCAGACCATTCAAATCTAGAAAAGCTTATATCCAAGAACTAAGTCGTTTTTCCCTCAAACCCAGAAACACGTGTTATCTAAATTTTATTGTCTACAACTTTGTCCTTGGAAGCAACTTTCTAACCTCTCATAGTTCTGGAGATCTGGTCATCCTGCCCAATTATGGAAGTGGCCATATACCAGGATTGGACCATATTTCCCCAAAATGCTGAGACACGTGTTCGCTAAAATTTGATTCTCTACAACTTTGCCTTTGAAAGTAAATCTCTGTATTACGTATTTAAGCAAATACTGAAAAAAAACTATCTCTTATCATTTTGGGCAGAGAAATTTATTTTCGCCCATTCCATGGCTCCCAGTGCCCAGACCCCTGACCCGATTCCAAAAAAAAAAATTCCTACTTTTTTGGTATCAAATGCGTTATTTTGACACCAAATTGAGCAATTTCCGTGCTTTACTTGCTGAGATATTTGCGAAAAAGTTTCACCGACCCTCGAAAAACCATGTTTTTGGTCACTTCCTCGAACATATCTCCGGAACCACTTCATCGATTTTGCTCATCTTCGAACTTGAATCATGGGAGGCTTGTACCTTTCAGGGAAAAAAAAGTTTAGGCTGATCGGTTGAGCCGTTTGGAAAAAAAAGTGGAGACGGACAGACAGACGGACATTTTTTTATTGCTGATTGGTCATCTCTAGATGATAATAGATGCATCCCCCCACCTCCCACCTCGATCTACCCCATTTGTAGTAAACGTATAGGACCTTTGTACTTCGTACGGGTCCAAAGAATTTTTTGCGTTCCGAAGCTGTAAGCGTCACCCAAATTGATATCAGTTGTTTTGGAAGAAGGGACGAGGACTTGCGTCACGTTTCCCTTTTAAAAAGGATTTTTGTTGTGATATTAGATGTCAAAAAATAAATAAACCTTTTTAAATTACATCATTTGTCCACTTTTACGTGTGACTGCAAAAGTTGGTTTTCATGCTACTTACTCTTCCAAGTCGATTGAGTACATGCAAGAAATTGGTATATCAACTAGTAATATAGTTTTCGACGTATTTCACCCCATTCCCGAATTTTTCAAACGAAAAAAGTGGGTTTTTAGATTGTGTAAAGCTAAAACACCCAATTTTCAACCGTTGGCAAACTTTGCCACTACACAAAAGCTATTATTTCTTCTTGTATAGCCCCAAATTTATTTTTACACCTCAGATGCATATAGAACTGTCGAAAAGCAATGTCAGGTGGGGATAAAAGCACAAAAATTTTTTTGGTAGAGTTCGCAATGTGGAAATTCACCGGAACTCGAACCTTGGACTTTATCGATTTTGTGCAAGCATTAAAATTCGTCCAAAAACCTAAACCCTGGTGCTTTTGGAGTCTTCTCGTCATAAAAATCTTTTGTAGACCGCTCCTCTAGGTTATTTCGAAAAAAAAAGTAAAAACCGATCCCCCCTATGGAATTTATCTTATTAGGTTGGTACTTACTGTCTGATGCTCGGCAACACTGACATATACGTGCATAGAACAAATCAGTGATGCCAACGGGGACCCTTTCAAAGGTTCAAAGCATAAGACGGTACAGTAAGTGATTACTCGCGCGAATTATTTGAATTGAAAAAATATATAAATTTTCAGGATATGTCAGTGTTTTTCAAAAATCACTTGCTTTATCGAAATGAAATTAAAATCACCGAAGACGCCCGATCAAATTCGAAAATTGCACCGAGGATTAAGTTTGGTGTTAGAGCGGAGTAAGGGTTTTCAACTTGATTTGAGTTTGTATGCTCAGTTTCAGAATTATTAATTAAGCTTTAGACATTTTTTAGAGGAAGAAAATACGGATTTTCGCAAGAAAATGTGAAAAATATAAAGTTTACGTTGGAAATAAAAGCTTCAATATATTTTTAATATTTTTCCAATGTTATTAAATTCTCATGTAATGCGTTTTATCGAGCATTTAATATTCCGTTCTATCAATAAAGTACACTAAATAATCATCCCACAATAAACCTTCATAAATATTTTCGAAAATAATTTTGCTTTATGATTTCTCGTTATTCGGGGAAAAAATTGATTCGATGAATTATTAAAAATGTTTAATTAGACTTACCATTTAGGACATAAACCAGAACTGATGCAGAAACTGCACCAGCTGGGACACAAGTGTAATTTCCAGAATCACGCAAAGCAGCCCTTGTTAGCATCAACCGACTACTTGTACCACTCTCTGTTTTTTCCGTTTCTAAACTGATACCTCCACGAGCTGAATCGAAATCAACCACAGACGAACCATGAAACCTTTAATGCGCGAAAAGTTCCGTCATGTAGAGCCTTTTTTTTCTGTTTCACCGAAAGTTAAAACTTACCACGACACGGATGATGCGTGAACATTTACCGCACAGGAAAGTGATATCGTGCTACCTCGTTTCACGTGAACCTCTTGTGATCCCATTATTTTTGCTCTAGCAGCTGAAGGAAAAAAGTAATTTTTCGATTAGTTAAGACAATAGTTCCGAAAAACGTCGTAGTCAGCAGGAATTTCTTTATCCGTTCTCGATCCCCACCACCGCATTCATCAAGAGCGTTTTGTCCAAGAAATTGAGTTCTGCATTTTGAAATATGAAAATTGTGCCAGCATCTCGAAATAGAACCGACTTTACGCACTTTATGTCCATGATATGCACATAACTAATAACTCAGATTAATATCCGAAATTGAAATAAAAAAGACATTCATGGCATTCATACGGGATCCATTAAAATTATAAGACGCTTAATTGGAAAAATTACGTAGTCGACGACTTTAAATTCCTTTAAAAGTTTCTTTTTTAGATGGCTATTGATTCTAATTAGCAAAAACTTTGACCTTTCGTTCAGAAAATTGTACTGCTGAGTCGTTCCAATTAGTACATATTTTGGAATAACGTTAAAATGTTTCCGATTTGAAAGCGTTTCACAATTCTTGGTAAAGGAATTATTAGGAGTCTGGTCCACCAAATATACCACGTTTTCATTTAAAATGCACCGTACATTTTTGCACTAATTAAATATTATTCCAGTCACGCTTTTGAAAGTCTCAAACATTTGTGCCTTTCGTACATGTGAACATAAAATTCTAAACAGAAGAAAAAGCCCATACGTTGCCGTGTCAAGTAATGCGTTGTGTGGCTATGGCATCTGTCTCTTGTTCAACGTAAGGTAATGTTGAAATATCTTCTGAAATAATAATTGGGGACCAGGGGAGCTGGTGCCATAAGTTCTGTGCTAAAAAAATGTCCTTTCACCTTTCTATACCTGTACGAAAAGCTTGGGCAGCATATATGATCCCGTTTTATCACATTGAACTCTTTAATCAACGGATTTGGATTGATATTTTACAATGGAAAGTTATAAAAATATTTTTATGTTTAATTTTGAATCCACAACGTCGGGTTATGTCAACGTATACATAATTCCATAAGTTCATAAGCTGAGATGTAAATCATTTCATCGCTTGACATATTATGAAATTGACGCATTTAGTGCGGCATTGACTTGTGTCAAGATATTCATCAAATTCATTATATTTTGACGTAAGCCGATGTTGCGTCAAATGAGTCAATTCTTCATGGAATTTTGTATACTTTGACATAACTTAACGCAGTATCGTACTAAAAGCTTAGATTTTCGGAAACAATTGACGCGTTTAGTGCGACATCGGCTTACATCAAAGTATAGTGAATTTCATGACGTGATATGTAAGTTTCTTACCAGTAAAACATAGAATAGTTGACAGTCTGTGGATTTTATCATGAAATTCACAATACTTTGACAGAAAGCGACGATGCCGCAGTAAAACATAGAATAGTTGACAGTCTGCGCATTTTATCATGAAATTCGGAATACTTTGACAGAAGGTGATGCCACTGTAAGCGCATCAATTAGAATCTTTGAAAAGATTTTACAATTTCGAAAAGAATTGAATGTTCGAAAAAGTGTCTAAATTCGAAAGTTTCGAAAGAAAAATTATATTTTCAAAAAAAGATTCTAAAAGCAAAACTTCATGACGAAATATCAAGCGACGAAAAGTGGAGTGTTTGTTATGAGGCTGAGAACTTCATCGTGAAATTTCGTAGAGAGAAGCTTTCATGGAAAAATTTAAAAAATCAACTTTCAAAAAAACTTTCGAAACATTTTAAGTGATGTGAAACCTCTCATTTTTCAAAGCGTGGTCAGGACCCTCTGGCGATTCCGGAAGGCAGCTCGGTGCCAAAATAGTAATTTTTTATACAAGTTACGTATGAAGGTAGTTTAACGCACTAGATTGCCGATACGAGCCGAAGGCGAGTTCGGCAACACATCGTGTGCGTTAAATTACCAGCATACGTAACGTGTATCAAACAACGTTTTCTGCAATTCGCCGACAAAAATAAGATTTTCTTATAATAATAAAAATTCAATTTCAGTAGTGCGTAAAAAACCGTCATCGCACTAGTAGAAGTGCGTAAAAAACCTTCATCGCACTAGTGCGGCAAAATGACTTCATGCGACACCGAAATGACGCACGAAAAAGCGAGTTTTTGTCGGTGAATTGCAAAAAAGTTCTTTTAACAGCGTTGGATGATGAAACGATTACATAAATGTTTCCGACTCGGTACCAGGCTGCGCGCTAGAAAGGTTTTAGCAGCCTTATAGAAGCGTATTAATGATTACGCATCTGCGGAAAATTTGTTTATCCCAAACCGAAGACAAGGGATACAAACCTCCTCGAGGATAAACACATTTTCCTGCAGAAACGTAAGTATTTTTATGCACCAAAGCTAAAAAGACAGCAAAACAAATTTTCACAACAGAGTAATCTATGTTTTATCTCCCAAGACGTACACTGCGGTGGATAATAGTATATTATTAACCAAGGAATATAATGGCGCGATTATAGTCTTGGTGAAGTGAATGTCCGAGGGGCTATAATATGTCTATTATATACCTCCCAGCTTGTATGAAACTCTACTATAATATGGTCATTATACCCCTACTTTCAGGTATATAAATGGCTAATTATATGCCCGAATGATATAATAGTAGATTATGCAACTGCGGAATAATTTTTTTATCTTCGAGGGGGAGGTTTGCATCCCGAGCCAAAGGTGAGGGATGTATTTCTCTGAGAGAATAATCAAAAAATCTCGCAGTTGCATATGCTATTTTATTCACCAAAGCAACAAGTCAACGAGGCGAAGTTTGAAACCAACATGTATAATGTATAATTTAACTCCCTAGGGTGAATAAATTAAATATATATACGGCGGGCGTATATAGGCCTTATATGCTGGTGCCGCGTTGAAATTAATGTGACGTATAATATTCGTAACTGCGATTTCGATGACATAAACAGATTTTTGGCACCAGGCTGCGTTCTTTATGGTTACTTAAACTTCTCAAGTAGTCAGCCTGGTGCCCAGTTGGAACCGAATGTACCCGTTTTCCACTCCAGTATTATCATAGAAAGTTTTTTTGCACCAAGCTTGAAATTCAGACCTCTCAGACCTCTGTTGCAATTTTTCTCCATGAAGATGTTCAAGTGGGTACCGGTGGGTAGATTATTTCAAAAACCTGCTGAACCGTCCCCAATTAACACAACAACCAACCCAACCACATCAGCGAGTGGAGCCTAACATCAAGGACCGTCTTATGATGAAATGGTAAAGGCAATGATTTCTCTTAAGGACTCCAAAGCTCCAGGTGAGGACAATATTCCAATCGAACTGATCAAAGCAGCTGGAGAGCCTCTTTGGAAAAGACTCTATCAAATCGTACTAACAGTATGGAATGACGAGGAGATGCCGGAGTTATGGAAGACTGGAGTTATGACTCCGATACACAAAAAAGGGAGCAAGCTGATTTGCGAGAATTTCATCAGTATTTGCAAGCATCCTGTTCGACAGGCTTGCAGTTTATGCGGAAGAAGTGATTGGGGAATACCAAGGCGGTTTTAGGGAAGGAAGATCAACCATTGACCAGATATTCACCATTAGGCAGATAATGGAGAAAGCTTATGTATACAACATCACGATACATCAACTTTTTGTGGATTTCAAGCAGGCGTATGACTCGCTGGACAGAATGGCTTTCTTTGCAATCATGGAGGAGTTCGGAATACCGATGAAACTGATACAACTTACAAAGGTGACACTGAAGGACACGAGATGCAGGATCCTGATGCAACACCTTTGCTATTGAAACCGGATTCAAACAAGGAGACCGCCTATCTACCCTTCTGTTCAACTTGGCACTTGAGAAGGTAGCTAGAGCGCTGTCGATTAATTGGCACGGAACTATTTTTAATACAGCCAAGCAATTGACCGCTTTCGTGGACGACACGGACCCCTTGGGAAGAGGAACGATTAAAGTGAAAGAAAGTCTGGTGGAGATGGACGAGGCGACCAGAAAAGTTGGAGGAAAAAGCAAAATACCTCGTACTTGATAGAAGCCAAAGGTCAAGGATCGGACAAAACATGACCATGAACGAGTACAATTTTGAGGTTGTTCAGTTTTTCAAATATCTCGGGTCCATTGTCAACGTCACCAATGATCTAGATGAAGAACTTAAGACTCGGACGGTGCAAGCGAGCAGGTGCTTTTACGCATTGAAACTTCTTTTCAAAAGCAATCTCCTAAACACCAGCACGAGATATCGTTTATACAAGACAAAAGTCAGGAGCGTTGACACATACGCCAGAGAAACCTGGACTTTAACATTAAATCAAGATAGCAGGCTGAGATGCTTCGAAAGAAAAACTCAAGGAGGATTAGGACGAATAGAGAACTCGTGGAAATTTTTGGACCAGAAACGATTATCGGGATGATTAAATCAGCACTGCTAAGATGGGCGGGTCATGTGATCCGAATGGCAGATGATAGAGTAGCCAAAAATGTCTTCACGAACCAGATCGAGGGTTCACGCCCTAGAGGTAGACCGAAGGAAAGATGCATCGATTGTGTGGAAAGTGATCTGCGAGAGTTGGGCGTTCGGAATTGGAAATTGGTAGCTGAGGATCGCCAACGATGGCGGCGCGCTGTTGTGGAGTCAGCCAAAACCCGTCTGGGTTAATTATGGCTGTTAGGTAAGTAAAGTGAGATGTTCAAGTAGATAAAATAAGGAGTTCAGGCACTAGATAAAGGGCCGGTCTAGTGCCTGAACTCTTTATTTCATCGTCGCTTAGAACATTTTCATGTAGTAAAATTGCAACAAACAGAGGTATACAGAGGTCACCACCTTTTAAAAATTCCCAAGTGTTAATCTCTTCAAAGAAAATTGAAATCACGAAAATATTTTGAAACCAGGAAAATGTTTTTGATTTTGAAACAAAATACAATTTTGAAAATCGTTTCGACTCAACTCGATACCCATTTCCCAAATGTGCCTTCAGATTGTGTAGGAGATACATTTTGTTCGCTTTTTTGGCTATTTCCCCGAAACATCATCTTTGAATGAAGGATACCTTTTGAGCCGGTCAAGGTTTTTCTTCTCTGATTTCATATCTAATGACAAATACTCCCTCCTCGAGGGATCTGCGAAATGTTACACACCCCGAAACCGAAAAACCCAATGTACAGGTCAACCTTAAAACCAATCTCAAGCAAATCAAAGTACTCAAAGCCAGTCTTCCATAGCCACACGAATAAAATCGTCACATATTCAAACCTTAACCTTTCCTAAATTCAACCCAAATATTCTTTAAAAAAATGTATTTTCACAACTTATTTACTTTCGTTCCAAGAAATTTAAGCGAAATTTGAAAAGTTCAGTCCATAAATCATATCTACGCCAAGACGATCTAAGATTGTTCCCATAAGATGTGACTGAGATATAAATTCATGGATTCTGATATAAGAGAACGTACGTGGCATATGGCAAGTCATTGAAGTTATTGATAAAATGATGCCAAACATTCGAAATTTCAAACACGATCCGTGGAAGAAGTACTGTGTACGTATAGACATTCAGAACGATGGAAGACCAGTAATTGTAAGTCACAACCGAATAATATAATTGCAAGTAGTTGAGCAAACAACTGTGGTCTGGTCTTCCATAAGTGATTTTCGTAAAGTTGTCGATTTTATTATACTAACAAAATGTTCGATTCAATATTCAATTTTAATGCGATTGCTTGAAAATCCCCAGCATTGTTTAGAGCTAAGTTTGTAATTTCCGCAATCATAAGTCGGCACTTGAGTTTTCCACATCTCTTTTAAAGCTTGGATGGTATACCGTATACGTAGCCACGTCCATAAACGGCAGATAAATATTCCATTAAATTGAATAGACTACAATGACATCGATGAAAGCAAGCTAGTGAAGCAAAGTAACGAAAATATTGTCGGCAACATTCCAGAACAGCGATAGCCTTAACTACATTTATATTTATTACAAATTTCGCCCATAAATTCCCTTAAGTCTCTAGCAAAATCAGATTATCGTCTCTATACATTACATTTCCTTCGTCTCCTCCAATTTCGACTTGTATTTATTTGTACATAATGTTACGGGGGTATCAGCTCAGCAGCATGGATTATATATTATAAGACGATTTTATATATGAAACGAATGTAATGTCGTCGCTGTTCATGTGTATAAAAGTATCTATGCTACATATGGTAATGTATACGACGATGTACCGATACTGAAATTTGTGTCTTCTTACAATGAGAATTCAATCGGTTCGGTTTCACTTTAGAGTGTTCTCATCCTCTCTACCTGATGTATATGGAATAAGACATCGAACGTAAAACATTTCTCTTTTATGTTGCACCAAAAAGCTTCATTCTTTCTGATGATGCTATCCATTTTGACTTTATTTATCTTTTTCGTTTGGATTTTTTTTTAATTTTAAATAAAATTATGGTTCATCCCATCGATGTGATATCACATGCATATGTCTTTATTGGAATTTTGACTTCAGAATCAATAAATGAGTACGTCGATTGGGCATACATTTTATGTGACAGAAAATATCTTATTCATAAGAAGATCCACCTTCTATGGGTGCAACTGCAACCGGCATCAGAACGATAGTGCCGGAGTTATTAAAACTTCTTAGACAGGAAGCGAAAATAGAACACTTCACGGAAAGTCATTTTGATAGAAACTTTTGGGAGGACGTAGTGTACAGACCGCCGAAATTTTCTTGAATCTGAGCTGAGCAGGACATGTATGAAGAAAATTATAGAAATGGTAACGGTCCATAACAGGACGTTGCGAAAACGGCGAGGGATTTGTTGTGGCATTTACCGAATGTCGCATCATATCAGGAAAATAACCGCAAACTAAAAATTCACTGTCCCTCAAAAATATTGAGAATTCTTCAATTTGCCTGTTCGACCTGAGGCTGTGTTGGTCAGATCATAAAATGTCTTTGATTTTTACGATGCTTAAGGTTAACTCAATGCCATTGGAGACAGACTTCGTAAGGCGTTTCGAGGCAGTCGTACACAGCAGGGCGGAATGGCTGGAAGGTTGGCCAAGCTGTCTATCAGATGAAGGAACTGTGAGCTTTACTGACGGCTCTAAAACTTCAGAAGGCACGGGAGCCGGAGTATTTTCCCCAGAACCGTTGGCGGAAAGATAAGATGGTATCACCTAGGTGGGTACGCCGACGTCTTTCAGGCTGAAATTTTCGCGGCACTGATGGGAGCGCAGGAGGCACTCCTAGCAGAGGCATGCGGAGAAAATGTGACAGTCTGTTCTGACAGTGAGGCGATGATCAAAGCGCTTATGTCGCCTGTCGTGACATCCAATCTAATAAAAGAGCTGAAGGAAACCCTGAACCGGATGGGACTGAGAAATCAGATCACGCTGGTCTGGGTTCCCGGACTCTCTGGTGTGGAGGGAAACGAGAAAGCGG
>CM055404.1:40289852-40311026 GCA_029228625.1 Pseudolycoriella hygida | reverse complement strand
AAAAACCAATTAGCCCCAATGTGCAAAGCACCTCGAAGGGACATAATTTTTCGGCTAATACGTAATCCACGTAAAAGTTGAATATCAAATTTAAGAAATAAATTTTAAAATCATAATAAATTTTCGACAAGATTCAAGGCAAGAAATTTTTACAAGAAATTTTGAACAGAATATTCAATATCAATGCACAAGAAATTAACACAAAAAATTAACACGAGAAAAAAACTTAACGTAATGAGAAAGTAATCACTAGAAATCAAAATACAAGAAATCAATTTATATTCCACACATTAAATATCGAGACTGTACGATGGCTGAAGAATTCTTGTCATAACCAGAGTTGCCGATCCAGTTATAACTCGCCATTGTATTCAAAAAAAGCGATGGTGGAAATGCATCTGATTTGAATTTGAATTGCTTATCCATTTTTGATTCGTCATGGTCCTTTTGGAAGATATGAATGTGTGTCATAATTGAGCGATGAATGTGAGCAAAGATCAATTTTAGGACGTAAATTTGATATAAACACGAGTTCGGAAATTGTTATTCATGTACACCAAATTGATCCAAGGTGTTAGCAAATTACGTTGACCAGCCCCAATTATTCCAAATTCGATTGCTCCATTATTTGAATAACAAGTGAAGGTCAAAATTCGTCGCGTACAAAGAGATCGTCTGGTTATCGTTTTTCCACCGGTTACGTTTTGAACAATATGAACAATTGCTTGAATAGTACACTTGCGTTATATTTTAATTACATTATAAATCCGACAAGTAATCTTTTATTTGCCTTATCGAGCGTTTTTCTGGCAAGTTGGCAAAATTTTGGCAAGCGTTATCACTTAAAATCGGTTAAAAACGAACGGAGGAAAACAAAACACGTCCGCTCTCTAAGCTGTCCAATTCAACACGCATAACGGGATAACTTGAGTAAAACTTGACCGATATTCAAAATCTTTTCTCCTGAAAGGTAGTATCAAAAGTGGGTTTGGTATTGCAGATGGGCATTTTTCTAACAGTTTATAGAAGAACATTTTTTGGATTCGAGTCGTTGGACTCAGCCAAGGCCCTAAAACTGAGTCTCTACTAGGATCAAACGTTTTTTTCTTTATAAATCGGCAAATCTTCCGATTTTCAAAATATTTTTTTTTTTGCTGAAATGTAATCGATTTAGGGATTGAATTTGGCCAAAATCAATCGGAAACAGCCGAAAAAGTGGTCAAAAACGTGGTTTTTTGAATGTCGGTGAAACTTTTCGACTTATATCTCTGCGAAATTAGAACGGAAATCGCTCTTGATGGTTTTAAATAAAAGATGTGGACATCAAAAATCACGAAAATTAAATTGGTGGAATTCTGTTGAGTGCTTCGGGCTGTAGTGTAGGCCAAACTCACGCTACGCGACCATAACCGATATGTGGTGGTTTTTCGTGAATATTTCTTTAATGATGAGGTTTTTTGTTCAGTGTCGTAGAGAAAAAAGTATCGAACATTTTTGTCCATGAGTATGGGACAGATAGATTCAAAGATCGGCCCTAGCACAAACAAATTCTTTTTGTGTGAAAAACATTTTTTTATATTTTTATACCCGTAAAGGGGTCTATTGCGTTTACCACGACGTTTGTAAATCGAATTTCGATCAGGTATTAGGGGGGAGAACATCGATCATGGTCCTTAGATGGCGAATCAGCAATACGTCCACACGATTTTAACTTTGGATGTTTCTTTTGAACTTTTTCGAGGAATTGCTCTGCTGAATATTGCTTACAAGATATTTGCAAATATTCTTTACCAGCGCCTTGGAAAACTCTGTAGGTGAATACCAAGGTGGTTTTCGTGTAGGTCGTTCAACATCGGACCAGCTGTTTAATATCAGACAGATCATGGAGAAGTGGAAAGAGTACAACATTGAAACACACCATTTGTTCGTTGACTACAAGGCAGCCTATGACAGTGTTAGAAGAAGTAAGCTATGGAGAGTAATGGAGGAATTTGGAATACCCAACAAACTGATCTCGCTAACCAAGTTAACACTGAATGGAGCTAATAGCCGAGTAAGGATCCGTAATCAACTGTCAGAGATTTTCGACATAAAGGAAGGCCTACGTCGGGGAGATCCTCTCGCGACGCTGCTTTCTAACCTGACCCTTGAAGCAGCTGTGCGCACCATGGACTTAGATTCTAGTGGCACCATTTTCACCAAGTCCAGTCAGTTGCTAGGTTTCGCAGACAACCTGGATATACTTGGACGAAATATGGATGTTGTTAAAGACAAGTTTATGGCCTCGGAGAGGAAAGGTACCGACCTTGGGTTGAAAGTTAGTGACGAAAAAACGAATTACATGATCATCCCGCCTTCGAATCAACACCAGGAGGAAACCGTAACGATCGACACAGACACATTCAAAATGGTCAACAAATTCATATCGGAGCTGAACACTAATAACGAGATCGCGGACAAAATTAAGAGACGAGTAATTCTGGGCAACCGGAGTTATTACGGCCTTCTGAAAATCTTAAAGACCAAGTCAGTAAGCCGAAATTCAAAATGCGCAATATACAAATCTGTGATCAGACCGGTGGTTACGTATGGTTCGGAGTCGCGGTGCTTGACACAAAGAGACAAACAATCGCTGCACACGTTCGAAAGAAAAGTACTGCGGACAATATTTGGACCAGTATTCGATCAAAGGCAGAACCGATGGCTTAGACGATTCATTCATGAGCTTAGTCAGCTTTATGGAGAGCCTGACATAGTCAGGACTACCAAAATAAACCGACTGCGTTGGCTCGGTCATGTACAACGAATGGGAGATCATCGTATTCCGAACAAAATCCTTAAAACCAGACCGGAAGGCAAGAGAGGTGCAGGGCGTTCAAAATCCAGATGGTATGACGCAGCTCTTGCTGACTTAAAAACTGTGGGAGTATCCAGCTGGGAGACGTTAGCTGCGGATAGGTCCGGTTGGAGAAGCATGTTGCACAAAACAAATATACAAAGTTCAAATCGTGCATATTCAGCTGTCCGTCCGTCAACAACTCGAGTAAAACTCAACCGATTTTCAAAAACTTTTTTTCCTGAAAGGTTATCGAAGAATCTTTTATGGGGTTGAATTTAGTTACTGTCATGTCGGCCCAAGGGCAGCCGAGCTAGGGAGTGATTTTTGGTCTTTTGTACATAACTTCGATTTTCCGATTTTCAGAAAAAAAAATTTTGTTGGAAAGATCTGGGCATGGCCGACAATTTATGGAAGAAACTTTTTTGGATTTGAGTCTTTGGACTTAGCTAGGACACTAAAAACGAGTCTCTACTAGGGCCATTCGTTTTTTTTTTTGTACATAACTCGAGTAAATTTCTGATTTTCTATCGACAGGTCTATGAAAGCCTTTTTGTAGAGGAAATTTTTTTGAGACTAGGCACTTGGGAATCGGACTAAGGTCGGCTCTAGCCGAAAAAATAGTTTTCTGTTATATTGTAGAGAAAATTGAGGCGAACGCTTTTGTTTATTTGTCGATCAATTTTGTGCTTTCGGGAGGGTTCTTTTACACTTAACAGTTAAGGCAATATTTACTTAAATACGTTCGAGTCTTTTCGTAACATTAACTCTTGTTTGTCACATCTACTCAGATGCGTACGGGTCTCTTGCATATGTTTGTCAAAAGATTAGCGAAAATTCTAGGTAATCGAATTCTCTGTCCCGAAATGAACCAGAGGTGCCGTTGCATCTCATTAACATTACGTTGTAAACAGAAACAAAATGCAATAGAAACTAGGTTTGTGTTGATATCCGTCCCCATTGCAAACAATTCGTTTTCATTAAAATGTTAACACAATCATTTTATTTAAACATTTAATTTTCTATAATTTCAAAGGGCATAGTAAAAGCTGTTTCGCCATTTAGCGAGCCATTCATACAATTGGATATGAAATTTTAAAGTAGGTTATTGCTTGTGGCGCTCTATTTTCTTGTGTTTATTACTTTTTATATCAAAAGATCATTAAGTGTTTGAAAATTTTTTTTTCAGCAGCGGTGGGTTTCCATACTCTGTCTACCAAAATAGAAAAATGGCCAAAAAACAAATTAAACATTGAAATGAAACTTACTGTAGCACTACAGCTGACTTTTTTTTTACGCAAAACTCATTTTAACTATAACCCAATTGGAAGCTTTCTTTTACACATAGAATTCTGTATAAACCTGACATATTTGTCGCAATAAATCTTTGCATCATTTATCTTCTTGAATAAATTAAATAGAATACTTGGCACTCCCATTGTATATTTTTACAAAAGAAACGAACATTTGAATGATTCTATAGTGTTACAACTAAGAAGACGCGGGAAACGAATTAGAATTTTAAAGCTTTCGACCATTTATGCATCTACAGCTTTTTTTGGACAATTTAGGTAAATCTCACCTTCTTTGGTTCTCTCCGGAAGATGAACGATTCGTCCCCTTTCAAAATGTTCATCAGATCTTTTAATTTTATCGAAAAATTTTGTGTGCTAATTTTTTCGAACAGTTTATAACAGTTGAGAGGGTACGTACTTTCTTAACTTCTTTTATTTTGAAAATGGGGTCCTTCGTATATGTATGTAAACGTATATTCTACCTACGACCTTGTGGAAATTGAAGCAAATGGAGGATAATGGTCATTGTTTTGTGAAGCGATCCATTACCCTGCAAATTATTTTCCAAATGATTTCGTATTTGCACAGGTGTCGTGAACATTGGTCAGTCATTTCCGCCTTATCTATTTCTTGACAGCATTTAATTACTGCTGATAGCTCAGTTAGGTAGAATGAGGAGTTGGTACCTAGTGGGATGGACAGTTCTATTGATGTTTCGTAATATACTCCAGCTCCGTCTGAATCATTGATTAAAGAGCCGTCTGTATAAAAACTCTCGCAACTTGCGTATGGGAGAACTTTATCCTTCCAGAGTGCTGTATCAAATTTCTGGGTGTGAGATCAAGAAGCACTTCTAAAGATATCGTTGGGGCCGAATGCCATGCACCTGTAATCGCTCTACATGCTAGCCTTTGAAATTTATTGAGCTTGTCCATGATGTTTGTTTGAGGGGCCGTTCATACATAAATTTTGTTCTAACCGTAACGCTTGCCTCATACCCCCCCAGAACCCCTCTTGCGTTACGTAATTTATGAACGACCACTGAGTACATTTGTGGTGCCGGAGGAAGTATCCGTAGAGTAAGACGGGTCTAACTACTCATATATAAATCCAGTAAAGTACTTTAGGGGAGAGACCCCATGATTTTCCATAGGCTTTTCTACATTGCCACAGTACAATAGTAGCTTTGTGAACTCGTTATTCTATGTTGGTAATCCAGCTTAGCGAAGAGTCTAAGATAACTCACAGATATTTTACCTCATTAACTAGAGAAATGGGGATGCCATTAATAGTTGGGATCCTTAATCCTTCTATTTTCTTTCCATTCTTTCGGAAAAGAATCATTTTAGTTTGTGTAGAGTTAATGTTCAGTTCATTTCCGGTACACCATTCTGAGATCTGGTTTAATACACCTTTTAAGACGTCACAGAGTGTGGAGATGAGTTTTCCTCTAAGGATTGTAACCAGATTATCTGAGAATCCTTCAGTTTGGTATCCCAAGCTATTGAGTGATGCTATTAGTCCGTCAATCACCATGCACCATAAAAGTGCAAGGAAGAACGCCTCCTTGCGGACTACCTTCTGTTACCATGATGGTTAATTTTGTTTCTCCATATTACTCGTAGACCTCCCTACTTTTTAACATATAGGAGATCCATTCTACGATTCCTGGATCGATAGCAAATTCATGACATGCGTTAATGATCGCAGTATATGTAATTAAACGCACCCGCGATATCTATAAAGCAGCCTACTGCAAATTCATTTTCTTATAGGGCTGCTTCGATGCTGGTAAGGACGTTGTGCAGTGCATTTTCGCAGGATTTCCCAGTTCGGTAAGCATGTTTATTCGTATGCAACTTCTTAATGCGAAGCGGTTGATCCCTCATATAGAGGTCTATAAGTTTTTCTAAAGTTTTTAGTACCATAGATCATCTAAGACTCCATACAAAATATAAGACCTTAAGTGCCAAACAACCACTTGTTTCTCGCACCTCCTCACAATTCGATTTACATACACAAAGTATCAAAGCCGATACACATAGGGCCGGTCTTTGTTCGAAAAGAAAGTTTGCAGCACTTTGATACAACTATACCAACTATAACATTATATTGGACCATCAAACTATGTGCTTTAGGTATTAGTTTCAGTTTGAAAGTAGAGAGGTTGGAGCTTCATTCATTAAAAACTTTTTAATTTGACGCTCTTGATTAGAAGTTTTCCAGGTGGTGTTGATAGCTAAAGGCCGTGGTAATTAACGTATTTAACGTGTTATTACGTGTGGTTATCGAATTGTTTATTAACAGCAATATAGTTTATAGCTTCGTTTAACTACCAGTGAGGGAGGCATACTTCCTAAAGTTACTCCAAAACTTCTTAATTGATTTGAACGATTTACAGAGTCGTACCTCTTACCTGCAAGAATTTTCTTATAGAAAAGTGAAATGACAGTTCGAAGTGTCGAAGCTGTCATAAAACTATTCCAACCAAAAGAAAAAGTTTAGGGGGACAGGCTCTACGCTATTCTGAAGCAAAAAGTACTGCTACATAAATTGCCACAGAGAAATTATGAAACAATGGCGTCCAACACACAGACATTTCAAAAGTTATGTCAGAGAAATGTTCGCTTTGCAAGAATTAACACCTCTTGCAGTTATTATGCTATGCATTCCTGACAACTATCTACATGACGCCCTTACTTGTTGTCTATATGGCGTATACATAGTTTGTGTGTTACATATGTGGAAGAATGGTGTGCTCTAAGTGTTTGGGAGTTCCTATATTTCCATGGTAACAAAGGAAATCCCGCTTCCATTCTTGGTTAGCTAGCGTCAGAAAAATCAAAATGTAAAATCTTAAAACTACAACCGAACGATACTACTACCTGTAACTTCCAAATGGACTGCCAAATTTATCTTCGGTTCCGTATTGACTTGACCTGAAAGATGAACATTTTAACCATTGACTTAATTTCTAAAAAACAATAATACGCACACTCATAAATGCCACTGTCCCGTTGTTGAGCGTATTCAATCTTTAAATCCCAATCATCCGATTCAGGTGGATGAAGCACATCGAATCTCTAAAATATTTAAATTTACCTTTTTAGTTAAAATGCATACAGAAACTATTTTTGAGTTGTATAAGCTGTACAAAGAAACGAAAAAGATTTTCTTTCTTCCATCGAAATGTAAAACCGCATCTAGGGAGTAATTGATGACTGTGTGTAGCGAGCAAAGTGTGGAATGTGATGAATAATTTAAGATGAGTGTGAACCGTGTGATCGGTGTGAAATGTGTAAAATGTGTGATGAAATTGAAGTGTGAATCGTGTAATGAGTGTGGATTTTGTGATAAGTGTGGATTGTTTGATGACAGTGGATTTTCAAATAAGTGTGGATTGTGTGATGAGTGTGGATTTTGGTATAAGTGTGAATTGTGTGATGAGTGTGAATATATTGATGAGTGTGGATAGTGTGGGTTGTGTGATGAGTGTGGATTGTGTGATGAGGGGCTGTCCCTAAATTACGTAACACGATTTTCGCGCTTAGAACGCCCCCCCCCCCTCGGTGTCACATAGGGTAACAATCTCTTACAATAACCTATGTTACGTAACAAAATTCAAAAATATTTTTAAAAAATACTTTCAAGTCCATTCATGACGTCAAAAACGTAACTCAGATGAAAGTGCATAAACTAGAAAACGTTCTCACAAAACGATTTGGAGAGCAACCGACTTGAATTTCTATAGCTGTTGGAGAATTTGAATTTGAACTAAGATGAATTTCTTCGTAATATTAATTTATCAGTGGGCCAGTTTTCAGTGCGATCCCCTATGTGAAAATGATCTTTAGCTTTTTGTTGAATGAGCTCTTGATATGAATTTTAGAGCTTGAATTGTCATCATGGCCACCAGTTTGCAATTCAAGGTGATCTTTAGCATGAGAGATCGTTACAAAATTTAAAAAATTCAGTGAAAAATATAAATTTTCGTTAGAAAAACTTTGTTACGTAACATTACCACAAATACCCCCCCCCCCCCGTGTAACAAACCGTAACAATTTGTCTGTCTCCCCCCTCCCCTCCCCCTCGAGCGTTACGTAATTTAGGGACAGTCCCTGAGTGTGAATTGTGTGATGAGTGTGGATTGTGTGATAAGTGTGGATAGTGTGATGAGTGTGTATAGTGTGGGTTGTGTGATGAGCGTGGATTGCGTGATGAATGTGGATTGTGTGATGAGTGTGGATTGTGTGATGAGTGTGGATTGTGTGATGAGTGTGAATTGTTTGATGAGTGTGGATTGTTTGATGAGTGCGAATTGTGTGACGAGTGTGGATTGTGTGATGAGTGTGAATTGTTTGATGAGTGTGGATTGTTTGATGAGTGTGGATTGTGTGATGACTGTGGATTGTGTGACGAATGTGGATTGCGTGATGAGTGTGGATTATGTGATGAGTATGGATTGTGTGATGAGTGTAGATTGTGTGATGAGTGTGGATTGTGTGGATTGTGTGATGAGTGTGGATTGTGCTATGAGTGAGGATTGTGTGATGAGTGTAGATTGTGTGATGAGTGTGGATTGTGTGATGAGTTTGGATTGTGCTATGATAAGGATTGTGTGATGAGTTTGGTTTGGCTGAACAGTGTGGATTGTGTGATAAGTGTTGGTTGTGTGGATAGTGTGATAAATATGGATTATATGACAAATGACAAGAAGGCAAACAGCATGAACCGAAAAATATCTTCTCCCTAGCTGCATACAAAATTGTTTACGGAAAGAGTTTAAAAATACTGGGATTTCTCTTCCTCTGTATCAAACAAATGTCGTGCTTAAAGAAATCTTAATTTTATTTGTTACCTGATCTCCTGTATAAGTATAAATATTTGATGTTAAAATGTGTAGATCACGTTTCCTCATCCAAGATACCTGAAAGGAAAAACGAAAAAAATGAATTATAAGTGAACAAAGTCAATTTGAAGAACTTTACTTAAAATTTGTATAAAATGTAATTTTCCATCGGAAAATGATCTGATTTAGATAAGCAAACAATTTTTTTGCATACAAAAGTTTTAGTTGGAAAACTTAGATGATTAGGTAAAAACGTTTGAAAATAAATCGAAATCGTGCCAGTCGCGTTCTTTATTAACGTATTGTTCTACTCAAGTATACAAATATGGCAAAAGTATTCCACAAACAATGGAAATGCGAGTAGAAAATTACTTTTTCGAATGCAAGTATTTTCTCTGTGTATTGCAAATGTTAATGTTGAGGTGTCGTGTCAGTTAAGTCTTCGCCAAAGTTTTATTTTCCCTGTTCGCTGTGAACGTGATGGTTTGTTTTTCACACGATTCGAATTTACATTTTCGATAATAAAGTTTGATAAATTATTAAAATCACACCCTTTGTGTGTGGTGTATAACTACTTTTATTCTTTGAGGTTCGGTTGTATATAGAACTGTCAGAATTGTCAAATTAAAGATCGGAGTGGGCCGACGCACACCTGACCCACAATTTCAGCGGGTCGACCCACAGTTGCAGAACTCACAGAAGTCGTTTTTCAGTGCGTTCTAAAACTGCGGGTCAGGTGTAGGTCGACCCACTAAAATTTTGGGTCAGATGTGGGTCGACCCACTCCGATCCTTATGTCAAATGTTGAGAGCTACACTACACTCTCTATTTCGCTGCTCTTAGGATGTCTAAAACGGCTCTTTATTCAATAATTTACTCCTCTTCAGGTAGAGATACTCCAAATTATATGTAACAGCTATCGATTTATATACCTCTGTAATTCACACCGCTTGAAAAAAAACGTATGTCACAGATCGGGAGCAGCAAGCACTGTTGGAAAAATTGTTGTTTTATCTTTCCAACAGTGCTTGCTGTTTGCTGTTTTGTTGTTTTTAGTTGCATCACTTCATTGGTTTTATTTATTGGCCAAATAATAACAAACTTTTGGTAAATCAGACCGTATCAAAACATCAGGACACATAAATCGGTGGCAAGAACCGATTAGCAACACTACTCATGATGGATGATCTGCAGATTTGTAGAAATTTGCGAAAGAGTCACCCCATACAACACCAAACTAAAACTAACAAAAAGCTTATTTCATTGAGTATTCTACCAGAGTTAAGGCAACATTTACTTCGATACGTTCGAATCTTTCTGCAATGTCTATTCTGTTTGCCACATCTATTCTGATGCATACGGGTCCCTTGCATATGTTTAGACCCGTACGAAGAACGAAGTTCTTCGAAAAGGGGTCTTATGCGTTTGTAACCACCCCAATTTCAACCTGGGAGTAGGTGGGGAGCATCGATCGTGGTGCTTTGATGACGAATCAACAATAAAACGTTGTCCGTCCGTCCGTCTGTCACCGCGATAACTTGAGTAAAACTCAACCAATTTTCAAAAACTTTTTTTCCCTGAAAGTTAATCAAAATATCTTTTATGGGATTGAATCTGGGCACAGTCGGCCTAAGGGCCGCCGAGCTAGGGCCGTTTAAGTGGTTTTTGGTCTTTTGTACAGAACCCGAGTAAATCTTTTCCGATTTACATAATTTTTTTTTGAAAGGTATGGGCATGGCCGATAATTTATGGAAGACACATTTTCAATTTTGAGTCCTTGGACTTAGCTAGGGCACTAAAACCGAGTTTATGCTAGGGTCATACGTGTTTTTTGTACATAACTCGAGTAAATCTGCTCCGATTGTCATAAACTTTTTCTTGTTTGAAAGATCTGGGCATGACTGACAATTTGTAGAACAAACTTTTTTGATTTTGAGCCCTTGGACTTAGCTAGGGCATTAAAAGGGAGGCTCTGCCCTACATTTTTTCGTACATAACTCGAGTATAAATCTCCTCCGATTTAAAAAAAAAATTAATCGAAAGGTCTAGGAATGTCTCACATTTTATAGAAGAAAGTTTTTTGATAAGATGCCCTTGGACTTAGCCAGGACCCTAAAACTAGGCCCAACATGTTTTTGTTTACATAAATCGGGCAAATCCTAACCGATTTTGTTGATTCTTTTTCTATTTGAGAGGTAACCGTGTACCGCATTATATTCATAAACAAATTTGGGCCTGTGCTTGGGGCTCAAGTGGGCCTCTGGTTGGTCCTAAGGTCGGCCCTAACCAAAAAAACATTTTTTTGTCATATTGCAGAGCAGATTGAGGGAAGCATTTTTGTCTATGGAAGTCAGAGGCATTTCCTTATGGCCCTAGGTCGGTCCTAAAGTCCGCCCTTAACAAAAAAATTGTTTTTTGCTACTTCTTTTACTCCTTTTCTTCTGACGGGTTTTTCAATATTGCCCTATCGGCAATTTCCAAATAATGTGGATGTAATTTCAAACACTTAAGAGTTAAGGCAATATTTACTTAGATGCGTTCGAGTCTTTTCGTAACATCAACTCTGTTTGCCACATCTATTCTGATAGGTATGGGTCCCTTCATATGTTTTATTTCCATTTCCAGATTTTTATACTTACAGTCATTTTCGTTTCCCATTATCTTTATTTCCCATAACCTTGATTTCTCGGGAACCAATATTTTAGGACAAAATCTACCCGTAAACTCCTCCTTTGTATCCTCGCTGCGCTTTCAGACATAATCTATTCATTCAACGTCCAATCACATAGTGATTGTGGGATTAGAATCATAGGCTCCGGTTCGCAAAACTGAGATGTGGAGCTCAGCTTTACTAGCTCGTCTGCTATTGTCACTTTGAAACAAAGTTAGAAAGTTAGCCCTAATTTTAGGAGGAAGTAAATTTATACAAAAAGTTTGTAATGCAATTTATACATATGGAAATAGCGAGCGAAATAGGTTTGGGCGTTCGTCTGTAGTGGGTACTTTTTATAATTTAATTCAATACTACCGATAAAAAAAGTAATTTACCGATAACTTATTACCCATACCTTTATTTGAACCACTTCCCTAAGACATTGATCCTTTTACAAAATGTAATGAGATCTTTTGGGCACTACTCCAAATATTTCCGGTTCAACCCTACCCCAAATATTCGTTCAAAAATTTATCGGTAAATAATTATCGGTTGTTTACTATTTTTTATCGGTAAAATTGAATTGAATATCGGTCGTTTATTACCACCATAATTTTTTCAAAGGATTCTACCAAATCGATGTCGAAATAAAGATAAATGTAAACACTTGTATGTCCCGATAAAATCACAGAAACCTGTGCACCGAAAGAGCTGTTGTTTATTGACAAAAAAAAAAAACGAAATGCAATTTATCAAGAATCCGTTTGTTTTTATTGATTTAAAATAATTCTAAAGATGTATACAACAACCGTTATGTGTGCACAGCACATTTATGTGAACATGTTAAGAACATAACACGAATAAAAAGGACATTAGTAGAAATCAGATCACGTTAAGAGCTATTTATATTTACATCCCTTGGGGGGATAAAATGTTTACGTATGTTAGATCTATGTGTGCATAATGTATGTATCAAAGTACGCTTGTTTTCAACTTGTTCATGCAAAAAAGTTTTCTTCCATGTTGTTAGGATATGTTATGTGCTCGGGTAAATATATGAATGGAAGCATCGCACAGCACATACAAAGGCAAAGTTTATTTCGCTTCATTTTTATCAGCTGTATACTCTTTATGGCTCCTTTCGCTATCCACCACTTCGTCTAACGATGCTTTTTTTCGTTATTTGCTTGAATGATATCAGTTTTGCCTGAAGGACAACATTTTTCCTATGATATTGTACGCTGAGCTATATTTAAGATTTTCGAATGGTATTTTCAGGCCTTGCCATATGACAGACTACATACATCAGTCACAATGATATTAAGGCTGTGTAGCGATTTAATATAATCCCGAATACATAAATATATTCAACGGATCACGTCAATATATATCGAGCGAATTCTTTTGCATTTGACTTATGACTCGAGAATTTATTTCATAATTTATAATTCAATGAGGATAAAACGCCCACCGTCTGTTTTTGGGGGATTCCTTTGTTCCATTGTACCGAAATTATTGTCAGAAAACGTTCTCTCACTTGCGATGGTGTGAAATTTCTGATAAAAATGGATGAACAAAGCTTTCCGACGAAATGTGTTCCGGGAGATTTTTTTTTATCATCGCCTCAAATACCACTGAGCAAACAAGCTGATTATGTAATCGTTACTGCCGACTTTATCCGCAATTTTACTTTTCTGTTGTTCATTGATTTGAAATTCAGATATTTATAAATTTTTTAGTCAATGTTTGACGAGTTCAAAAAAAAAAAATTTGCCAGGAATGGCGTATACACACATCGCATAAAGTTGATTGTTGTGTATCACATTTACATATGAGAATAGATTGTGGCTTGTCTGTTAAGCTTTGTTTAGACGGATTTCAAATTTATTTCAAGTCAAAAGAAAAAAGAAATCACTTGGTAATATTAAATTTTTAAATTGCTTTGAACGAACAACCAAATTTAAAAATGTATAAATAATGAGGCTAAATGGTAAAATTCGTGCAAAAAACGCTTGAAATACGACACATTTTTTGTGATATGGAGAAGGAATGTTAAATATTTGCGTAACAGATCAATGTCAAAAATGTATAACGTGTTAACTGAACACGAACACCCAATCGTTAGGGGATTGTCCTCCTTAAAGGCATATTGCCAACCCGTCTTCGAATCACTCCGTCTTTAAATCGATAAAAATTTCGTTACGTAACAATTAGGGTGGGTCGATTTCGGGTCATTTTACAACACTCATGTTTTCGGTTGTAGGAACATGAGAGAAACTTTTCTGCGTTATTACTTTTGTATTTCCGAACACTTTTGAGTATCCCACAACCAAATGGAATTTTTAAAATTTTTTTTGATACTCAAAAGTGTTCCGAAATACAAAAGTAACAACGCATAAAAGTTTCTCTCATGTTCCTACAGCCGAAAACGTGTGTGTTGTAAAATAAGACAAAATTGACCCAAAATCGACCCACGCTAGAAACGAGCATTTAAAAGTACATAATATTGTGGTCGCAGTTGAAAATTGGAGCTTTGAGAAAATTGTTTTTGCGATTGAGAATTGCGATGAAATTGCGCCAGCTCTCAGTTCTCTCAATTTGACTCAGTACCTGTCAAAAAATGTATCGAGAAATAAAATTGAGAGTGCTAAGAGAAATTATTCTCATTATCTATCAAACAATGAACGTCGCAATAAAATTGAGAGAAATTATTTTCACTATCGGTCAAACAATGTACGGCGCAATAAAACTGAGAGAGTGCTGAGAGAATACGAAAATACAAAATTTAGACTACAATCACAATACAAGTTTTAACTTTTGAAAAACATTTCAATTTTCAACAAAAAATGATTTTTGAAAATTTTTACATTTACCTTTACAAAAACCTTTTGATTTTAAAAAAACTTGAACTTACAAACAATTTTTAAATTTCACTCCCCAATGTTCCTAACTTTAAGAGCACGTTGATAAATATTGAACTGTTTTTGCGATGTTTTTAGAACAGAATCCTGCGTAAATAACAAATTATTCAAAAAACACCTCATGTACCGTGGGAGTATGACTCTTACACAAATTACAGATACAGATGAATCAGAATTGAAAAAGTTTAGGAATGAAGGTGTAAATTTCTGATCTAAAAAAAACGTCGCAATTTTGACAGTTTGCATTTTTGCAACGTGCTCTTAAGAGCGATGTTTTTTTAGAACAGAATCCTGCGTAAATAACAAATTATTTAAAATTATAGCTCATATACTGTGAGAAGATGCAAATAATAGATGAACCAGAATTAAAAAAGTTTATGTATGAAGGTACCACAAATTTGCCCCGAAATAACATCGCAAATGAACTTGGAATGCGATAATTTTTAAGAGCAATTTTAGACCTTCATATTTAAACTTCTGATTCATCAATTATTCGTGTAAGAGTGTCATCCAGGGCCTATTATGTTGCATTAATTCACAAAAATTCGCAAAAATTCACAAAAAATTTACACTGCTTTGCGTTATAACTCGTTTCTTCTAAATGTTTTTTAATGTATTTTCGAATGTTTTGCATGTTTAGTTTTTGTGCTAGGCCTTTAAGAATAGTTTCAAACTAATTAGGCAAGGCATTTCATTCATAAAAAATTCCACGATGTCACGGAAAAATCGTCTTATTGAAACTCTCCCCTCCTTGAGCTTGGTTCCCCTTCTCGGTATGTTTCGTCACATAATAAACAACGAATGTAAATTACGCCAAGGAGGGTGTCTCCCGAATGATCTTGTGATTATCATAAAATATTTCACTCTTGTCTAGGATGTAGTAACGTAGTAACCCTTTTCTCGTTTGACGATTTTAACGAAATATAGCTTTCGAACGTCACCCCCCTCTCTCCGCGAAAAAATCCGGATAATGCAAAATCCGAATGACTCAAAGTTCGGATGCCTCAAAATACAGATGATTAAAAGTATATTAAATAAAATGTTGTTAGAGCAGTTGTACCTGACTTATGACAAACGTTGGAAAATCAGCCGCCGCAAATAAAAGAGCGGAGTCTAGGGGCGGCAGGTGCTGCAAAGTGTTGTCAAGAGGGAATATCTGCCCTTGCGGGGTCTAAAGCGCAGAATCTTATAGACAGATATGTTAATGAAAAATAAACTACCACAAATCCGGATGCTCCAAAATCGGGATGCTTCACCCGGACGATGCTTATAATGCGAAATCATCCGGATTTTGAGGCATTCGGATTTTGTATCTTCCAGATTTTGGTGTCCCGATTTTGAGTGTCCGGATTTTGAGTGTTCGGATTTTGTGCTTCCGGATCTTGAGGGTTAGCCCTTTATATTCTTATGTATGGATGTGTGCTTATTCGTTACTACCACGAGCTCTGTATTCAATGTAAAAATTCACGAAATTCACAAAATTCGCAAAAATTCAGAAAATTTGCAAAAATTCACAAAATTCACCAATAAATTCAACATAATAGGCCCCTCACTGTACGTCGCAAACTTGACAGTTTGCATTCCTGCAACGTTCTCTTAAGAGCGATGTATTTTTAGAAAAGAATTCTGCGTGAATAACAAATTATTCAAAATTATAGCTCATGTACTGTGAAAAATCATCGCATTTAAGTTCGTTTGCGACGATATTTTAGAGAAAATTTACACCTTCATACCTAAACTTTTTGAATTCTGATTCATCTGTAATTTGTGTAAGAGTCATACTCTCACGGTACATGAGGTGTTATTTTGAATAATTTGTTATTTACGCAGAATTCTGCTCTAAAAAAACATCGCAAATTTGACAGTTCATATTTTCTAAACGTGCTCTTAAGAGCTTGTCAGATATTTTGACAGTTTCTAAGGCAGTGATCATCAATTTTAAATTCCGAAACATCTACTGTTTGCATAAAACATACCTTTATAGATTCTCTGACTCAGAATATATAATTATTGAGTCTTAGTGTCAAAATTTGATCTGAAAAAACATCGCAAAGACTCGGCGAATAGAAATATGCAATGAAAAAACATCGCAACACATAGAACTGTCAAAATATCTGACACGCTCTTAAGAGCAAGTCGCAAAAATATCGGAGTTAAAGTTGCGATGTTTTGGCGGAGCATAACCTTGCGATAACAAACAATTACTTCCACACATTTACTGGATTAAAATGTTATTTACAAAGATAATAGATGAATTAGAATTCAGCACGGTTAAGTATGTACTAGGGGCTAAAGTAGTTTTGAAAGAACATCGCATAGAAATGCGGAATGCGATGTTTTCTTTTATAGCAACTGTAAACTTTCTTATTATTTTTGATTGTATAGCAAACGAATCAGGAGGCTTCTATTATCAAGTTCGCTTGCGAGAAAGGGTTTTTATAAATGTGAGACTTTCTTTGTAAGCTCAAGGGCTCAAGCAGGAAATATAACTCCCTTTTATCTCACATTTTCCTTCTCCTGAAAGTTAATTTCCGTATTTTCAGCAAGCAAGAATGTATATCTCACTTTTGTCTCCCATTTTCCTTCCCAAAAATAAAGGTCCTGGGATCCTCATAAGAAGACCTCAGTTTTCACAGTGGTGCCTGATAAAAACCCTAAAAACTAACATTTATCCTGACATTTGGAATTGAGGTTTTTTGAAATGAGGTTTCCTTTAAAAAATAGTTATTGCCAAACAAATTACCTACTGTTTTACCAAACGTACGGCCCAGTCCATTTAATAAATTATCCATAAATCTGTGTTTGTTTTGCCATTCGCAATTCAAATGCTTGCAGTTAAAAGAACAAACATTCAACATTCTCAAATCGACGGAGTTCCACATAATACACTTAACTCGAATTTAACTTTTCTATGTTCGTCTTGCAATTTAACCACTTCACTTAAAAAAAGAGGAATGAATGAAAGAAAAACAATAATTTCAAGTTGATGGTTAAAAAAGTTAAATGGAATTTTAAGGCAGATTGAAAGGACGTTGTTAAATGAACTGTAAGGTGTTTTGTTCCCTTTGTTAAACTGGTCTCTGGAACGAAAGGCACACACACAAAACTTCCACACAAATGCTAGAGAATATTTCGTTTTTTGTTGCTGGGAAAATCTTATTTAACATTCTATAAATATGCTGTAGTTTGTTGTACGGTTACGTTCCCAAAGTTGTAAAATAAGTGATTGATGCACATAGCGAGTATAAATTACGACAATATATGTGAGATGAACACTCACGTTTTTCCAGCCATTTGCTGGAAAATGAATAAATGGTGGAAATCTATGGCGTAGCGTGGAAAATTAAAGGAAAATGCAGAAGGAAAGGAAAAAAATCTATTGTGGTTTTTAAGAGAGTGTATATGATGACTCTTGAAATGGAAATGATGAAATGGGTGTAGTGTGCTATGCTATTGGTTTAATGGGTGGAATGGCAAGTGTGACAGTCGGTTAACATTTTATGTTGTGCTAAATAAAGCACTTTTAAGTTGTATGAGTGTAAAGTGGCACTTAATTCGAATTGAAAGGATGATATAAATGTTGAAAATGTGCATTTATTTCATAATTGAGTGAAATACGAAGATGCTTATCATCATTTTGAATTCCTTCATTTGAATAAAAAAATTATTAAAACGTATTTGAATTGCTTGAAGATTTGCATAAAATTTGGGAAAATTTCAATTCAGAACATTTGTCGTAGATAAGGAAGGGTCATTTCGTGGGTACGTTTCCCGTTACTTCATTAAAAAAAGGAATAGAAGACAATCGCAAAAACGAGCACAAAAGTTTAGGGGTGGGGCTTACAGTTTAAGGAATTGTATGGAAACGTATGGAAATGTAAGAGAAATAGCTGGAGGGAAGATCACGATTTTTAATGCTAGCCACGAAAATAATCGTGGAATTCTATCTGACATAAGTGTCAGCGATTCAGAGAATTCTCTGAAACCTTTGAATGAAAGCTACAAATACACTAAAAATTCCTGGATTTTCGCGTTAGTTGTATGCTGCATATATATAGTTAAATGCTGTATATATTAGTTGCAAGTTGTATAATATACCCACATGCAGCATTTCGTATGCTGCATGTTGGTATATTATACAACTTGCAACTAATATATGCCACATATCACTATAGATATGCAGCATACAACTAACGTGAAAATCCAAGAATTTTCAGTGTATAGTGTTTTTACAGTGTAGTGCAACAATATTTGTGCAATTTAATGTCATTGATTTTAACTGTCATAAAATTGGGAAAATGACATAAACGTGCCAATAGATGTGGTATGTTGAAATTTTATCACAAAATGGAAATATCTTAGTAAAAAATTGCACCAAAAGTTTTAAAATAAACTTTTGTACAAAAACTAAGCATAAATCCAAAACTCTTTGTAGTAGACGAAACAACAAGCCAAATTAATTTTACTCAACCGTCGAAAACAGGTAGACACACAGAAAAAATCGATGGTTCCAGAGGCGCCGCTTTGAATTCGCTCGTTGGGTGCGAACACTAATATTTGTTCACTAGCTCATTCAAGTAAATGAAACTAGTCTACTCTATTGTATTCAAATAAAATAAAAACAGTTTTATAGGGTGAGCTATCGTTCGAGTCATTTTTTTTAGATTTATCAGTTTGGGATGATCGCTTCCTTCCCGGTCATCATTTAAATCTTCACGCGAGCCTTCCTGTCGCTACCAAAAATCTGTCAAGTGTGGCAGGTCCCAGATTAGCGATTTGGGATGGTCCCACGAAAGATTCCCCGAATATCTTACGCCTCAGCTGAAGGTACTTGGGGCATTCATAAATTAAGTTTATGCCTTTTTCAACGAAATGGATCTGTTAGGAGCGATCGCACCCATCTACACCCTGTAGTCGGCGCCACTGGATGGTGCTGCACAAATATTGTTGCACTCGACTGTAAAAAGATACAAGAAATTATTCTCTCGCGAAGAGCTTGCCACTCTATACGTTCGGCCTCTCCCAAAGTTTCTACATGAATGTGTATTAGTGCTTCTCTCTTAACATAAAATCTCGTGGAAAATATTAAAAAAAGTTTTTCAATTAATGGGTGACATAAATCTATCGAATTGACTCTCCAGGATATACCACCATAAAGTACGTGCCGTTGCTTTGCACATTTCGCTGTTATGCTAGTGTTTATCAGAGACATTATGGCACTTCTCTATACATTATATTATCGTAGCAGAAAAGGTCAATTGACTGTTTAGAAAACCCGCGCTAGGAGGAGCAAAGACAATGATCGTTTGTTTTTTCTCTGGAATGGGTCTTGTGCCCACTGTGCCTCTAAAAACCAAATAATAATTAATTCTGAAAGGTTTACAATCATTTGTTTGCTTAGATTTTTTTTTTAGAATTTATCAGTCTAGGACGATAACTTTCGTGATCTAGAACACAGATCTTGTGACCATTTGTTCCTTTTACTGTTCATCATTTAAAATCACGAAAACCTTTGCGTGCCGACCAGGAATTTGTCTAATATGGCGCATAGCGCCCAGCGTCCTGTGTCTTAGCTGATGGAATTTAGGGCATTCACAACGTGAAAGACCGTTTCCTCTTCCAAGCCACAGGAACAATCTGGGTTACCTGAAATTCTCATCTTCGTCAGGTGCTTGTTTAGTCCGCAATGTCCGGTCGTCGCACCAACCACCCTTCCTATGCGATCCCGGTCCATCCTCAGGAGTTCTCTAGTCCATTTCTCGTTCGGAGTGGGGAAGAAATGCTTTTTACGCATTCCTCCTTCGTACGCGGTCTAGCTTTTTTATGCTCCGCATTCACCCAGTGGTTCACAGCTTTCACACAAACCGAATTCGGATGGGTATGTGAGATTCTTGTCAGTATGTGATTGTTGTTGAGCCGCTTTTTGCCATCTCATCAGCCCAGGCACCCAAACTACTTTGACCCGATTTCTCAGCCCTATCTGGTACAAGTAGCTTTTACGTTCTTCTACCAATTTAGAAGTCACAATGGATGATATCAGCGCTTTTATTGCTATCTATCTATCTATCAGTGCACACGCTCACGTCCTCACCATTCAGCCCTTCTGAGCTCCCAAAAAAGCTGCTGAAGTTTCCGGCTAGAAGAGTCTGGATCCAGGTGAATACAGGTGCCGATATCCGTCCTCGGGTCATATACACCGGCTCCGGTCCCTTCACTTGTGTTCGACCCGTCTGTGAATCTGACCCATTCACTGTCGGGTAAAGTCCCGCGGCATGTCAAAAATCTAATCAGGGATCATATTTTTGATCTTGCTCATGCCTGGTCTTGAAACCTGGAGACCACCAGCCATTTTGTGCCAGCCTACCTGCTGTTGCGAAAGATTTCGCCATCACTACTATATCGATAGGTGGCACTGCTAGCACTTCAATGGTACCCGTGAAACACACACACCAACCTCTGATTTGTTTGCCTAATCGACAAAAATTATTTAAAGAGATGGAAGCATTTTCTTTGCTGGAAATTGCAAAATTATAGTTAATATTTTCGCCATTATTTCGTCATGGCCCCACTTTCTACGTCAAAAAGAGATTTGAATATTTTTCCGCTAGGCACCAACTCTT
>CM055404.1:40245435-40270217 GCA_029228625.1 Pseudolycoriella hygida | reverse complement strand
GGGGGGGGGGGGGTTGTAGGTAAGGTAAGCATCGATTATGGTCATTATATGCAGAATCAACCAAAAAAATGATTTTCAAAAAAAAAATCCCTGAAAGATAATCGAAAAAGTGAGGTCAAGTTCAATTTTGGGCATGTTTGGACCAAGGGCCGCCGAGCTAGGGCCGCTTAAGTGATTTAAGGTCTTATGGACATAACAAGATTAAATCTCTACCGATGTTGATAATTTTTCTTTTAATCGATAAGTCAATGAGTGCCCAACAATTTATGGAAGAAAATTTTTTGACTTTGTGCTCTCGGGCTTAGCTAGGGCTCTAAAAATGAGTTTTTCACAAGGCCCTAAGGGTTTTTTGTACATATTTTGAGTTAATCTTATACGATTTTCACGACTATTTTTTTATTTGAGTGGTAAGCAAATGCCTGACCGTACTCAACAAAAAAATTGGGGCCAAGGCCTCTACTTAGGGCCTTAGGTTGGTCCTAAGGTCGGCCCTGGCCAAAAAATTTTTTAATTTGCTATGTTGTGAAGAAAATTTAAAGAAACATTTTTGTCCACGGAAATATGGTTCGTAGGCCCTTACTCAGGGCCTCAGGTCGGTCCTATGGTCGGCCCTGGCTCAAAATTTTCTTTCCAATGTTGCAGAGAAAATTGAGGGAAACAGTTAGTAGAGGGTCGTAGGTCTCTACTAAGAGTGACAGCGACAGTCATTGATTAGGACCACCGGTAGTCTTCATGACTTTTCACAATTTTCTCCATTCAACTTCGCCTGCTGGCTATTCAATCTTGCTGTGAATCATGTGGATCCGACTCTCCCCACTCGTGAGTTCAGAAACAAAGTTCTCAAGCTTAATGACTCAGTCTTCGATTCATTTGGTTTGGTTGGATAATATGTTTTTTTAGTGCTTTCTTTTCACCACGGCTACATAAAACTGAAAGCACTGGCCCGGTGATTGACTTTGTCATATTCAAATATTTTGAAAAATTTCTTTAAATTATCTATCACACAATGAAATCCATGAAACTTCTACTTGGTCTATCCCAAATCCGAACACAATTAGCCTGGGTATTCAATATACTCTTAACTAGCCTCTAATCAACCATGCTTTGAAACAGTCCCAAACCACCACAGACGGCTAACCTTTGCCGCCTTTTTTATCGACTACTTATCGACAACTTACCAATACCTGTTTTTGGTCGTGCAAATAAAATTGAATGTCTTCTGAATAACGACCCTCATTCGGCTCTGGTGTGAATGATTTTTAAACTTTTTAGTATCAATCAGTTTTCCACTTAATTTTATTTTTGTTTATTTTCGTAGTTTTCCTTGCTTTTAGTTAGTTTTTTCAATTTCGTTCTTTGAACCTGTCTGTCATCAACAAAATACGCAGAAATATTTCGTCTGTGTAAGACGTATGTTACACGTTCAAGAATAGATGTGGCACTTTAATCATTACTTACATCACAAGGGGTGAAAGTATACAAATCCAAGCCTGCGCGGGAATTGCTGCAAGCGCCGAAGTCAATGTGAAATCAAATGTGCGCTTTTTGCATCCTTGTATTTTTTATTCGCTCTTTCATACAAATGCCAAAGTACACTGCCATGCGATTTGCGAATTATGTCATGTTCTGAACAAAATGGGTTCAATAATCAGTGTTTTATTATCCCTGGTGAAAATGAAGGTCTCAAAAGTTCGAAAAACGTATACTCACGGTCTCAACTCCCATGTATTTCGAAACCGTGAGTATATGTTTTTGTAACTTTTGAGTCTTTCATTTTCACCTGGGATTTTTTATCAGTAATCTGTCTAAAAAGAAAAAGCAATGAAACCTCTACTAATGTAGTGATTTCTTTAAGGTGGTGACACTCTGGTCGATTCCAGAAGGCAGCCTGATACCAAAAATGTTCCTTCGACAATGTATGGGTAAACGAATACATTAATGTGCATTCGCTTCCGGCTTGGCATCGGTGTGCGTACTTGATAAGTATGAGTAGCCTTACAGAAGGCAGCCTGGAGGGGAAAATCTGTTAAAGTCATTGTAATTGCAGTAAAGAATATTAAATGTCATATTTCAATTTGGGACCAGACTGCTGCTGCCCTCTACACTCACGGCAGAGTAACTTGAGTAGGCAGTCTGGTGCTGAGTTGAAATTTATATGACGTATAGTATTCGTTTTTGCGATGACATTAACAAATTTTTGGCTGCGTTCTTTATGGTTACTTAAATGTCTCAGAACAGCATAATTTTGAATATCCGACGTCATATTGTTGTTTCGTCCGGCCCTGTCGACACTGTTATTATTATCAAATACGTCACTGTGATTTATATGTCTACACTATACGATTCGGACATATACAATACATGCCCGGAGCAATGGCTATTTATACAACGAGACTTGTAGGTTGGTTAAGATTCGAGATGATTTTCAACCCGCACGGATGAAAATGAATTTTGTTCAATTACGAAGTATAGGCAATTTGAATCTAGTAGCCGGTACTTTATGGCGCAATATTTTTCAATTTTACACCAGGCTGCCATCTATGTGACCTTGAATCACGAAAAGAAAATTGAAGCACATCGCCGTGACTGTAATGACGAATGCTTTACAACGCACTGTATTTCAACTTGACACCAGGCTGCCGCTGTCATATACATTTAAACAAACATAGCGCATAACGCAGCCTGGAGTCAAGATGAAAATTGGTGCGTTGCAAAGCATTCGTCAATGGCGTTATAGTGATATGCAGGGACGTGACAGTCTTTTGTTTTGATATTTGCAAGTAATACTCAGTTAGCTGCAGTTTCGACCGAAGCTAAGTTCATTGCAAAAAAAATCAGCTGATTTGAGTTTTATTTGCAAAGATCAAAACAAAAGACAGTCACGCTCCTGGTGCTTCAATTTTCTACACCAGGCTGCCTTCTTAATGACTTTAAATTATGGAAAAGTACGCAGCCTGGTATAAAATTGGCAATTATTTTACCATAAAGTACTCGCTATTGCTCTAACATTTCCTAACATCATTTTTTGATTCCAGGCAGGGGCGTGACACTCTTTTGTTTTAATCTTTGCGAGTAATACTCAGCGTGAAGTTAGCTGCATTTGCGACCGAAGCATCATAAATTTACCAGAATCAGCTGACTTTATAGCAATGAAGCTAGCCTCGGTCGCAAATGCAGCTAACTTCACGCTGAGATTAAAACAAAAGACTGTCATGTCCCTGATCCCAGGCTTCATAGATGAAAATGCAGTCTTCCACTTGTTGCAACTTCCTGAAGGCTGCGTACTTCAGATTCAAAATCCAGCGCATCCATGTAGTAAAGGATGTTTCGGAGATTTTCAGAAAAACTGTAACAAAGTACGCCATCAACTTCCTTAACTATAAGGAAATTAATTTCGTTAGAAATGTTCAGAAGTTAACTTTTAGTGAACATTTTGCCGACTTGAAATATTTTCAAGCGTCGCGTCGGGGTCACCAGTTTGTGGAGAAGTGAAACATATTGTTTCTTCTCATCAACAATTTAGAATGATTTATAAGAATATTACAATATGCAAAGTTAAAACATTAAATTATTAAATTGAAATGTGATCACCACAAGTTATGCATGTTTTAGTGCTCTTTCGAACTGTGTATCCGCAAAAAAACCTCTTATAGAGGAGGTGTGACGCAAGTCTTTATGTCTGCTTGCAAAAGCTGTGAAATCAGAAAAGTGTGACGCATTAATCATTTAAGGTAAAACGATTTTCTTCCAGTTACAAAAGTTCTTAAATCAGAGGGGGGTGACGCATTACGCTTCGATTCGCAACAAAAATTTTTAAACAAAATTACGTTGAGTTCCAAAAATTGCGTCACAAATGCCAGACCCACCAGCAGAATAACATTAGTCTACGAAAAAACTTCTTGTGAATTTTTTGGCGTGTATGACTTGCGTCACGACCCCTTACTACCGCGGGGCCATGATCATGTAAATGTATGCAACATGGTAAATAAAGTGATGATGACGATGGCTTCAATTTTTTGACAAAAGTAGTCTACAGTTCTCCGATGGTGTAATAAAGGTTGGTGCCAATATAATCATGCTACAGGCAAAGCATAAATCAAGCTAGCCGTACACGAAAAAAAAGTACAAAACGTCGATATCATTATTTCTCTTTCGTAGAAAGAGTTTTCGACAGAAATCCCGTAATTGGAATCGAGAACATCAAAGAATGAAACACTCAAACATAAATAATTCGCAAACACGAGATATAACACTCATACGAAAGATTCAGATAAAAAAAAATGTCAAACATGCCAACTTTGACGGATGAAAATCTGAAGTTTCACAATATTGACTTATGAAAAATATCGTCAATATCAAGAGGAAAATCCACCAAAGGAATGTGTAGTCATTGTTACAGATTAAAATCACAACAACTGTGCGCAGCGAAAAAGTTAATGCATATTTCAAGAACAACATTTTGTTGCTATATCCACTCAAACAGTGAAACACCCGAGAGACTCAGCACTCCTATTCGATATTGTATTGAAAGAAAATTGCTTTAGAGCTATTCTAAAAGGTTTTCATCCCTTTCTCATTTCCGATTGTGTACCGAACGAACATTACAATAGCATACCGTTGAAAAATCATCACATCATACGTACGGGTGAAAAATTGTAATTTTCAATGATTGAAATTTTCATTGCGATCCGAAGTGTTGATCCATTTGGGTGTGTTGAAGGTTTTTCGTTTTTATTCCACTCAAAAGGTCAAACGAACAAAGTCGCTGTATCTTTCGAAACAATGACACATGAGCATCAAAAAACGATGATAAGAATCCGTAAAAATTGCCAATATTTTTTGCAGTTTCATACACTGAATATACACTTTAACGTTGTAACGTTAAATCATCAACAACATTTTATATTAACTCGCTTGAGCAGTCATTTCCTATTTTAACATGAAAATTTTCCCATATTTCGTCGGAAAATAACATATAAACCGTTATACGTATCAACCGAAGCAGCACACCATCTTAAAATTTACATTAATATTATGGAGGTGAGAAACCTAATCTCTTCTCATATTATTAATGTAATATAATTTTTTTGTGCATATACAGAAGATTTCAGCGGGTTCTCTATGCTAACTAACACACTTTCCAACTTTTCCATCTAAAATGCATTCACCACCATCTCAGGTTTCCCACACGTTTTTTGTGGCGTCGGTCGGAGCTTAATAAAATTTTAAAGTTCACTAAGTTGCTAATCTGTACGATTCACATCGACTCTCGTTCATCCAGAAAAATCTCATGTTTTACTCAACTATATCGGAGCCAACTTTGGACATTTTTTCCTTCGTAGCTGGAGAGGTTTCTTAATCTGAGTAATCTTCATCTCAGTTTCTTAACAAATAACACATTTGACGACATCTAATGACTCAAGATGGAGACTCGGTTCGTCTGTAGTTTTGGTACCATTCAAGTCACCCGTGATGTAAATTTTCAGAACATTCAGTTCTTCTGAATGGTTTTGTAAATTTACAAATTTTTCAATTTTCTTTGTCAAAAATCTTCCGAGTTGTTCTTATTGTGTCGTATCCTTACTTTCTGGCAGGGCAACTGGGGAGTTGGAATGACTATCAGACAGGAATTAGAAAAATTTGTTTTGAGCGTGCGGTACGTAAATGAAAGGATCATGTGGATATCCATCAAGTTAGCGAGTGGTATTTATCTCTGCCCTAATTTGCATAAGAAACTTAGTGTGAAAGAGACAAAAAATTTTGTATGGACTTTTGCATGGATTTTTTTTTTCTCTCTTTCGCACTAAGTTTCTTATGCAAATTACGGCAGATTTGGTGGTTAGTGTTTATAGCCCGTGCGAGGGTAGCAGCGCTGGTGATCTCGACGCCTTTTACGAGCAGTTAGGGGATGTTGTTACCAAAAAGGGAAGTGAATGTGTGGTTCTGTTGGGCGATTTTAACGCTAGAATAGGAAACGGTAAAAACAGTGGGGGTAATGAGAGAGTAGTAGGCAAATTCGGGGAAGATACATTGAACTCAAATGGGAAGTTGTTGTTAGATTTCTGTGATTTCAATGGGTTATCAGTAACCAGCTCTTTCTTTAAGCGCAAGTGGATCCATCGGTATACTTACGTAAATGATAGTTTGCGCCACAAGTTAATAATTGATTACATGATTATAGAGCAGGACAGGAGGGTACCCATCTCTCAGTTGGTGAACTCTGTCAGGCTAAAAGGAAGAAAGTGGTAGTTCGCAAGTTTCGTGTGGGAAAATTCAAGGATGAGGAAGTTAGGGCTCGTTTCATGGCAAAATTCACAGAAGGTCTTGAGGGAGTTCCTCCGAACTGCGGGGACATTGAGGTTGAGTGGGCAAATTTTAAGAAATTTGTTTTGGGTGCCTGAAGAATGTCTGGGTAGACTGGGTAGGAACAAGAAGACGGGTTGGTGGAGCGCAGATATCAAAAAGGCGGTGTTGGAGAAAAGGAGGCTGTATTTGATTTGGTTACAGGATAAGGCGGAAGAGAAGAAAGAGGCTTACAGAGCGTGTATGCAGGCGGTTAAGGCTCTAGTTTATTTATTTATTTCATCAATGGCCGAAGCCCCCTGACTAATTACAAGTATTAAGTATTAACAAAAAACATAAATTATGAGTAGATCCGGAAGTGAGCTGTCGACCCAGTCGACCCGTCGGAGTCGATAGTCACCACTACTCATCGTCATTCTTTATTTATTTATAGTTATACATTTAAAAGTTTAAGTTAAGTCCAATCAAATACCAACGCACAATAGATTTTTTGCAAGGGTTTACGGCAAGAGCGTCTGCTCGTCGTAGGTATTTTCTACGCAGCAGTTTCTATTTTTCTCTCGTAGGGAAAATAACTGGCTATCAACGACATTCTTTTATAATTTTTAAATGCCTACACATTTTTTTTAAAGCTCGGTCAAAGTTGACCTACTTTCAGGAGGTTCGTCGCTTGGTAGAGTCTTTTGAAGCAAAGACTTGTCGAGCGACGAACCTCATTTTCCGGAATTTTTGACTTTGACAGAGTTTTTAAAAAAATGCGTGGGCATTTAAAAATTATAAAAGAATGTCGTTGATAGCCAGTTATTTTCTCTACGAGGGAAAAATTGGAAATGTTGCGTAGAAAATACCTACGACGAGCAGACGCTCTTGCCGTAAACCCTTGCAAAAAATCTACTGTGAACGCCTCGTGTAGTCAATGGTCCACCTGAAACAAAAAGGATTAGTGGAAACTAGTCGTCTAGACTAGCTGTTTATGCACAAGTCGGCGTGACTTAGAGTTTCATTTGAGAGTCGTGACACCCGAGTTGACTAATCAGCTTCTGATTAGAGTGAGAACCAAAGGTTCAGTATAAATGATGAGATGATATTGACATCGATTATGAAATTCTGGTCTTACCATTCAGTTTATACGTAATTTTCAACTTCTTGATAGTTAAGGGAGCGAAGGACCGGGCGTGGAAGGGGTTCAGGGAGGAGTTGGAAGAAGCAGGTCAAGGAAGGGGTAAAAAATTCTGGGCGACGATCAAGGACATTAGGCGTGGTGGTAGCATTTTGGGTAAAGATGGCCAGTTAATTACGGATAAGGGTAAAGTCCTGGAAGCCTGGCGGGATTATTTCCAGGATCTATTTGCCTCTGTCAATCCGGTAGTACAAACTGATAGGGAAGCGGGTCCAAGCTGGGAGAGTGATGAGGAAATTACATAAGAGGAGGTGTCTCGAAAGGTCAGCAAACTGAAGGCAGGCAAATCCGCAGGGGTAGACGAAATTAGGACAGAATTTATTAAGAATAGTGGGCCAGGCGGAATTCAATGGCTTTGTAGGATTTTTAAATTAGTCATGAAGTCCTCGGTGTTATTGCTCCAATCTTTAAGAAGGGCAACCTTAAAGTTTGCAGCAACTACAGGGGCGTGGTCGGAAAGGTCTATGCGAGTGTTCTAGTAGATCGAGTTAGGTTTATAGGTTGGAAGAGGTTCTGGACGAGGCTCAGAGTGGTTTCAGACCTCTGAGAGGGTGTCAGGATCAGATCTTTTGCCTCAGACAGGCTGTGGAAAAGCTCTTTGAAAGGAGTAACACCTGTTAAGAAAGTCTTTAGACTAAAATCAAACGAACGTCATTTGAACACAAAATAAACAAATTCAATACTTCTCTATATGCCAGCTTACTTTATTCTTAAACTATTAAAAAACGTATTTACAGTACACTTAACGGACCACTGACTTCGATTTTACGCAGTATCTTTCGAACCTTCAAAATCATGCTCTGGCAGACCGATATGTCGATTTCTTTCAACTTTCGCTTGATTCGACCAATCAACTGTTGCTCGTTTTGAGCTTCCCAGCCCTCCTCGTACACCTTATGTTTGAGAACAGACCAGAAATTTTCAATTGGACGTGCCTGTGGAACGTTTGGTGGATTGTCCTTTTTCGGTACAAATGGTATATTTTGTCTAGTGAGCCAATTCAACGTTTCTTTCGCATAATGACTGCTAGCAAGATCCGGCCAGAACATGATTTCATATTGGGAGTGGTGTTTTTCAACGAATCGCTTCAGTTTCGGCAAGCATTCACTGATATAAATGTCATGATTGATGGCTTTGGATTTGTTTGGACGAATGAGTGGTGTTGAAATACCCTTTGAAGAAATTGCACACCACACCAACACCTTTGGCTCAAATTTTTCTTTGCCCGAAAATTTAACATTGTTTGGTGTTACTTTAATGTCATCAGTGTAAAAACCATCATTTCCACTTAATTCATGGTGGGAAAATGTAAAGTAAGATTCATCATCCAAAACAATGAATTTTCCGTTTGCAAAGTGTTTGTCACGAAGAGCACGACAACATTTTGGTATTTTTTCGAGTTGTTTCAGCGTATATTTTGGTGCTCGCTTACGTTTCCGATAAAATATATTGTTTTTCTTTAAAATATTATGGATAGTAACATTCGAAACACCAAATTTTCGCGACAATCGCCGTGTTGATTGACCAACCTTGTTTTTGGCACTTGATAGCAAACTTTTCGTTGCTCTGGAGCTCAATTGTGGAGGTCGACCAGATTTCTTTTTATTTTCTGGGAGTTTACCTTCACGACAATCCTTGAGAACATTGAAAATGGTTGCACGTGAAATTGGCTTGTTCTTAAACACTCGAAGAATTTCGGTCGAACTTAGTTCGCCAAAACAATTTGCGACAGACTTTCGTAAATTCAATTTGTACGCTATTCTTATTGGATGTTTTTTGCCGGTTTGTGTCTGACAGTAGTCTGGAGGTACCGATAAATACAATGAATGCGTCTATTGACTGTTTTGAGTTTGTTGACGTATTTTGATAAAGGCCTGTATTCAGTCAAGACTTTCTTAACAGGTGTTATTGATCTATACTTGTGCTTCATAGACTTTGATCGGGTACCGAGGCAAAAGCTGTTTGAGGTGCTTAGCGAATACGGCGCCAGTGGTAATTTATTGGGCGCCATTAAAAGCATTTACTCAGGAAGCAAGGCTGTGGTAAGGATAGATGGTGAAATTAGTGAGACCTTCGTGGTTTGTGAGGAAGTTCGTCAGGGTTGTTGTGTCTCCCCTCTTCTGTTCGTAATTTTCATGGACAAGATCATCAGGCATGCCAATTTGCAAGGAAATGTGGAAGTTAGGGAAGTTATTATGAAAATCCTGACCTATGCGGATGATTTAACTCTATTAGCAGACAGTACCAGTGATTTGCAGAAGGGGATTGACTGCCTGAATGTAGCATGTGAGGAGTACGCGATTAAGATAAGTGTAAGCAAAACTAAGGTTATGCATGTCGGCAAATCTCGGAAAGAGGTAGTTTGTAGTTTAAATGGGGAGCACCTAGAACAGGTTTCTGAGTTTTAATATTTAGGAAGCATTTTTTCAGAGGATGGCAAGTTAGTTAGGGAAGAAAGGAGGAAAATGGGAAACGTAGTGGCCAGTCAGTTGAGGTCTCATGTCTTCAACAAAAATGAATTAAGTAGCGGCACAAAGTTAGTTATTCACAGGCCAATTTTCAGGCCAACGATTTTATATGGTAGTGAAAGTTGGGTGGACTGCGGGTACCTTGTACATGGCCTGGAGGTTTCGGATATGAGGGTTCTAAGAAGCATAGCAAAGGTTATTAGAAGGGAGCAGTGGGGTAATCATATCAGAAACGACGACATCAGGGAAAATTTAGGAGTTATATCAATGGAAGAGGCGACAAGGGCTAGTCGACTGCGGTGGTACGAGCACATTCAGAGGATGGGTAATAGCAGGCTACCAAAGAGGATTTTGAATGCACAGGTCCCGGGTGTACGCTCTAGGGGTAGGCCAAGGAAAAGGTTTATAGATTCAATTAAATCAGATTTAGAAGTTAGGGGACTTTCACTAACAAACCATCTCCTTGTCATGGAGGGTATGGAGGAGGGTGGTCCAAGGTTACCCAGTTGTGGCGTAAAGACCCCACACCGAAAGGTATAGACGGTCTATAAAGTCTGATATTGATCCTTACTTTCAACTTTTCGAAACTTAAAATTTAATGTTCGAAAGGTATTTTGAGGGAAAATGATGTACCAGTGATGATGTATTACTAATGTATTACTGATGTAGTTTATAGATAAAAGAAATTTTCCTATAACGAGCAAAAAAGGCATACAAAACAAATGGAACCATGGGATGCCTGCCATCGCTACGAGTCGTTTTATACATAGGGGAGAACATACACATAAGCTTTCTCTACGTGTCTAAGCTGAGAGAAGGTGTCGTATTATATGACATTAAACTTAAACTCGAAAACACCCCAAAATGGGTTAAAGTTTTCCGGGCGCACGGTGAGAAAAAATAAGATTTCTGCATAAAGCATGGTATAAGAATGTTTCAAACTTTACTATGGTATACAGAATGCTATTAGAGTGCATCTCCAAAATTCACTTAAAATGTGAGAAAATGAGGACGAAGAAGGAAACGAGTTACGAGTGAGATAGAATTTCCGTTCCAAGATGCATGTGTTGAGTTGCATAAATACATTGTCATATACACGGCACTCAGTGAAGTACATGCATTTACATTTACCTCTCCATTTCATATACGACGATATGCTATGTTACATACATTTATAATACGAAAAGAGGATATCTCGTTGTGGTGTCGAGTGACGGCATTAAAATTCAAACAAATTTCCAACTAGTGAAAGTTTTTGAGCGGTTGGCTTAAATCAGAATTATGTTAAGTACACAACTCTGTTTGCCTGACACTAAGAACGGCCATTATTATCGTGCCTGGATGTTCAACGTCTTTACTCGAACTGTACAAAAAAACGATTCAGGAAATCGTAGCCATTAGCTAAATAAGTTTCATTTTTTTCTTTTTTTACGGTTTCACTTAAAGAAAAATTTCCTACTTTGCATTCACGAAGTGAGAGGGTTTGGAAAAAGTCTTTTACAGGATGAAAGTCGAATATATTCATGACGTTGCTTACTTACAAATTCACTTAATGAACAAAGCAAACTGTATCCGACTGGCCAATGATCAGAGGTTTAAATAATAAAATGTTACTCTGTTAGTCTCGTTGCTAGATGAAATGATAAAATGCATACGATTATTCGTTGTTTCATTTTTCTCTTAGATGTTTCAAATTATGATTTTTCATTAAAATGACAAAATATCTCTCATATAACCGAAATGAATTTTTAAAAGTTTTTCATGGATGTTTTATGATAAAATTTCCAATTTTCCATTAAAAACGAGATTTTGCGTATACATTTTTTACCTTTTGAAAACATCACTTGCAATGCTTCTGTTTTGATGATACTCTCGTGCAAAGAGTTTGAATAAAAATGTTATTTATTACCAATTTTTGTTAAAACTCAGCAAATGAAACTTGACACTTCCCGCATGAGTGGATTGTCTGACTAAAAAAGTACGTTGGGATCGTTGGTAAAGTTTCAAAGTTTGATATATCGCATCACTTCAGTGAATCATAAGTAAATCATATGTCCATCACAAGTAAATTACTATAGTTTTAGTTAGTTTCTCTTAGTCAATCATTTTATTTTTAAATGTGTAAGGTAAATGATCGTGAGTTGATCTAGCCAAAAATGAATGTTGAGTTGACCGTGTAAATTTGTATGAAAGTAAAAACATGGGTTAACTCATAGTCATATATGACAATTGTCTGATAGGTCAACTCACGATCAAGCATGCCAGTACGATTGAGTCAACTCACGGTACCCCTAGGTTAACTCTCGATTTTTATTAAATCATTAACTTTATCAAATGAAAATACAAATAAGTTTGCATTAATTAAGCAGAGAAAAGACAAATCTTTAAAGTCAAAGGAAGATTCGTGTACTCTGCGCCCAAATGACGGAACAAATGACGTCGAAAGTTGCAATTTGTCAAAATAGGTCAACTCACGATCATTTACCTTACGCATAAAATACTTAATTTCCCATTATTGAACTTAGAAGAGAGCCGTCTCGTGTAAATGTCACATCATTGAAATAGCTTTTTTTCACCTCTTCGCCATTCTTCTCCTCCGCTTTTTCGACAATCTCTCATCAAAGGGAAATATGTGTACCATTATTGACAACTGATATTAGTAAACTTATGGATTGTCCACTAACGTAAAACAGAAAAAATAAGCCGTGGATGAAAGGCATTTTCCCATTTTTTCTCAAATTTTTCCAAATTTTTTGAGAAATAATTTGGAAAAATGTAAAAAAATTGAAAACGAATTGAGAAAATTTGGAAAATATTTTTTCAAAAATAGTGCCTAGTGAAAGGTCCTATACGTTTACTACAAACAATTTTATTGTAACATGGGGTAGATCGAGGTGGGAAGGGGGGGATGCATCTATTATCGTCTAGAGATGACCAATCAGCAATAAAAAAATGTCCGTCTGTCCGTCTCTCCGTCTCCACTTTTTTTCTAAACGGCTCAACCGATCAGTCTAAACTTTTTTTCCCTGAAAGGTACATGCCTCCCATGATTCAAGTTCGAAGATGAGCAAAATCGATTAAGTGGTTCCGGAGATATGGTCGAGGAAGTGACCAAAAACATGGTTTTTCGAAGGTCGGTGAAGCTTTTTTGCAAATATCTTAGCAATTATAGCACGGAAATTCCTCATTGATGTCACAAAACTGGGAAAAAAATTTTGTGGGAATCGGTACAGGGGTCTGGGAACTGGGACCAATGGAATGGACGAAATTGAGATTCTTGGCCATATACGAAAACAGTTTTTCGTCTATATTTCCTTAACTATGCAATATGAAGATTTACTGTCAAAGGCAAAGTTGTAGAGAATTAAATATAAGCGAAAGCGTGTTTCAGGGTTTTGGGAAAATAAGGCCCAATACTGGTATATGGTCTCTTCCATAATTGGACAGGATGACCCAGATCTCCAGAACTATGAGAGTTAGAAAGTGGGTTTCAGTGGCGAAGTTGTAGAGAATTAAATTTAAGCGAACGCGTGTTTCAGGGTTTTGGGAAAATATGGCCCAATTCTGGCATATGGCCACTTCCATAATTGGGAAGGATGACCCGAATCTACAGAACTATGAGAGATAGAAAGTTGCTTCCAAAGAAAAAGTTGTAGAGAATAAAATTTTAGAGAACACGTGTTTCAGGGGAAAATGACTTAGTCCTTGGATATAAGCTTTTCTAGATTTGAATGGTCTGAGACGTACTTCGGTAGGGTTTTTGACATTACCTTGGGTAATTTCTATGGATCTTTGAAATTCTTACAGTTATAAAAGAACAGAAAACGTTGGATTGTTTGCTTATTTGTATATTTAGATACGTTCGACTCTCTTTGCCACATGTATTCTGTTTGCCACATCTATTCTGATACGTACGGGTCTTTGGTTATGTTTTTTTTTATAAAATTAATTAAAGTAATAAATGAAAGGAGCAGTTCAGTTAGTACAGCCGCCGAAATCGAAAAAAATGAGCGATGGCGGACACTTAAATTGAATTTCAAATCACAATGTACCTCTTTATAACCCTAAAAATTGTATGGTTGTATCGTCAATTCGTTTGCCGCTGTCAGATAGGGCTAAAATTTTGTAATTTTTTTCAAGAAAAACAACAAAATAAAAAAAACGGTACGTTTTGAAGGTATGCCGTAGAACAACTTATTGCTAACAATTACGTTTTACGTCTGTTAAAATTAACTTGTCAAAATAGCCATGGACCATTGTAATATACATCCCGGAATTTAAGATGTACATAAAACTACCACAATGGTTCAATATTCAATGAAATTGGACAGATATGTCAAGTATTGTGACTGCCTATAAGGAATATAGCTTTGCATCGTGACTCCAGGGTAAGGAATGGGGAGGTTTGTACACTTTAGAAACACGTTCGTTTGCATTTCTACCAAATGCACTCACAACCATGTTTTCATGTAGAGATGAGTGGGCCGCCCACGGCCCATGCCTCATGTCGTGGGCAAACAGATAATTTGAAAAATATGGGCATGGGCATTTTCATAAAAGGTGGGCGCGCCCATTGAGTTTATTAACTTTTAGTGAAAGACTTGGTTTGATTGGTTTTTGGGCCAAGAATTTTGTATCTGACAGGCCATGAGAATCTTTCGTATAGACAGGATATGTGCGTTGTTTGTGTAAGTGAAAACGCACAACACATACAATTTATACACAACACATTCAAAAAAATGCCTCCAAATATGACACATGTCATCTGAGTGTTTTTGCTTTGGAATTATTCATAAATTACGTAACGCAAGAGGCGGGGGTGGGGGATGGGGGATTATGAGGCAAGCGTTACGGTGCAATGGAAGAGCCAATTTTTAACGTCAGAAATTGCCAACAAAACATGTTAATTTCCATTTTTTCACATCCGTTTCCCAAAAAAGTCTTTTATGAGATATGGGCATTTTTTTATATCAGTCAGTCAGTTTTACTGCTACTGTCGTTGAAATCCAAACAGCATATCAGTATCTTATCATGCAGAACCTTTTCAAGAGTTTTTTTTTACGTTTTTAGAAGTCTCAGTTACTGGTTTTCTGCACTTGGGCATAACATGACCCATTTTCGAGGGGTTATCCACTTCATTTTTTTTATGTACAGTCTGATGGAATTTTTGGAATTAAAGTTGAGTTTTTGGAATTGAAATGGAATTTCTGGAATTATTGGATTTTAGTGGAATTTTTGGAATTTCGATGGAATTTTTGGAGTTTTTGGGATTTCCGGAATTTCTGAACTCCGGAATTTCGATGAAATTTTTGGAATTTCGATGGAATTTATGTGGAATTTCTGGAATTTTCGGAACTTCTGAATTTCGAAAGTTTTGTGGAATTTTTGGAATTTCGATGGAACTTTTGGAATTTCGTTGGAATTTTTGAAATTTCTTGGAATTTTTGTGGAATTTTTGGAATTAATTATGGAATTGGAATTTTTGGTACAAGTTTTTGACTAGTGGATAACCTCTCGGCCATTTATCTTTAATAGAACTTGCCCTATCATAAGCGGTGAAGCAGCGCTGATTCACCGCATGTTGGGGTTGGTGGCAATCGCCAGCGCAAATTCGTGGTGTAAAGGTTTCTTGAAAAAAACTCGAAATGGAGAGGGTCTACATACAAAAAAAGCGAAAAATGAAAGTTTCGGTAAGTTTTTCAATTTGTGCTCGGTGACCAGATGTCGTAAAATGTTGGGGTTGGTGGCAATCGCCAACACAAATTCAGCACAAATTCGGGGTGTAAAGGTTTCTTGAAAAAAATTCGAAATGGAGAGGTTCTCCATACAAAATAACGAAAAATGAAAATTTCGGTCAGTTTTTTAATTTGTGCTCCGCGCCCAGATGTCGCAAAATCTTGGGGTTGGTGTCAATCGCCAGCACAAATTCAGCACAAATTTTTAGTGCTGTGGTCTTTTGAAGAAAACTTGAAATGAAGTAGGTTTCCATACAAAAATGACGAAAAATCAAAATTTCATTTTTTGATGAATTTGTGCTGGGTCACCAGAGCAGCACAAATTCTGAAATTGGTACCATTCGTCAGCATAAATTCAGGCGCATCAGTGACGTTAATTTCCCCTCAGCACAAATTCCGCGGGGGTGTGACGACAAGCACCTTCTGTTGCATTGAGAGTTGAATGTTTTTCTTATGCTAATGGATACAATTACTCGCATCTGATCAGTTAGTAAGAAAAATATTAATCTTTTGGGGCCTAGGGAGAAATGTGTATATGAATTGGTCGGACAGTTGGAATAAGTAAAAAAGTTATATATTTCGCAACAAATTGATAATTCGTCGACTTTGACGTTACTTACGCTAAATGTTTTAACACTAAAAGCTTCTCTTCTATTTTTTTTTCTTAAATTTGGGAGTTTCAAGAAACATTTTTCTTCAATCTAATTTTCTCCATAAAAATTGAATTGACGCGCTTAGTGCGGCAGCGGCTTCTGTCATAGTATTCTGAATTTCATGACAAAATGCATACACTGTCAAGTTTTCTATATTTTACTGGTAGGAAGCATATCATCTCATCATGAAATTCACTATACTTTGACGTTAGCCAATGTTGCACTAAACCAGGACCGTAGCTAGAAGTCATCCATATGAAATTATCAATCAATCAGCAGAATGATGTATTTACGGCTAAAAGTACATAATCTAATCCCTTTAGGATTTTGGAAGTTAAACAAGTTTTGATGTAAAAACAGCTCTTCAACTGTTATGAAATCTTATAAAAATTTTGATGTATTGGAGTGGTTGGGCAAACCTACTTATAGTTATAAGTATAAGTTATAAGTTATAACTATAAGTTATAAGTTATAAGTTTACGTGAAAAATTGATATTATGACTGATCGATGATTAATGAAGGTTAATCGATGAATGATGATTTATGAAGGTTGATGAAGGTTGATCGATGATTGATGATGATTGATGAAGGTTCATCGATGATTGATCGTCGATCAATCATCATCAGTCATCATCAATCATCGACCAATCTTCATCAATCATCGATTAACCTTCATTAATCATCGATCAGTCAAAATGTGAATTTTTCACGGAAACTTATAACTTATAGTAATAAGTATAAGATATAAGTTTTGCTACAAGTAGGTTTGCCCAACCTCTCTATTAGTTGAAAATCATTTTAGTGATTCTTTCTTTTTATTTAAGATTCCCTTTTTTTTTTGCCATTAATACAACATTCTGCCTTAGAACTGCTACCTTCAGATGGATATTAGGGTAGTTTTTTTGGGGAGTAAGGTCGGGAATTCAGTTAATTATGGGTCTACAGTGTACGAAAGAAGAAAATATTGGACCCATATTTTTTATAGCAAGTTTTAAACGTTTTTCGCGGTGCGAAACGTAAATTCATTCATATATGTGAACACGTTGGTTAGAGCAGTAATAAAGATATACACTATATATCTGTACCGCTCTAACCAACGTGTTTGCTTATATGAATGAATTTACGTTTCGCGCCGCGAAAAGCGTTTAAAACTTGCTATAAAAAAATACGGGTCCCATATTTTCCCCTTCCGTACACTGTAGACCCATAATTAACTGAATTCCCGACCTTACCCCCCAAAAAACTACCCTAATGGATATCTTCTATCTGCGGCCCTGCACTAAACGCGTCAATTAAATAATAATCCAAATACTTTGCTAATATTACAAGTGGCGGAAAGTTGCGTGATTGTCTATTTGTACACTTCATCATGACATTTCTTGTGCTTTGACACACTTGTATTGACGCGTTGTGACATCGGCTTACGTCAAAGTATATTGAATGATTGTGATGAGATGTGTACACGAGTGAATTACCAAATGCTTAAAAGTCTTTGAATTTTATTATGAAATTCGCTGTGGTTTGACAGAAGCCGGTGGCATGACGCTTTGAACGCTGATTTTATGCGATCTATTTCTGGTGACACTTTTTAACGTCTTGTGTAACGTTGTAAAACTTAAAGTTATTAAAAATATAAACGCTGAAAAAAAAACGTTGAAATAACAGACGAAAAGGAAAAAAATAAAATAATTTCATTAAACATTTTGTAAAGTCTGCAATAAATAACCGAATGTTCGATTAAATCGAATAAAATCACCACGTTATTTATTAATGTTTGTTTTCGTGTATTGAAATGCTTTGCTTTAAAGAGTAAATATATCCTCACTCAGCGTAACAACTTGAATTTATTTGCGAACCATAAATTAGTTACTTTCAACTACAATAACAATCATCTAAATGGGAATACTTGATAATAAATACCAAATTGAAATGAAAAATTTATAAAGTACGAAAAAAAAAACAGAAAATTTTTATCACTCTCAATTACCCACAAATGAAAATGTGAATGGAAAGAACTTTATTATTGAAAAATCAAAATCAAGATATTCGAAAAATTTCATTCAGAGCCATTTCTATTCAGAAAAAGTTTTTTTTGTACATACTTTTGTGTGTTAGGTACAAGCATATGATGAGGCTGGTAGATTGTGCTATATTTATAGGCACCAATTGATATACATTTTATGGCTATATGCATATAAAGACATTATTTCCAACATTTACTAGCGATATATGAATCACAATGTCTCTAAAGAGAAATAAAATATGAAAATGCAAATAACATTATTAAATGGCAGAAAAATGTTTTCCTTTCGATACAAATTTTTTATAAAGAGGAAACTGTATCGGGCGACGTTTGAATTATTTCTAGTTTTCAAGGATCGATAGAAATTTTTTAGTTGACTAAAGAATCAAATATTTATTTCATTATATTTTATTGATTACATTTCGCTCTGGTGTTCGTGACAGTGCCGCATTCAGCAGCAAGGCTCTGTCTCAATCTTGAAAGTGTGCTTAAGAGATGTTAGTCTCAAGGACGAGAAAAACATAATTTCTTGAAGTCCAGTGTCTAGGGCAGAAGCTCTTAGGAAACAAAGTGACAATACAATTTTAGGCCCAGAGAGTGCTAGTAGTACTTTTCAGCTGCTAGATCAGAACTTTTCGTGACATCGTGACATAAGAGATTGTATCAGTTTTAGCTAATTATTAGCATTTCTAGTGTAATGTAGCTGTATTGTATGATGCAGAGAACGTGTACTAATCAGCACTTTTCTCCTGCGAGGTTAGAATTTGACGTGAGGGCGATACATTGTACATATCTATTACGTTTAATAGTACGAAAATAGATGATACAACAAATTTTCGGATGTTTTTGATACAAATGGGTTCCTTCCTATACACCCCGCTTCCCTTCCCCCGTCAAGGGTGCCGCGCATAGTGGAAATGGTTCAAATCTAGCTTTTTTTACGAGACTCCGACGTTACGCTAAGAGTCGCCGTGCGCTCAGTTGTTCGAGGATTTTGTAAAAGAGGAAATTCCTTCGAGAGAACGTATCTTTTGTTAATTATAAATCTCGATGTTTGTGAAGTATGTAGTGTGTAGTGTGTGAAGTATGAATTTTATTTGTAATGGAGTTTTAATGTAGCGGTTGACTTGGTCTCTCCGTCGTCCGTTTCTGTTCCGTTTCCAGAATTTGGCATTATAACCCATATCTCTAGAACTATCAAGTTACAATTAGTACTTACTAGTTACAAAGTTGGTTCCAAATGCGAAGTTGTAGAGAATTAAATTTAAGAGAACACGTGTTTTAGGGTTTTCGGGAAATATGGCCCCATCCTGAATGGCCACTTTCAGAATTCGACAGGATGACCCAAAGCCCTAGAACTATGAGAGTTAGAAAGCTGGTTTCAAAGGCGAAGTGTGCTGAGGTTAGCCGAAGGTGAACTAATTGTTCCGAAGGTAGCCGAAGATGACCCGAAATGTTCCGAAAGCATCCAAAGATAATACGAAGTGTTCCGAACGTAGTCGAAGGTGACACAAGGTGTTCCGAAGGTGACACGAAATGTTCCGAAAGTAGTAGGAGGTGACGCAAAGTGTTCCGAAGATAGCCGAAGGTATGAAATATGGCTCATCATGCCCAATTCTAGAAGTGGCCATATCTCAGGACTGCACCTTATTTCCCCAAAACCCTGAGACACGTTTTCGTTAAAATTTAATTGTGTACAACTTTGCCAGCTTCCTAACTCTCAGGGCTTTGCGTCATCTTGCCAAATTCTGGAAGTGGCCATATACCAGGATTGGGCCATATTTCCCCGGAACCATGAAACACGTGTTCGCTAAAATTTGATTCTCTCTACAACTTCTGCTTCAGAAGCAACTTTCCAACTCTTATTAATTATCATTCCGCACAAAACCTTAAAAACGAAAAAAAAAATTGGCAAAATTTTCCGAGGGGTACGTCGCAAAGGGCGTACATATGGTTCTGCGGTCTACGAAAAATCTTCTTGTAAATTTTTTGGCGTGCAAGACTTTACGCGTTGCGATTCATTTGGGCGACATGAATTAATGCCCGGAAAATTAACGCCCTGAGAGGAATTAACGCTCGGGTAATAATCGCCCGGGGAATTATCGCCCGGGAATTAACGCCCGAAAAAAAAAAGAATTATCACCCGGGGAATTATCGACCGGACAAATGTGACAGTAAGGGACCATCCATAAATTACGTACGCTTTTTTCAGTGCTGTCAGCAGATTTAAATCACCCACATTTAAACTACCCCCCTAAATGGGGGGTCGGCCATACATTTGACGTCTTAAAAGTGAATATTTTTCAAGTTATTGTTGATTTAAATCTGCTGACAGCACTGAAAAAAGCGTACGTAATTTATGGATGGTCCCTAATTTAAAGCAGGTAAATTTGTACAAGGACAATTTTAAAGCGGATAAATTCGTACAAGGAAAATACACAATTTTTATAAGAAGAATATTCTTCCGGGCGATAATTCCCGGACAATAATTCCCCGGGTGATAATTCCAATTTTTTCGGGCGTTAATTCCCGTCACTGGGGCTCCGTAGTCTACGAAAAAACTTTCTTGTAAATTTTTTGGCGTGCAAGACTACGCGTTGCGATTCATTTGGATATTTTTTGAATTGTATTCATCATCTTTTAATTTTACTACTTTAATTGATTTCAAACGTTTCGCATGCTTGCGAAAATTTACATATAAAATCTGTTCTGTAAACAATGAAACTAGCTATTCAAATAAACCAGTAAAATTATAAGATGATGAATGTAGGAAAATGTATTAAGTAAGTTCTTGAAGCCAGTTACAGAAAGTATTGTACGCAATTGAGTAAATGAGTAAAAAAATTAAAACTTTATACACCTCCACTCCAGAAATGTTTTAAGACTGATAAGATAATATATAATTTCCACTAAAAGTTGATGAAAATGACAGGCTAGGTAATTTAGTGTCACAATGCACCTAGAAGTGTGCACCGGTAAATTTTTCTCAATGCTTCAAGAAATTTTTTTGCAGCCACAGAGACAAATTGACCGGTGCATACCTCTAGGTGGAGTGTGACACTAAATTATCCAGTCGGTTTGGATTGAAATCGGTGGAGTACTCAAACATTAATATTGTATGTACGGTATTACCGTCACACTTTCTTTAAAATTGAGTTACTGTATTTTTTCTAAAGATGAAATCAAATATCTAGGAAAATATATGCATTTTTTTCATTTTAACTATATGTTAATAACAGCTTTGACGTTTAAAACGTCATTTTGACAGTTGGTATAGACCGACTTTTGTCAGTCAAGCACTATGCTTACTTGCTTTCTTCGTATAAGTCATTGAATGAACAAAGCGCTTTACCAATTTCTAACTCACTAAAAATTTGTAGCACATTTTTATTCATTAAGAGTATTAAATAACAATCCATAAAATAGTCCCATTTCTCTCTGCTAAAGTCATTTGATGGAATGTAATGAATACATGAATCCGAAATGTCATATTCAATTACGCAAGTTGTGCGGAACTTCTTTGTGCCATGCCAAAACAATTTATTAAGCAATTCGCTAGAAAATGTTTACGTCATGTCAGGTCAGTTACCAGATGTTGTTGAATGGAAAAGGAGGATAGTAAGATCAAAACATAATTACTGCCAAGAAGCAATACTTTGAAACTATATTTCATGCGTTCAAAGAAAATGAATTTATCGGCGCTAAGGTTTAAAATCGTTCATTCTGCAAGAGTATGTCCAATCAATTCTAACACGATTTTCTGAAGACGTGGTGCATTTTTTTAAGTTGGAAATTGAGTGACGATAAGTGGTCAAGGTCATTCTGTCGAAGATGTAACGAGTAGAAAAGAGGGTGTGGTTTCATCGCACTTACTTTACTCATTTCTTCAATTTTCTTTCCATCTACTCTTGTAATCGAAAAATAAACTTTATGCGTTGTTTCCTACCAACTGATTTTATATTGTGATCACATTGTTATGTAACTAATGTTCATGTGTCACACAAAGTTCAGAATTTTCGATTGTATCGCATATTTTCAATGTTCCCCTTTTTCCATTTGCTTCTTTTTTCAGTTCTTTTCCACCGACCTTTTCGACTATTTTGTTTAATTTTGTTTTTTTGTCATGAGACTTTTTATGTGAAATGATAGCAAAATAAAAATAAATCATCTCTCAATGAAACTCTCCAATTCAACTCACCCATGCAACACTTCATCACATGGTAGGGAGATGGCGTCGGGCGGTAGTTTAACAGGGTTACATTTAACTGGGGAGAAAGTGCAGCACGTTAGACTAAGTCAGTGATGGTCGATTATAAGAGTCTTGTTAAGGAACTTAAGAAGCATCACTCAACAGGGTCGTAACTAGAAAATATTGACTTTAGGGTAGTAGTTTATTCTCACAAGGATGTGAGCCTCAAAAGACGTTATTTGAAATAAAAGGTGGGGGGGGGGCACTTAGAAGTTAAGAAAGTTATAAGGCAAAAACACCCTCTGAACTGATATAAACTGTTCGAAAAAATCAACACTAAAACTGTCTTAACTTACAAGTGCTTCCCCCACTTTTTATTAAAAACCTTAAAGTTAATAATTTCTAGCTACGGCCCTGTCACTCAAACAATGAAAATTGTAATTTTATTGTTGGCGCGCGGTAGCAATGCGCCCGTGACGCAAGTCCACATACATACAAAAATTAAGAAATGTTTTTTTCGTAGATGGCAGAACTATATCATGCCCGGAGCGGTAGCGGAGGGCGTGACGCAGTCCCCACACCCCAAAAAAGGGTTCTACAAACTTAAAAAACGCTATACAAAAATCTTTGGGACAAGGAGCCATATATAGGCGAACGTTTGAGTTTTTCCGTTCGCCTCCTTCCCTCTCCAAATTAATTTTATAAAAAACTACGTCGCAGCAGCTTTCCAACAGGCTTCCGAACCTGCGGAAAAAAGGTTCGGTTCTCGGTTCTAGTTCTAAAGAAAATAAAAAAACGGTTAGGTTCTAGGTTCGGTTTTTAAAAAAGAAAAGTGAAAGGTTCGGTTCCGGTTTTGGTTCTTCAATCAAATCAAAACCGGTTTTCGGTTCGGTTATTTGTAACCTCATTTAGTTTTATTATTTTATTGAGAATTTTATTGACATTTAAAATCGAAGAAAAAATAAAGTTTTTTTTTTGTACTTAGCACAGGAATCACTTGTCTTGGAATTTTCGGTTTAGGCATACAATCAATTGTTTTTCTAAAATGTCGGCCTTGGTTCGGCCTCTTTTTTTAGTAAATACAAAATTGAGCGTCGAAAATGCGCGTTCGACATGCAAGACGACTCGTGTTCAATCTATAGAATATTTTATAATTCGGAATTGGCAAACGCATTTGCGTTTGTGAGTTTGAGTAAATGAAAAAAAATACTCGTTAAAAAATACATTGCAAATATGACGAGACGATATTGAATGTGACGCAAACATCTTTTCGCTTTCGAAGTTTGAAACACAAAAATCAAAAATTAATTAATTTAATTTTTTTTAAACTGATCGAATTCAGCTTCGGTTCGGTTTCGGTTCGGTTCTTCGAACTAAGAATTGTAAAGGTTCGGTTCTAGGGTTCGGTTTTGCGGTTCGGTTCTTTATGTCAAAAATCTCGAGGTTCTTGGGTTCGGTTCGGTTCGGTTCGGAAGCCCGCTTTCCAACGAGCCCAGACTCATCAAAATCGGTTAAAAATTGGTTGAGATATCGAGGTTTGAAAATGAAATTTTTGTATGGGCCATGGATTTTTCTATTGTTCTCATCATTATGAAACCTTTTTTACTGATCTGTCGGTTTCTATCTATCTATCTATTTATGTTCTACCTATCTATATATTAGTAATTTTCGATCTCGAAAACTAGACAGCCGATCTTCCTGAAATTTTCAGGGAACGTCAGTCTCGGCCCCAAATAAAAAATTTCATATGCCGCTTTTCCAGGAAAATTCTAGAAAAGCCGTGGAAAAGTGGTCAATTTTGAGGGTTTTTAGGTAATGCTCGGAGTTTTCGAATTTTAGCTCCGAAGTGACAATAGCTAGAGAGTTGGTTTTTTCGGGAAAGTTATAGAGTTTGGTCAGGAGAATTTTTTGGGATCTTAAGAAAATGGCTGCCGGCGCCATCTCAAATTTTCCCAAGCAATAAATTAGGTTTTTTTTGGTTTTCGAATTTTAGCTTCAGAATGACAATACTAAGAGAGTTGGTATCTTCGGGAAAGTTATAGTTTCATCAGGCGAATTTTTGTGATCTTCAGAAAGTGTCTGCCACCTGCCAAAGTGACGCCATCCTGAATTTTTGTAATCAATAAATTATGCTTCTTTGGGTTTTCGAATTTTAGCTCCGGAATAACACTACTTAGAGAGACGGTTTCCTCTAGAAAGTTATAGAGTTTCATCAGGAGAATTTTTTGGTA
>CM055404.1:40125928-40240456 GCA_029228625.1 Pseudolycoriella hygida | reverse complement strand
ATAATTTTTGTTTCGAAGTAATTTGGGTTGTGAGTTTCGAAAAACTTGAGTGTCTGGTTCGGTCCGGGTCGGGTTTTGAAACAGTTCGGGTTTCGGGTTTAGAAAAATTTTATCGGGTCGAGTTCGGTCCGGGTCGGGTTTCAAAAAATGGTCGACCCGCTCATCTCTACTGTCTGAGCCTGAACGAATGCAGATATACGAGGAGATATCTTTGCGATAAGTTGAGATTTCGTTGTAGTATTCTAGAACTCTGTTTATCTCTGATGTGAAGATAGTCATGAATTTAGCGAACGGGATGGAGATTTCGTGTTCGGTAGAGGGACGGGTCGTACTCAAATTTGGGTAATCCTAATAAGGACATTTTTTGCTATAAAAGTAAGGACAAAAAAGGACACGTTTTGAAGAGGAAAAACTCGTTCATTAGGAGATTTTGTTGCTGTACCGTGAAGGTGTTAGTGAAAGCTGCTGAAGATAACTAAACCACGCTAGCCTGTGAGCACCACTAAGTCTCGGGATCGAAAATGCTTCTGTTCTTCCAAAGGGTTTACTTAATGTGAAATTTTCGTTCTTTTCTTACAGCTTTCGAAAATATGAAAATAAAATTTATCGCCCTTTCTGGCTTATGCAAAGAATTTATCTAACTTAATTGCTGCAGAAGTAAACCTTCAGTTTTCCTTGCTTTCCTTAGGCATGCAATTAATGGATAGCTAAAAATAAAGAGTTCGATCGCTAAAAAGAAAAAATTGTTAAAACAGGGTGCTATCGCCCCCTGGAGCCCCATTTGTTTCTTTCACCGCCTGCGGCGCGCATATCTCAACTTAGTGCGTCACATTTCGCCTCACTTTGGCTCCACAGGGACTCCGCTCCCAAATCCCAGAGCGATCAGTTCTTTATTTTTCGCGGTCATTTCTTATTTTAGAATTATCAGTTTGAATTCTTCCCCTTTTCTTATAACTCCCCACATCGTTGATATAATCCCGAATAAGTACGGGTTGAGCCGCTTTTTAGGTCCGCTCTGACTCATGTGTGTAGATTATTTTACGTCGTTGGATTTTCGAGTCTTTTTCTTGAAGAGAGTTGCAGGTAAAAATTCTCTTCTTAGCTCGTTCCTTCTATCTGAGGCCGCGGTGTGATGTGTTACGTCTCAACTTTCGTCCGTTCCGCTTTCAGAAAGCAACGTTAAATAAAATCTTAAAGGTGCCTTAGGTGTGGTCCGAATTTTTTACTTTTCCAGAATAGTTTTAGTCAAGATGCAAAATCGGGACAATTAGGACAAAACTGAAAAAATAGGACAAATAAGAAAATAAGGACAAGTACGACCCCTGAAGAATATCCGGGTTCAATCCTGATGGGGACAAATTCTGTATAGGATTTTTCATCAATATATAGCATGAAAGTAACGTTCCTAGGCACACCCAGGCTTCATAATATGGGAAGTTGTGAATTTGGTGCCGCAACGAATCGTACGCAGAAGAATGACAAATACTACGTCATCCATATCGAAGCTTTGCTGGGAGGAAAGCGCGATAGTATGGTGATACAAGGCCCACGAATGAGCTTTGATCTTGCATAGAAATGGTAACCCGGGAGGTAACACACTTAGCAACAAGGCTATCTCGGAGACTACATAATCTCAACAACCACCCTGAATAAGATCCAATATAGACCCAGTAAGTGTTTTACGCTCATGCTCTACCGGGTTGTTCACAGGAACCATCTCATTTACGAAAAGGTCAAGGTGAAGGTGAATGAGTTAACATGGACTACCATAATGACGCATGTCCATTGTTTACATCATTTGTTAGTTGCGATGAGTGAATTAGTCTTAGCAAAGCAGAGCGCGCTTGGTTTTTTATGTATAGATGAAGAGTCTCAATGTTTAAGAGAGCTTCTAGAGCGGCTGCCGGTGTTGCTTTCATGGCTGAGGTGATACCTATAAGATACCCTTTGAAGTTTGCTGAGCTAAGTTTATAAATAAACCGGTCAGTTGAAGGCAATGTCAAAACGGTCATACAATAGTTTGACAGCGCCTACAAAAGTTAAGTTTTATTGGATGGAATTTGCCCTCATAACTAAGTATAATAAACTTCATGATGTGATGTATAAGCTACATATCAGAAAAATATATTATACTTGAGAGTCTAAGCATTTTATCAAGAAATACGGAAAACGTTGACAGAAGCCGATGCCGCGTCAATAAAGGCTATATCATATCATTATTAACTGAACGAAGTTGATAGTGCTATTAGAACCGTTATCATGGCCCCACGATAGTAAGGGGCCGTGACGCAAGTCTTACACGGCAAAAAATTCACAAGAAATTTTTTCGTAGACTAAGGAACATATATACAGGAACTTTTTGACTTCCCCCCCGAGCGACGTACCCCCCGGAAAATATTTTTCCCGGATTCTACGGAAAGTTTTAGGCCGAAGTGTCTTTTCACTCATTAAAATCGGTTCAGTCGTTCCGGAGATATGAATTAAACAATTTCGCTATTTTGTATGGAATAAGTCCATTTTTAACTAGTCAATTTGGTAAACCTTTCTTTCTTTCTCTCTTTCTTTCTTTCTTTGTGGCAATTTTTTTTTTTTTTTTGACGTAAGGTTTTGAAAGTTTCATGAAATGTATTCCGTATCTCTAGAACTATGAGAGTTAGAAAGTTGGTTCCAAAGGCGAAGTTGTAGAGAATTAAATTTTAGCGTACACGTGTTTCATGGTTTAGGGAAAATATGGCCTAATCCCGGGATAACGTTACTTCCAGATTCCAGAGGAATGATTCTTACCTCTAGAACTATGGCAGCTAGAAAGTTGCTTACAAACTTACAAAAGTACTGATATTCGCAAAAAAACCTCTTACAGAGGAGGTGCGACGCAAGTCTTTATGTCTGCTTACAAAAGCTGTGCAATCAGAAAAGTGTGACGCAATAATCATCTAAGGTAAAACTATTTTCTTCCAGTTACAAAAGTTCTGAAATCAGAGGGGGTGACGCATTAAGCTTGGATTCGCAACAAACATTTTTAAACAAAATTATGTTGAGTTCAAAAAATTGCGTCACAAATGCCAGACCCAACGACCCAGCGACCCAATTTTTCTATACTTTCAGTTTTTACGCTGCGAAAATTTGACTTTTATTTCTTATTACATCGTTTAGAGTAAATTTAAATTTTTGCGTCTAAAAACTGAGTGTTGAAAAATTATTCCGCTGGTGGGTCTGGCATTTGTGACGCAATTTTTTGAACTCAGCATAATTTTGTTTAAAAATGTTTGTTGCGAATCCAAGCTTAATGCGTCACCCCCTCTGATTTCAGAACTTTTTTAACTGGAAGAAAATAGTTTTACCTTAGATGATTATTGCGTCACACTTTCCTGATTGCACAGCTTTTGTAAGCAGACATAAAGACTTGCGTCGCACCTCCTCTGTAAGAGGTTTTTTTGCGGATAACGAAATTCTTACGTTGTTCTGCCAACAAAATGTGTGCGTTGGTTAAGCCAGCAATAAAAATTTCGTCACTTCGGAAAAACTTCGCTTTATTTTTGCCAGTTATTTCGCTTAACGTTTTTACCAAAAATGAAAACGCTCTCAAGAACCACGTGTTGCGGGTACAAAAAATTAGGCATATTCCCATTTCCGTTCATCTTCAACCATCATCCCTATCCCTTAATTGTTTCCATTTTAAATTAATTTGTTATCATCTAATTCTTCCGGATACCATTGTTGCGTGTCATTGCCATTCCATGGAAACAATTGAAACGTTATTACTCGTGTAGTCGTTTTGAAGGAAAATACCAAAAATATGAGATATCAAAAGTATTTTCGGATGAAAAGATAAAATCTAGCTTGATGCCGTAGATATTACTTTTATAGTGACATTAATGGTGCGACTATATTGAAAGATCTACGCCTATAAAGCGGCAGCGAAAAGGAGATGAAAATGGTGTATTGCAAATTCTACACAAAGTTTATAAATCGACGTGGAATACACACAGAAGCCCATCGAAAGCAAAAGAAAAAAAAATCAAACGATGATGATGACGACGGGTGGTAGCTCTACATTATATGAAAAATGCTCCAAGTTGTCGTTGAATAAAATGTATTTTATGTGTTCTAGGACACTCTTCTGACTGTTTCACTAGATTTCATAAATGTTTTTATGAGCGATATAGCCAGCTAGATATTTGAAAACATAAAAAAAAAAATGTTTTGTTAAAGGTTATATCAATTCTATAGCTACAGATGACATAAATAAACAGCTATTTGAGATGTGTGAGTGGTTTAATAGATTGAACATGAAAGATTGTATTTTACGATGCGGGAGAGATGAGTTTTCAAAAAATCATATGTGACATCAATAGATAGAGGTTAGGGTGGTAAACTGTAAACGATTAACCATCACAATGATGTTCCGAAACCGTTCAGACGGTACTTCGTTCCGACGATTTATTTCAAATTAGTTTTTACTGTTGACGATGTTAGTTTCCTTTCATTAAATACATTTCTATCAATAAAAGACAGCTTTCTATTGAGCTGTTTCTTTTGAAGACAAAATGAATTACGAAAGGAATTTCAAATTACAAAGACCATTCCTTTTCACAACCACAAGCGACAATTTCGACACATTAACGTCTTTTTGTGTCATGAAATTTTTTGTCCAACTTCAGTTTATAGTTAGAAAATCCACACCTATCCACGCTTTAAGTGCGGCGTCAGCTTATGTCGAAATACACAAAATTTTATGAGGAATTTCTTAGATATTAGATTTCTTCGATATTATCCGTCAAGCCCTGGTTGAAAGAGGAGTAGTCACAAGAAAAATCTTTGGGTAGCCTACAAGGCGGGATCCTTTCACCCATACTCTGGTGCATAGTCGTAGACTTCCTCATTAGAAAACTGAATGAGGAAAGAATCTATGCGCAGGGGTATTCAGACGACCTGACGGTTCTAGCTAGAGGGAAGTTTGAAAGTACCTTGGGAGATCGCATGAGAGTTGCGCTGGGAATAGTGGAGAATTGGTGTTTGGAGAAGGGCCTAAGGGTCAACCCCACTAAGACAGACCTTGTGCTATTCAGTAAAAGAAGTTTAGGATCAGATCTGGTGGGGAAGATGAGGCTCTTCAGTGTGGACCTAGAACTCGCTCCAAGGGTAAAATACCTCGGGGTCACGCTGGATAGCAAACTAAATTCGATCGATCATACCGAAGACAAGGCATAAAAGACCTTGACGGCGTTTTGGATCTGTAAAAACTCCTTAGGGAAGGAACTGGGGTCTGTCATCTAAGGCCATTCTGTGAGTATACGAGGCTGTGATCCGACCCAAGATGAGTCACGATTCTGTAGTATGGTGGCCAAGAATGGACGTGGAGAAAGCAAGGAAGAGACTGAGTGAGATACAAAGGCTAGTGTGCATAAGCATCACTGGAGCTGTGAAGACCACGGCCACCGCGGCTTTGGAGACGCTGTTAGCGATACCGCCTTTGGAATGCGAAAGTGTTTTTCACTGATGGATCCAAGGCCGTAGAAAGAGCAGGGGCTGGAATATACATCCAGACACTGCACATGGCAGTTGGTTCCATTTGGGCAAAACTTCCAGTGTACTCCAGGCAGAGGTCTACGCAGCTCTCATGGGAGCTCAAGAATCACTGCCGGCGGGGACGCAGGGAAGAGAGATCTTTATCTGTTCGGACAGTAAAGAGATGATTAGGGCGCTCATGTCACCCACCTCGACCTCCAAGCTGATGAAAGGGGGAAAAGATTATCTAAACTACATGGGACTGAGTAATCAGATTACCTTGGTTTGGGTACCTGGACACTCTGGCGTGGAGGGAAACGAAAGGTCAGATGAACTTCCTAGGGTAGCATTAGATGCATTAAGCAACTGGGTGCGACGGAGACGATCGTATGAGAAGGGTACTAGGGGCGACCACTGGGCACTGTGGGCTGAACCGACACCTGAATAAGATGCGGTTGTCGGAGACCCCAAGATGTTCTTGCGGATTAGAAGAGGAAACGGGCATACACGTGATATGTGATTGCCCTAAATTCCTCCAAATAGCAGGATTCTTAGGAATTTTACTGTGAGGCTATCAAATGTGGATCTCTCATTTTGGACCAGTTCTTGGAAGCGACTGGAAGGCTCACATAATGATTTATATGATGAACGGGGAATGTGAAAAATCCCCCAGTGGATTTTCGTCCATGAGGCGATATTATTGTCTCATGGACGATATTATTGTATCACTAGACGATATTATTGTCTCATAGACAACAATATCGACTAGCAGACGATATTATCGTCTCATAGACAAAAATATCGTCTCACGGACAATAAAATTTTCAAATGGATTCACTTTATGGATCCTATGAACTTCATCCTTTTACGAAATATCTCAAAACTTTGTTAGCCCCCTACCTAGGAACTTCATCTTTTTACGAAATGTCACAAAGCCTAGGTGGCAAACAAACCTAGGAACTTCATCCTTTTACGAAATGTCTCAAAATTAGGTGGCTGACAAATCTAGGAACTGCATCCTTTTACGAAATTTTACAAAGCCTAGGTGGCTAACAAACCTAAACTTCATTTTTTGTCGGTAATTTTCTTTTTTTGGTCGGTAAAAATGAATTTTCTGTCGGTCGGTTTATTCCCTCCGATAATAATATCGTCCATTGGACAATATTATAGTTAATCGGACAATATTATCGTTTACTATATGATATTTTTGTCTCATGGACGATATTATTGTATCAGTAGACGATATTATTGTATCAGTAGACGATATTATTGTCTCATGGACGATATTATTGTCTCATGGAAGATATTATTGTATCAGTAGACGATATTATCGTCTTGGACGATAATACACTGGGAGATTTTGCACCGCGCCGATGAACGGGAAAAGGAACAAAGGATCCCAGGATCTGTGTTTCAAGACCAACAGTAGGTCGTCTCAAACTGATAAATCTAAAAAAAAATCTAGATAAGCGACGAAAAACGGTGCACAATTCTACACATATGCACTTCATCATGCCATTTCGTATACTTTGACATAAGCCGACGCGGCACTGAAAGTGTGGTTTGCTGCCATATAGACTAAATTAAATTTTCGGAGAATTTGAATATTTTGGTACGAGCAATAATGACTGTGTCCCTACTTGACTAGTCGTAACGGAGATACGAATGGCATTTTTGTGAGTATTCACGGCGAAAACCAAGTTCTGAATGCAATTTAATCGGGAAATCCATTTACTCTGATTCAAATTTGGAAAAGAGAATTGCAATTTTGTTTCTAAAAAAAATGTCCGAAATTTCCGAAAACTATGTGGGACAATAGTAATTTTTGCCCAATTTCGTTTTCAATAATCGACTGCAACATCAAAGCATATTCGGTCAGTGAATTGTTTCGCAGACATTCCGTGTATTTCTCATTGTCATTGGAATGTAGGTGGAGACCACAGGTATAAGTTCAAAATGGATGTATCGTTCTGTTGATTTGGAATGCAGAAATAATTACGCACCAAATAACCATCAGAATATCCTGTTATATGATCCTCTGGACGCTTACACAAAATGCATTGGAATATTATCTACGAGTAATCAGTGTGCAACATTTTGTGCAACCCAATATACAAGCATTGCCGCGATTAAATTTGAGATTTATACGAGCTTATAACTCTTGGTATATATTTGCTCTAGGCGACAGTGTTCTGAATTCGTAAATGAATTTATGCAACATCGTTGAATCTGTGGTATATGTGTGTTCTATGTGCTGGGTGTGTGTAAATAATTAATTTTTAAAAGATCACAGGTTGCGCAAATATTTTATGAAAACAAACAGCAGTGACCCAACGATGGTGGTGTTGCTGGTTGTTTTAACCTAAGTTTTAATGCGAAATAAAATGATTACGTTGAGTGTTTCTCTTGGGTTGGCTAGGGGGGAGGGTGTCAAACACAAATTATCTTGGAAGTAAAAAATTTAACAACTGCGAAAGGTCATTTTATGGGCTACTGGAGATAAAAGAAGGTTTTAATTACATCTGAAATAAAACATTTGAACAATTCAAATGGAATTTCAAATTGTTTATGCAGCCACTAAAATGTTGGACGCTTTCAAAAGCTTGCGTTTAATAAAATTGAAAGAGTAACGGAACCAACAACATTTTCCTTCTATCTAGAGATTATGAAGTGATCTGGGAAATTATTCAATCCGTAAAGTAAATGTTTAATTTGACGAATTTGACTAAAGCAATAACATCATTATAAACCGTTTTAGAAGCAATTAATTAAGAAAACAATTTTGCTTCTTGAATTACATACTTCAACATCTGCAAACTTAAGTCTCGGCTACTTCTTAAGAGGCACTATAAAATTTACGTTTGAGACGCTAACAATTTCTATTTTCTTAGAAGTTTCTATTTTCCTAACAGCAGGGGACAACTTCAGTAATTCAATACGATAAATTATAAAAAACAATTTTAGACTCGTATACCAAGCGTATAAGGTGTAAAGTGCTTTGTAATTTTCTATTTTTTATGTACGCAGTGCGCGACGACCGTATATTACCACTTATAAATTTGTCAGTTATTTTCTTGTGCGTAGTTCTTCTCTCCAACTGTTATTGTACGTTGGAAGCCCGTCCCCATAGAAGATTTTTAGTCGCGAAACCATTGAACGATGTGGATAGTAAAAATCTTTGCAAAGTGTCAGGGCGGATACAGCTTTCGCCCTGACTGATGTTTTCGAAAATTCTCAAGTAAAAATCGCGAATCGGGGGGTCGCGGCGACCAACACAGGTGGATCCGTGCTAACCTATAGTGCATTAAACCTACAAAAACTTAAAATATGCTGTGGAGGTGGTTAAGGGGAACGTTTTTCACAAGAACCACTAATAAAAAACTTATGGAGTTCAAGTAGTGCTCCAAGTGAATTCTATCGTTGGAAGAGGAATGAATTTTTTTTTTCACACATCGAAGGGGGAGGTGTTAGAGGTAATATGACAGAGGGAGAGGTTCTGAAAAACCTTCATTTATGTGTAACATGCTTTATGAAAGGCCTCAAAGAAGAAAAAATTGGACTTTTGGAAAAAACTGTTCTCCCTAAAAGCGGGCGTCTTTATATGGACGACCCCCATGTGACTCACACACTGATGCCTTTGTGTAACACTTTTGCAATAAAAATGCATAACCGCATTTAACGAATAGATCACAAAATACCGATTGCACCAAAATTTTCTCATCTCGTCAGCTCTAAATATTTTTGGTTCCTTTGTAGAATATTCAAAGCATTCAAATGATTTCAGGTCAATCAGGTCAGGTTCGGGTCAGGTTCAGGTCAGTTCAGGTCAGTTCAGGTTCGACCTGATATCATCAGGTCAGGTTCAGGTTGAGAAAATATAGACCTGAACCTGACCTGAAAATTTCAGGTCAATAGGTTTCAGGTCACAGGTCCGACCTGAACCGACCCATTCCGAACCTTATCTGCGTTGCAGGCGTATCAGCTCATTTTCTATTTTTTGCTCATTTTTACCGTGACAACCGTAGATGTCACTTTTTTGGCGATTTTGACAATAACAGTATTGTATACCCAGAACCCCAATCGGGCAATCTTTATTTTGGAGCCCGATTCCCGTGTGAATTTACTTATGGCCAGATTCTAGGTACTGATATGTCAGAATACTCAATGAATGAAAGAGCTTTTCGTTGTTTTTATGATGCTTTGTTGGTTTTTCTGTTGTTTTGAGGTTGATGTTGTGTGGGGCGACTCTTTCGCAAATTTCTAGACATCTGCAGACCATCCATCATGAGTGGTGTTGCTAATCGGTTCTTGCCACCGATGCGTGTGTCTTAATGCATTGATAAAATCTGATTTACCAAAAGTTTGGTATTATTTGGCAACAAAACCGATGAAGTGATGCAACTAAAACCAACCAAACAGCAAAAAATTGTTGTTTTATTTCAGTACCCACCTATCTGGCCTTATGACCTCAAGAACTGGGGTCGCGATGTCGTTCCCCAGCTAATTTACATTTCCATCAGGCTTCATGTCACTCCGATGTACTGGTGACTGGACAAAGAATTTGATATCCTATTGAAGTCAATCGGACCAGTAGTTACCGTGTTTCACACACAGTTAATCAACCCATACCAAAAGGGGTTAGAATGTGAACATTTTTCGAGTTTTGCGGCGCTTTAGGCCCTCGTAGGGGCTGTACATCGGAGGAAACACTCGTTATTTTCATAGACATTTCTAAAAATTGTATGCCGGTTGTGGGGTTAATTGATGGCTGAGTTGAGTCTGATTTCTATTTGACGCGATAAGTCATTTTAGTCATCCGATTTTATCCCGTTTTTTCTTTTATTTTCAAGAATCTCTTGTTTTAAACTCTAGACTGCTTTTGTGCTTATATCACGGGCGCGCGGTAGCGATGCCCCCGTGATGCAAGTCCCCATGCGATCAAAAAAATCAGGAATTTTTTTTCGTAGACTGCGGAACCATATATACAGCGAAGTTTTGACTTTTTTCCCTTGCGTCGTTAGGGTGACCAACAAAATGACCGTCGCGACGGTGGTATGGGACGCATTTAGGGGAAAAATTGATTTTTTTTTTAATTTTTTTTTGTTGAAGCTAGGTTAAAGGAAACTTTTTTTCGACGCAAATTTTTTTCACAGAATTTTTTTCGCCGGATATTTTTTTCACCGGAAGTTTTTTTCGATGAAATTTTTTTTCGCTGCAAATTTTTTTTGTTGAAAATTTTTTTTTGCCGGAAGATTTTTTCGCCGAATGCTTTTTCGCTGAAATTTTTTTTTCGCTGCAGATTTTTTTTCCGTCGAATTTTTTTGACGCTGAAAAATTTTTTTTTCCGCTAAAAATTTTTTTCGCCGGAAATTTTTTTTCGACAGAAATTTTTGATCTATTTCTGAGAAAATCGCCCGAAATATTTCTAAAAATTACAAAATCAAAGAAACATTGACCGACTTGATATTTTTTTCGTCGGAAATTTTCACTGAAAATTTTTTTTCTCCGGAATTTTTTTTTCATAAATTTGTTTTCTTTTTTCTTCCAAAACTACTGATATCACCACAAAACCCCTTTTTAAAAGGAAAACGTGACGCAAGTCGTCGTCTCTTCTTCCAAAACAACTGATATCAATTTGGGTGACGCTTACAGCTTCGGAATTTTACTTCCCGTACTCCGCACATCATGCAAAACTTAATTTTTTTTTTCGTGTCATATCTGAAAGAACAAATAAACTATAACATTGGGGGGTCCGGCATTTGTGGCGCATTTCTTTAATCAAAAATGAAAATATTTCAAAAGAATTTTGTTGTGTTCCGAAGCTGTAAGCGTCACCCAAATTGATATCAGTTGTTTTGGAAGAAGAGACGAGGACTTGCGTCACGAAATGTCATAATTTTCCTGTTTTTTTTTTTTGTATCTCACGAGGAATCGTTTATGTCCCAAAATTTTTACATAAGATTTAATTTACCAAAAGATTTACTTAAGGGGGGGGGGGATTGCACTGGTCGATTTCAGAAGGCAGCTTAATGCCAAAAAAGTTCCTATGGCAATGTTGGACGGTGAAACGAGTGCATTGATGTGCACTAAGTTCCGACTCGGCACCAGGCTGCGTACTTGAAAAGTATGATTAGCCTTTAAGAAGGCAGGGTGGTGCCGAAAACTAGTTAAACTCATTGTAACGGAATAAACGAATAATATGCGTCACATAAATTTCAACTCGGCACCAGACTGCTGCTGCCCTCTATACTCACACTAGAATATCTTAAGTAGGCAGCCTGGTGCCGTGTTGAAATTTATATGACGTATAGTATTTGTTACTGCCGTGGCTACTTAAGCTTCCCAGCAGGCACCCTTGTGCCGAGTTGGAACATTGTGCATAGTAATGTATTCGTTCCCCACTCCAACATTGCCATAGAAAAATTTTTGGCACCAGGCTGCCCAGCTTGATATGCAGACCTCTACTTGTTGCAACTTTTCTCCATGAAAATGTTCTACACGACGGTTACATAAGAAGTTCAGGCACTAGACAAAGGACCAGTCTATTGCGTGAACTCCTTATTTCATAGTCTCGTTGAACATTTTCATGGAGTATAATTGTAGCAAACAGAGGCCTTTTTTAACCAACACAGCCAATTTGTTCAATGTTTGTGTGCCGTTCAATGACAGGTGCTACTACGTTATTTGCTTTTTTGATCAAAGAATTGGACAAAATCGGATTTGAGAAAAATGGATTATCACGTCTCCTCACGCAAATAGAAGTCAAACTCGATTCAGCCATCAGGTAACCCTACAATCGAAAAAGTTCACATTCTATCCCCTTTTAGCATGGGTAACGACACCGCGACCCCAGTTCTTGAGATCATAAGTCAATTCACACGGGAATCAGGCCTCGAAATAAAGAATGCACGATTGGGGTTCCGGGTAAAATACTGTTAATGTCAAAACGTCAAAACGTCAAAAAAAGGCATCGGTCATATACGGTGGGGTAGAGGGAGGTAGGAGTGGGGGGATGTATTTAGGCATCCGGACAAAACGACCCCTGGAAAAAAAATGCCGGAAAAAAAACCCTGGACAAAAAAACGGACAAAATAACCCCCGGACAAAATTGCCCCCGGGCAAAAAACCCAGCATTTGGAAAGAAAGCGATCGAAATTACAACCCCCCTAAAATTATGGTGTACGCCATTAATCCGGAAACCAAAAATCCTGACAGAAAAATCCGGGCAACCAAAAATCCGGATGACCAAATATCCGATAACTAAAAATCCAGACGACCAAAAATCCGGATAACCAATAATCCTGATGACCAAATATCCAGATGACCAAAAATCCGGATTATAACAAGCAAGGTGCCGCACCCCCGGCCTGAACTTTATGGGAAAATAAAAAAGCAGGGTCGAGGGGCGGGAGCCCCCGCGATGCGTGGTCAAGGGGGTATCTAAGGGGGGTCTAAGGGACGGAGCCCCTAGCGGGGTAAGACCGCCTGCAGGGCATATCATAGCTCGCCGCAGGCGCGAAGGTTTAGGGGGTAGAGCATCATAAAAACAACATATGCAAACCATGCTTTGTGCGAAATTTGTCCGGATTCTTTTTTAATATTTCATTACTTCTTGAAACCGGGGTTTTTTTGTCCGGGGGTTTTTTGACCTAGAGCCCCAAAAACATGGTTGTTCGGGGGTGGGTGAAACTTTTTCGCAAATATCTCAGCAAATATAGCACGTAAGTTGTTCATTTTGGTGTCAAATGGATCAAATGCATTTGATGTCACAAAACTGGAAAAAATTTTTGTGGAAATCGGGTCAGTGGTCTAGACACTGGGACAAATGGAATGGAAAAAATTCAGTTTTACTGTTAAAGACAAAGTTGTATAGAATAAAATTTTAGGGTACACGTGTTTCAGGGTTTTGGGTAAAATGCCTTAATCATGGGATATGACCACTTCTAGAATTGGAAGGGGTGATCCATACCTCTAGAACTATGGCATCTAGAAAGTTGCTTCTAAGAGCAAAGTTGCAGAGAATCAAATTTTAGAGAGCACGTGTTTCAGGGTTTTAAGAAAAAATGGTCTAATCCTGTAATGTGACCACTTCTAGAATTGGGCGGAATGACCCATATATCTAGAACTATGAAAGTTAGGAAGATGCTTCCAAAGGCAAAGTTGTAGAGAATAAAATTTCGGAGAACATGTGTTTCAGGTCTATGCGTTAACCGCCACGTTTGTAACCACTAACCAGTCTATTTATTTATTGAAATTTATCTACGCACGAATTAATAAGGCATCACAGAACATCTCAAGATTTTCTTTAAATTATATGTACAGAACGTTAGGGCACGTAGTTTGAGGTGATCTAATCTAAAGACAGTAGAGAAAATACGTAGGCCTAACCTGAACTTTCCTTTCTATTTTACGTCGAATCAAATTTCAAGACGTCCGTTCTGCTGTAAAACAGTAAAACCCACTTGCTTTCCATGTGCATTCAACAACTTCTATGAGTGTGGTGTAAAATTGCAAAAATTACACAAGCAACGCGCCCATTTCCTTTCAAAATTGTTCGTATGCTCGCGGTGAATTTTTAATTAAGTGTTAGTTTCTTTCAAAGTGCTAAGCCGAATCAGAGGTTTTGCGTGAAAAAAAATGGGGAAAAAAGAAAAGAGTCTGACAAAAGGCATGAAAAAACTACAACCCACACACAATTGAAAATTTCGATTTTTTTTTCCACAAAAATTCAACGGCTTAATATGACAAAGATCTCTATACGTGTAAAATCAGAATAGAACCACCAATGTGTTGTGTGGAGTTTTTTAAATTTTAAATTCCTTTATTCTGTTTTGAAAATACCTTCTACAAGAAAATATTTTCGGGATTTGAATACGGGGCGATAAGCTGGATTATTGAACTGTGAATGAAAGTTGAAAAGAGATAGCATACAGTGTGTGCTTCGACTTTTTTTTCTATAAATGCGTGTGTTTTAGCTTAGCTCGATGGATGGTGTGAGCTAAACACAGCATCGGTTCATTTCGATTGATTTTCACTTTGCTTTGTACATTTTTTTTTGCAAAGTCTTAGAATGGAACAAACCGTGTTCGACAAACTGGTAGTACATACAGCAATGTGTAGCAATGGATAAATAATATAAAATCGGTTTATAGTTGATCGGAGAAACGAGAAAAGTTATAGTGTGATTTGGTAATACCACTGGGAGAAATGGAATAAATTAGAAGATGGGGAATGAGTTTGTTTCGAAGTTGGAATGGGATACCATTCACTGGTAATCTTTGTGGTTATGGTCAAGAAGTTTTTTTTTCGATGTTCCGTTTTCATCGAATAGGAGATAATCTCAAACTGTCTCTATTGATCTCGTTTGTATTGGATTGAAATGATGATTCTTATATATTCAGAGCATTCGAATTTTATTAAAAACAAAAAAAAAATTTTTCGTGCATAGAATTTTAAGTCAAAACAAACATCATCCACAAAAGCGTAAGATATAAATGCTAGACGTAGTTCCAATTTTAAGTAGAATTTCCGTCCATGCCATCCCTTTTGTCAGATATGTGTTTGTTTATGTGTACAAAGTTATCGTACTTATGTATACAAGTTCCGAGGAATGCGAAGGATTTCTTTGATTCTAGCCACTGGCGTACAGTGGAAATTATATAATGTAATCTGATTGAAAAGAGAAACAAAAAGAATATTGGTCCACATAGATTTTGGATTATTTTATTTTCCCTTTTTCGTTCCGAATTTTTTTTTATAAATAATACAAACGATGTAAAAACGAAGTAAATTTGATAAGCATCTTTAGAAGAATGGGTCGGATAACATTGTTCGGATTGGGAGGTTTAGGTGAGTGCTTTTTATTTCGTTATTTTACTTAATTCAGAGTAATTTAGAAATTCCAAGCATTTTAAAAATGTTAAACAATGTGCAACATCAATACACGTAATACACAAACATCTACTCTGTTTCATAATATGTTTCGCAACGTTGTCTTTCTACCTTTTGAATTTTTTAATAAAAACGTAAGTGAATCAGGAGGGATAGGTTTTTAAAGTAATTTTTAAATATTGTGACTTGGAGTAGGCATTCATAAATTAAGGTGCGAATAGATTTCTCTCAAGTAGATCCTTGAGAAGATTGCTAAGTAAGGATGCTAAAAGAATTTTCCTAATGTATATCCTCTGGAATATTTCCCTAACGTAAATCATCTAAAGAGATTTCCCTAAGCGAAATAGTCTAAAAGAATTTCCCCTATCTCCTCTAGAAAATTTTGCCTAGGTGAATCCTTTACAAAAATTTCAATAAGTTAATTCCTATGGAAAGATTTCCTCTAGACGGAATTCCTCAATGTAAATCTTCTAAAGGTTAATCCTCTGAAAGGATTCTTATTAAAGTATTTCCCTTAGGGTCAAATACCTAAGTACGCCAAAGTTGCTCTTGGGAGATTCATCGATCTGCCGAATGCATTTAGCAATATGAATTTCAATTCCATCACTCAATCGTGTATCGAGCACGGGGTAAACGATACCACCACGAGCTGGATATTTGCCATGATCAGCAGCAGAGTAGTTACTGCTAGGCTTAACTCAGTTCCCATATCAGTTCTTACTAGTAAGGGCTGTCTCCAAGGGGGCGTACTACCGCCCCTTCTCTACATCATGGTGAAAGATAGCCTATTAAGACTCCTTAAAGAATCAGGCTTCTTCTCTCAAGGTTTTGCAGACGATCTGTCGGTCATCATTATAGGTCCATGCGTTAGTTAGTACTATAAGCGAGCTTATGCAACGGCGTTCAAGCTAATAGAGAACTGGTGCAACCAACACGAACAAGAGGTTAACACCGACAAGACGAAATTAATGTTGTTCACCGGAAATAAAGCATACACGGGTTTTAAAGCGCCCTCAATTTTTGGCAAGAAAATTGAGCTTTCCGAAACAGTAAAAATGTTGGGACTTGTACTAGATCCCAAATTGGATTGGAACAATCACGTTCAAATACGCATACAGAAGGCAACTGCTACTCTGAGGAGATATCGTAGTTCATTTGGCAAGAATTGGGATCTGAGCCCGAAAATAATGGCGTGGATCTACACAGCAATAGTTAGACCCAGGATCTCGTACGTCGTACGCAACCTTTATTTGGTGGCCCCTGTGCCATGTTAAGTGTGTGCAAAAAATTCAAAAGCTAGCACTCATTGGCGTCACAGGAGCAATTAAAACAACTCCAACAGCTGCGCTAGAATCCTTGTTGGGTATAGAGCCGCTACACATTTATATCGAATCTATGGTTAGAGCTACATGCCTCAGATTGCACCAATCAGCTCTACTGACCAAATCTAATTTTGCCCATGCAACACTATGGAATAACATCATCATTTATTTATAATTTTGTGCAAAGGCTATATAGCCTTATACAATTTTCATTGTGCACAAATTAGTCACATGAAAGGCAACAAAGAACAACATTATCATTTCTATAATAAAACAAGAAAGAAACATAAAACAGCAGAAACGAAGGAAAGAAATTCATTCTCATCTAAGCTCTCCAAACAATAAAACGACTAAAAGTCACTGTTCAATTCATGCACGAAACAGAGTTCGAAAAATACATTCTGCGAAAAATCCCAGCATACCTGACGCCAACAGGAAGCGAGTTCCAGTCTCTAAAACCCTCGCCTACACCGCCTTCTATCAAAGCGCAAGAGTCTAAGTCTAGTTGTCACGTCAACACTAACAAGCTCATAGAGATAAGAGGGTTCCCCAGAATGAATAAGCATGTAGATAAAAGCCATCGCACGAAACTTGTGATGCTCTTCCCACGAACAGCCGAGAAAGTTGTTAACGGCTGCCGATATACCCCTCCTTCGCAAGCCATAAACGTACCTCACAATGGATTTGAAAGCCCTATCAAGAAGCCCTCTCGACGTTGCGTCAATGTCATAATAAAATATTTCACAATAATTATCGAAATGTGGCATCAGTAGAGCTTTCGCCAGCATCAGCCTTGTTCTGAACGGTGTCATCCCGGATAGAGGCCACAAACTTCTAAGGCTAGCATAAATCTTTTGGATGATTATGTTCCCATGATCACGCCACGAAAACTCAGAATTCATAACTAGTCCTAGATTTATAACTTTGGCAGAGAATGGGATAGTGACACCGCTAAGGGAAAGTGAAGGAAACGTCGCACCCCCTTCAAAGCCAAATGCAATTGCCTGAGTCTTACCTGCATTAAGCGTAAGTTTATTCAAAGACGACCATTCAGCAACCCTCCTCAAGTCATCATTGATTCTGGCGAAACAGTCGTCCAAATCAGCAGCCTCAAAAAACTTATAGAGCTGTGCGTCATCAGCATAAAGATGAGGGATCATAAAACGGGCAGGTCATTTATATATAAAGAAAACAAAAGAGGCCCCAGTATCGAACCCTGTGGGACTCCCATCGAAATTGGGAGAAAGTCAGATAAAGTTCCACTAATACAAACCGCTTGTGACCTGCCAGACAGATAATTTTTAACCAAAGAAAAATGGCGGTCGAGTCAAAAAAAAAAATTTATTACGAAGCTTGGCACAAAGAGCATCATGACGGACTGAGTCGAAAGCTTTAGAAAAATCTAAGAGCAGAAGCACCCCCACTAGCTTCTTATGCAGCGCTGACCGTATGTCATGTGTTATTTTCAAGAGCGCCGTGGTGGCACTATGACGCGCCCGATAAGCAGATTGGACACACTTCACTAAGCATCGAGGGTACACGAAGCCCTCGATCTGCTTCGAAAGTAGAATCTCATGAATCTTAGAGAACACAGGTAGAATGCTCACAGGCCTGTAGCCATCGAGATCGAACTTTTTTCCCTTCTTATGGGCAGGAAACACCTTAGCCTTCTTCCAGATAGATGGGCAGCTGCCGCTGGCAATAGCGTAATTCAAAATGTGAATCATGAACGGTAGGATGAAGGGAATAGAGAGTTCAATAAATTTGAGGGGAACCCCATCAAGGCCGACAGCGTTAGACTTGACATGCTTTATCGACTCAAGAACTTCAACGGCATCGACACCCCTAAATGCAAAGGAAGAAGTACGTGGCAATTCTCCATATACCAGACTTCGAAATGCTGTTCGATGTCGTAGCCCCAGTATATTGCTTCGATAGGAATTTTGAGCTGAAATTTCCCTCTAGGGATGATGAAACTCGGCTTTCATTTACCGGGTTTTTTGAGAAATACTAACATTAGGCTAAGATAGTTTTGAAATTAACCCGGTGGATATATTCGGAGAGCGCCGCCGGTGGTAATAAATAGATGGCAGAAGCAGTGATAGTAACCGATTGATGTGAGCGACAGATACAGACCAATTGACGCTTGGTGGAATAAATATAATGTTGTTGAAGTCTTTTCGGTCAAATACTTCGTGGAGTAAACATCTCTGAGTGAAAGTTATTCACGTGTTTGTTACGAGAGATCATCGAGGAGATTTTTATTGAAAGCTTGCGGCTAGCAAGGTAATTTTGATGATAGGCTGAACGAGAGGAGGTGGATGAAGTGTGCAGCACGATATTAACATAATCGAATAGCTTTTAGGATGATGTATTGAATTAGCGGCTATTGGTTACAGTTGGTCATAACCTGTTGGTTAATTAATTTGGATGTACAATGAGATGTTAAGCGAAGTATAATTTAATGATTGTGACCCAAGTGAGGATTTAAGTCGTTCTTACAAACCAACGTAACTCAGGTATTTCTAGTTTTAAGATTTAAATTAAAGATTTATAATTTGTGAAGAAGAATTTCCGTAAGTTTTGCATTTCTCACGTTGAGTGGAGGAACGAACGCTCTATAACAAGCAATAATCGCTTTACCTGCTTCTCAGATGAGTCGAAACGTTACAATTTTGCGGGGTCAGGAATCCATTGTCCCCAACTGCAAATCAACAATTCACTATCACTCGGGTCTCAGGCCAATATGTTACAATCTGAAATTGCCGGAATCTCGCAAAGCGGTAAGGAGCTTTTAAAGTCAGGGATTAGAAGAAGGTCTATATTAATCTGCTCCGACAGCCAAAGTGCACTCAAAGCCATTTGTGCTTATAAGATTTACTCGTCAATCGTGTTAAGGTGTAGGAAGAACATCCAAGAACTGGCCAACGATAACCAAGTCACACTCACGTGGGTCCCTGGTCACAGCAATATAGAAGGTAACGAAATTGCTGATGGCCTAACGAGAGCAGGAGCTACGCATCCGATCGTAGGCTCAGAGCCTGGATTCATTCTTCAGGAACCACATCAATAAATGGAAACTTTCATCCTTCAGGATATACTGGAAAACAGAAGCTAGGAACTACATCCAGCATTAGTAGCAAGAACTCAACATATTTCATCTCGCTCAGCAGAAGAAACCTTAGACGTATGACCGGAATTCTCACCGGACACTGCCCCCTCAACAAACATCTGCACACCATCGGAGTAGCAAGCACTCCATATTGTAAACAATGTGGCGATCCAGAAACAGCTGAACACTTTCTATGTAAATGCCCAGCATATATAACAGCCAGGGCCAAAAGCCTTGGGGCATACATCTAGCCTCACAACATTATCTGGAGCCTTCCGCCCAGCAACATCCTGGATTACCTTAATCGTACAAACAAGATATAGGTAATCCACCATGCGAATGCACAACAGACCCATCAGCGGTTTAGTTGCTAGGGTCCGCCCTTCCTATTTAACCTATCCTAACCTAAGGCCAAAGTTAAGATAGTCATATTGCTTTAATGGGCAGTACTTTAAACATTTCACCAGGCTGCTCCCTTGAGTTCTTGTACTGGGACACTGAGGAAAATATCTACAAACGACGTATTTCATCCACCGTGCACGTATTATGTGAGCTCATAACACGTTCGTTACGTATGGCATACTACACAATACTTAAATGACAATGTATTCACGGCGTATATTATAAACACAATTCCCAGGCGCTCTGCAAACACCCAAGTCCGTGTGAATGCACCATCTACCATCCGTCCACACAGCTTCCTATCCCTAGAGACTTTTTTGTTTAAAACATTTGTTTGAAAATAACTGCTTGCAAGATTCGAAAGGAAATGCTTTGGCTTTTTACTCGGAGCTCTTGCAATTACATAATTTACTCGTTAAATTGTACTTGACGATTCACCTCCTTTTTCTAGGAATTCAGTGGTTACATAATTCAAACAGCAAACACAGTTTGTTTCATACTTTTCCAAAAGCGTAGAGCACCGTAACGCATAAAACATTCAATTTTGAATAAGACAATAGCCATGTTCCACAGACATATTGTTCAGCTGATGTCATAAAGCACATGGAAATTTATTTAAAACCACTTCACCCCCAGTACTCCATTGCAAACACTCTATGACTCGACGCTTTACACAAAACACTTGACGCAAACACTTCGCACTCTTGAGTTTAATGATATAGTTGGATGTAAAAGCTTAACGGATATACGGATATATTCAACATAATAAACCATGTTGTATGTATACACGTGGGATAAAAAGCAATTACTACATTCAACTTTTTATAGGTTCTTTGTGTATGAAAATATTTAATCTGATATGCACTTTATCCAATTGCAGTTCGCATATAGGAACGGGTTGATATTGGCAGAGATAATACGATAAACGAAGTGATCCTTTTATCCGTTTAGCTATCATATTGCGCAAAAAAAAGGGTCAATAGATTGCTAAATTCGATAAGAGGTATTGACGATGATTTTATGATGTTTTTGATATTTTATGAAATCAATGAAAAACCTTTTGAAGAGGATATGTGACGCAAGTTCTTTTGGAAGTTGATGTAAGCGCTTGATGAATTTCATATTTCAAGCATGCAGCTCGCGCTTGAAAACGACTCGATAACTTTTCTTGAAATTTTGCATGCACTTTCTACGGACTTCGCATTGTACGCAATATGAGATTTTAAAACAGGGGGGTACCGGCATGGTTTAGCCATAGGGCTCTTAGAAAACCCTATATAAAGACATGTTTTGCATGTGTGTGTGCTTGCGTGTGTTGAATGTGTAGAACACAAATGTGAGCAAAATTGTTAGATTTTGACCGGTGGCGGAATTAAGATGGAATTGTGGTGCTAAGTTGCAGCCGCCAACACCAGCCATGGCTGCCACGCGAAGTACCGTGGCGCTAATTTTTTTTACGAATTATGGTTGCAGATTAAGTTACTGTGATCATTTCCGTATAAATAAGTGGTGTCTTCCATCGCTAGGTATGGCAGCCGCGCGAAGTGAAGTGGCGCACAATTGTTTTTATGAAGTAGGGTTGTACATGATAGCGAAAGCATTCAGACCAATTAGTTTAAGGCTAGATTCTAGGTACTGACATGCCAGGATACTCAATGAATTGAACGAGCTTTTTCTTATTTCTGTGATGTTTTGTTAGTTTTTCTGTTGGTTTGAGGTTGGTGTTATATGGGTCGACTCTTTCGCAAATTTCAACAAATCTGCAGACCATCCTTTATCCTAATCGATGCTTGTCACCGATGCTCGTGTCCTGGTGCCTTGATAAGGTCTGATTTATCTAAAGTTTGGTATTATTTGACAACAAAACCGGTGAAGTGATGCAACTAAAAACAGCAAACAACAACAACTGTTGGAAAAATAAAACAACAATTCGTCTATTATTTGCCGTTTTGATGTTTTGTTGTTTTTTCGTCGCTTCACTTCATCGCATCTTTCGCCAAATGATCTCAAACTTTTGGTAAAATAACCTTATCAAGGCATCAGGACACGAGGGTCGGTGGCAAGAAGCAATTAGGAACACCATTCGTGAAGGACGCTCTGCAGATTGGAAGAAATTTGCGAGCAAGTCGTTCCATACAACGCCAACCTCAAACCCACATAAAAAACAACAAATCATCCCAGAAACAACAAAAAGCATGGTCAACTCATTGAATTTCCTGTAATATCAGTACCTATAATCTGGCCTTAACCTCATTTCTCTTGAGAACACTAGAAAAATTAATCGATGTATACTTAAGAGAGGGAACTTTAAAAATTTATCCTTCGCATCGAAAGCAATTTGCTTACCAAGCGAACAAATCTTCTTCAAATGATCTTCAGTGCCATTGCAAGAGCTTGTAGAGAGCATGTCATTGAAGAAACCCTAATAGGCCGGATCGTTAAGATGCTGAGTGAGCGTGTAACTATCTCGCGCATGGACTCAGTGCAAATTTTTGTGTATGCCACCCACGGGTGCCCACCTTTTCTTACTGTCTGCTCACCTTATTAAACAACTCAGGCTAGTACGCTCAAGGGTTCTCAGATAACTTGAACGGTGTTCTGCAGTAACTGAGTGCTTTCTTTGTGGTAACAATAGAATGACAAAGATGGTGCAGACCACCGTCACCGTCACCGTCACTTATCAGTTTTATTGATAGGCATATGTGTACTACACAACACATATAGGCACGCAAAGCCAACTGAAAATAGTAGAATCCTGGTGCACAGCGAAGAAGCAGAAAGCAAACCCGGATTTCATAGGAAGAAATTGCATCTAGCTTTCCACCCCCCAAAGTTCTTTGGTAAACGAATATCTCTTTGAGACCATGTCAAGCATTTGGGAGTCTACCTTGAACCCAACGGAAAATTTAACATGCGTGTTAAATACAAAATAAACAAAGGTTTAGCAACCCTATGGCAATGTCGCAGAAGCTATGGCATAACATGCGGCCCAAAGATATTGCATTGGATCTACACGGCGATCGTGAGACCTAGACTCAGCTATGCCTCAATTATTTGGTGGCCAAGATGCGACATAGTAACGGTTCAAAAGCGACTAAGTAAATTACAACGGCTGACTCTCATGGCACTCGTGATGTCAATTGACATCACGAGTGCCATGAGAACCACTCCCACTGTGGCACTAGAGGTGATTACGAACATCGAGCCATTGCTCATTCACATCAAAACCAAAGCCAGGTCAGCAGCACTTAAAATGAAAAAGACTTCAATGTTTACTGATACTAACTATGGGTATTCAGGAATTTGGAGACTCATGATAAAACAAAATCCCGAACTCGAAATGCCATGCGACCTAATAGAACCTGCATACCGATTTGACAAAACCTTTAGAGTCAATACTCCAGAAAGAGAAGGTTGGACAAATGATCCTGACTTCACTAAAGTAAGCTAGAGGTTTGCAAGCACACCCGATTTTTCGGCCCGTTCACAAGCCCGCCCGCCCCGTACCGGGCACAGGCGGGCGCGGGCAGCTTCATTTTGAAAACGGGCGGGCACAGGCTGCCCGTTTTAAAAATCGAACAGACGTGGGCGGGAACGGGCATCTTTTTTAAAAAACGGGCGGGCATGGGCGGCCCGTTTTCAAAATCGAACGGGCGCGGGCGGGCGAAAAGTGATGCCCGCACACCTCTACAGTAAACACGCTACAATGGTACACGGACGGATCTCGATCATATATCTCGGGCATAGGCTGTCATTGCCACAATCCAACAAATATTTATCGCTTGGTAAATACGCGGACGTTTACCAATCGGAAATCACCGGCATCACACTGAGCTGTTCCAAAATAAAGTCCTCTAAAGCGACCCATATATATTTTCACTGATAGCCAAGCAGCGATACAATCGCTTACCAAGAACAAATTCAGGTCGGCTCTTACTTAAGAATCCCGTGACGCTCTCGATTCGATCTCAAACAATAACGAAATCACGCTTGTATGGGTACCTGGTCACAGCGGTATTGTAGGAAATGAAGCAGCGGATGAATTGGCGAGATCAGCCTCTTCCAGGAACATCACGGGCCCGGATCCAGGCATTCCGGTGTCACTCTCTACATTGAACAAAATCATAACCGAATGGAAGGAAAAAGAATTCAACAATGAATGGAAGTATATTAGTATAGCTAGACAAGCTAAAAACTGCATCACATTAAACAAAGGCAATTCCAAATTTTTTCTCTCCCTCAGAAGGAAGCATCTGAAGAGATTGACAGACTTTTTAACTGGTCACAGAACGGCCAACAAACGTATCAATACTATGGGCATCATCAACACCCTGTATTGTGATAACTTCGGAGATGTAGAAACCGCTGAACATTTTCTCTGTGTGTGTCCAGTGTCCAGCTTACATAAGCACCAGAAAAAGGTGCCTAGGAAACTATACAATAAAATACAGCTCCAAATGGAGCATCCACCCAATGTACATTCGCAAATATCTAAATGATACAGGAAGGTACTAAATAATCGTGGGGTGCACAACAGACCCATTTAAGGCATTGTTAACTCACCCACCTATCCTAATCCTAATCCTAGGGCTGTAGAGGAAGCGAATATGAATATTTCTGCTTGCGTAAGTAGGAGTAGCCGCCGCAAGCTATGGCAGCCGCGCCGGACGCCTCAGTTTTTCTGTTCGTTCAGATTTGGGGATCCGGCATTTGTGACGCATTTTTTAAATCAAAAGTAGAAATATTTCAAATGAATTTTTTGCGTTTTAAATCTTTAAACGTCACTCCAATTGATATCAGGAGTTTTGGAAGAAGGGACAAGGACTTGCGTCACGTTTTCTTTTTAGAAAGGGTTTTTGTTGTGATCACTTATACCCCTCGTATGAGATGATAAAATTTACCGGGCTTTGTTACATTCACGTAACAGGTTTTGCTACATTCAAGCAATGCATAAATAAGTACGCTAATTTAGTTCAATGGGTCGAAGCAAAAATATTCCCAAACATAACCAAAGACCCGTACGTATCAGAATAGATGTGACAAACAGAATAGATGTGACAAAGTGACTCGAACGTACCTAAATATACAAATAAGCAAACAATCCAACGTTTTCTGTTCTTTTATAACTGTAAGAATTTCAAAGATCCATAGAAATTACCCAAGGTAATGTCAAAGGCCCTACCGAAGTACGTCTCAGACCATTCAAATCTAGAAAAGCTTATATCCAAGGACTAAGTCGTTTTTCCCTAAAACCCAGAAACACGTGTTATCTAAAATTTTATTGTCTACAACTTTGTCCTTGGAAGCAACTTTCTAACTTTCACAGTTCTGGAGATCCAGGTCATCCTGCCCAATTATGGAAGTGGCCATATACATGGATTGGGTCATATTCACCAAAACTCCGAAACACGTGTTCGCTTATTTTAAATTCTCTACAACTTCGCCTTTGGAACCAACTTTCTAACTCTCATTGTTCTGGAGATCTGGGTCATCCTGCCTAATTATGGAAGTGGCCATATACCAGGATTGTATAACATTTCCCCAAAACCCTGAAACACGTGTTCGCTTAAATTAAATTCTCTACAACTTTGCCTTTGGAACCAACTTTCTAACTCTCACAGTTCTGGAGATCCAGGTCATCCTGCCCAATTATGGAAGTGGCCATATACCAGGATTGGGCCATATTTCCCCAAAACCCTGAGACACGTGTTCGCTAAAATTTGATTCTCTACAACTTTGTCTTTGAATGTAAATCTCTGTATTGCGTATTTAAGCAAATACTGAAAAAAAACTATCTCTTATCATTTTGGGCAGAGAAATTTATTTTCCATGGCTCCCAGTGCCCAGACCCCTGACCCGATTCCAACAAAAAAAAAATTCCGCAGTTTTTTGGTATCAAATGCTTTCATTTGACACCAAATTGGGCAATTTCCGTGCTTTACTTGCTGAGATATTTGCGAAAAAGTTTCACCGACCCTCGAAAAACCATGTTTTTGGTCACTTCCTCGACCATATCTCCGGAACCACTTGATCGATTTTGCTCATCTTTGAACTTGAATCATGGGAGGCATGTACCTTTCAGGGAAAAAAAGATTAGGCTGATCGGTTGAGTCGTTTGGAAAAAAAGTGGAGACGGACGGACGGACGGACAGACGGACGGACAGACAGACGGACATTTTTTTTATTGCTGATTCGTCATCTCTAGACGATAATAGATGCATCGCCCCACTCCCACCTCGGTCTACCCCATATTACAATAAAATTGTTTGTAGTAAACGTATAGGAGCTCTTGTACTTCGTACGGGTCCAATAAGCCTAAAAGTCGACATTTTTGCGAAGAAAAGCATGTACTGCCTAGGAAGTATCGACCTCTACAGAAGTACAGTACTAACCTTTAGAAAACCTCAACAATCTTTAGTAAATCTTTTGTTCTTTATTTTGCGTATAATCGATTTCGTTCCGATAGCTGTTTTCTGTTTTGTAATAGTTATAAGCACAAAGAAACTAACGGATTCCTTTTAGAAACTTTATAACTTGCTGCTGATTAACAACATTAATTTCAGAAGCGGGTAAACTTTTCCCCTAGAATGCAAAACCGTTCTTCAAAGCCAATATTAATTCAAAATATTATTTAAAAATTAAATGACATCGGTAGCATAATCAGCAATTTAAAAATTGAAAATATTTTATATCTCCGGAAAAAGTTTTTCATTTCATTAATGCGATGCTAGGGAAATTTTGAAAAATACATTCCGAAACATATTGGCATTGCGCTGAAATGATTTTTATGATGTTCCATTTCCGTAATGAATCACTTTGCCATTGTCAAATGATTCAAAATTTCGAATTCATTGAACAATGTTGGATGTGTTGAAGTATTTATTAATTAATACACTTTAGTTTGATGGCTGAAAACTATTTGCTAAGCATCGATTCATTGAGTGTTTAATGAGCGTTAGGCTTGCACTTGAAATTCGAATTAAATAAATCACCAATTTCAGTGCTGGATTGTGTGTGGTTTAGCAAAAGAAGACCATTTTAATGAGGAGAACATACGGTTTTTTTAGGTCAACTGTGCCAAACTACTCATTAACCTTTCACCCTTTTCAAATTTTCACACAAAATGCAAGTTAGCTTATTTTGTTCTTGAATGATGTTTTAAAGTGTTTTTGTTTTAAAGTGAACCTGGTGTCAAATGTTGTTTAGGAGTATATAAAGGAGAATTTGCAAATAAACTGTATAACTCATATATATAACTTCGGATTATTGGGAGCTGGCGGAAGCGGTCTACTGTAAGACATGACCAACAGTAAGTATTGCTATGAGAACTAAGAAACGCTTGAATTTTATCATTTTACAATGCATCGGAATTGTTAAATGTAGAGATAGGAAATGTACTGATGTGAATAGAGGACATTAACCCAATTTCGCATGTTACAGTAAGAAAATAGATGCATTAAGATACAATGTTATTAATCATCATGTTGAAAACGCCATTGCACATACGTAATATTTAACTGAAGGACGGTCAAAACTGCGCTGAGCACTTCAAATGATAGAAATGATAGCCGGTAGCATTTACGACTACTGTTTAGGGATTAATTTTCATTTGAATAGGGCAACCAAAAGGGTTCACACCTCTGGAGGTTAATCAGGATTTATTATTTGTAAAAAGAACGATGAAGAGACGCCAAGGGAGAGCTGGACGCCCTCAATATGTGATAGACGTGGCGGAGAAATGAGGAGACAATAAAGGGAAGGAGAGAATTACAAAGAATACACCAACTCATGTAAACAAAATAAATCGTTTTTCGCGGACGTTTCGTAAAAATGAATTAATCATGGGCGTGCAATGCGCCCGAGACGCAAGTCCACGTACGAACAAAAAATTAAGAAAATTTTTTTTCGTAGACTGCAGAACCATATATTGACTTCCCCCCTTGCGACGTACGCCCCGGAAAATATTTTACCAGGATTTTACGGAAAATTCAACTAAATTTTACTTTACGTAAGTGTCACAAAAATTTTTTTCTTACATTCTAAGATGTTTAGCTAGTCTTACAGAGTCGTTATCAAGTGTCAAAAGTTGACGGCTGACCATAGTACGACAGGGAGGAGGGACCAAATATCGAATGTACATGCACATTTTACAAAAATGGTGCCAATTCGCCAATTTGACGTTGTATCGTGCCAAGTGAAGTGTCTATGAGATGGTCCTCGCGCATCTTTTGGAAGGGCGGTCGACACGGTCGCGCAACACGTTGCGAAGTTATGACCATCTAAGTGAAAGAGTGAGTTTTACTTGACTGTGTGACCTCAGAACCGGTTCAGTGAATTGCATGGACTACTCATGCAATTGAGACTATTCGCAAACGTATAAGAATAGCAAATAAGTGGGACTATCCGCACACGTTTCAACAGAATTTGTACTACACACAAATAAGGAGAACTAGGAAATTTGTCCCAGTACGAAATGTTTAGAGAACTAGGTGGCTAACGAGGATAGAGAATTTTTTCTTATACGAAATATCACAGAGAACTAGGTGACTAACAAAAATAGGGAATTTTTCCATATACGAAATGTCACAGAGAAGTAGGTGGCTAACAAAGCTAGGGAATTTTTCCTTATACAAAATGTCACGGAGAACAAGGTGGCTAACGAAGTTAAGTTTTCCTTATACGAAATGTCACAGAGAACTAGGTGGCTAACAAAGCTAGGGAATTTTTCCTTATACAAAATGTCACGGAGAACTAGGAGGCTAGTATAATGTGCATTCGATGTTTGGTCCCTCCTCCCTGTCGTACTATGGTTGGCCGCCAACTTTTGACACTTGATAACGACTCAGTAACACTAGCTAAACGTCTTAGCATGTAAGAAAAAAAATTTCGTGATACTTAGGGGTCGTCCATTAATTACATACGCAGCGAGGGGGGCAGGGGGGTACGTGAAAGCGTACGGCTGCGTACGGACCTTTCAGGGGGGGAGGGATTTGGTACATCAAGTACGTACAACAAATCAATTTAAAAAAAATCTATGCACAAGGTGCGAACGTATCGAATACTTAAAACGATTGTGATCTCTTATCATTATCTTGTAATAATATACGAACGGTTTGATTTTATTTGTAATGAGACAAAAGGAAGAAAAAATATTAAAGTCTGCCGATTAAATGGAACCACATGCCTTCAATTCAATATATTTTATTATCGTTACACGCAAGGAAGAATAGACCTGTCCTAATTTTATTTTTACAATTTTCTTTCTATCTCTAATTTTATATTTATTTTCTGAAATTCCATATTAATTCAAAAATGTGCCAAAGAACATGTGACGTATGCACCAAATTAAAGTACAAATGAAATGTAGAATTATAGTAACCTTATAATAGCATCATTGGTTCAAATTCAAGGTCAAAAAATGTATATTGTAATAATTGTTTATTGTACATTTTGTTCGGTTCAAAGTTAATAATATGCAAAATCGCTTAAAAATTAATTATTTTTGTCTGAACTTTTTAGTCTTTTTGCGTACGTACAAAGTGAGGAGGGAAGGGGGGGGGTTCGGTCAAATCGTACGGATGCGTACAGGGGGGAGGGGGGGGGTCCAAAAATCACATTTTCTTGCGTACGTAATTAATGGATGTCCCCTTACGTAAAGTAAAATTTCACCGAAAATTCTATGCCGAAGTGTCTTGTCACTCATTAAAATCAGTTCTGTGGATCCGGAAATATGACCTTTAGAAAATGATCATTCCCCATACAAAAAGCGCATTTTCATAGAATCCAAAGTTCATGGGCGCGCGGTAGCGATGCGCCCGTGACGCAAGTCCCTATACGATCAAAAAATTAAGAATTTTTTTTTTCGTAGACGGCGGAACCATATATACAGCTAAGTTTTGACTTTTTCCTCTTGCGTCGTACCCTCCTGAGACCTAGTTTTGATTGAAATCGACATTTTCAAAATGCGTTATTTCATAGAAGCCTCAGTTAATGGAAACATCCTACGTTAGTTAGTGGGTTAGTAAGTTACTTAGTTAGTTAGAGCCATTTGTATGAAAACCGCTCGAAAACGGCTCGATAACTTTTGTAGAAATTTTGCAGGGACCTTCGGGTTGGCATTCTACGCCATATGATATTTGAAAAAAGGGTACCGGAATCGCTTGGGCGCCAGGGCTCTTAGAAGGCGCCATATAAGAGAATGTATTGTATGTGTGTGTGAGTGTATTCAAAGTATGTGTCAAATATGAGTAAAATTTTTGGACTGTGTTAGGATGGAGATACTTGTTTGGTGTCAAATGAAAAGTTGATGGATTCGGTGTGTACTACACACTGTGTAGTGTGTCAGGGTGACCAACAAAATGGCCGACGCACAGTGTATTTTTTGTAAGGGTTTGGGGCTTGGGCTTCAACTCGTACAGATTTCAAAATTTTGATGATATTCTATTTTATTTGAATCAAGAAAAGAATATAGGACAGCTGTAATTCCTTTCGATCAATAAATTTTCAGGACTCCCACGTCCAGAGATGAAAACGTTTGTATGGTCAAAAACCAATTTTTTTTGTTGAGAGTATTGCCACTTTGGCTATATATTGCAGGGAATTTGCTTGAAATGGATCAATATTTTTTTTTTAGACCAAGGAAAACGTTCTTCTTCTGACCATTTATAGTAAGGCAGCCTGGTGCCAAAATTCTGTTTACGCCCGCATCTCGGCTTTACCGAGAAATATTGATTACAAAAAGTTTCAACTTGGCACCAGCCTGCTTCCCTGAGTTCTAGAACAAAGAATGCCGAATCCGTATGACAGCTATAGGAAGGCAGTCTGGTGCCAAAATTCTTTTTACGCCAGACTCTCGACACCAACATGGATATTGTTCCCAAAAAGTTTCAACTTGGCACCAGCCTGCTTCCTTGAGTTCTTGACCAAAGAGTGAAATCTTGAAAATATTTTTGATTTTTTTGAAATTTTGTTTCTAAACACTCAACACGTCTCCAGTCACACTGATATATTGTTTTTAATTTTCAGAAGTTTGGTTCTCCTCAACTCATTTGTTCCCACGGGAGTCAGAAGATTTTTCGAACCGAAAAGGAAAAAAGTTTGTCCTTTAATCTTTCCGATTAAAAACGAAAAAAAAGAAACGTCAAAATATTGAAAATTGTACAAATTAAAGCCCAAGCCCCAAAACCTTACAAAAACGACACTGTGCGACGGCGGTATGGGACGAACTTAGGGGGAAGATTGATTTTTTTTCAATTTTTTTTTTGTTGTTTTCCGCCGGAAATTTCTTTCGCCGGAATTTTTTTTTCGCCAAAATTTTTTTTCGCCGGAAATTTTTTTCGCCGAAAATTATTTTTACCCAAATTTTTTTTTCGTCATAAAATTTTTTTCGCCGGAAATTTTTTTCGCTGAAAATTTTTTTTCGCCGAAATTTTTTTTCGCTGAAAATTTTTTATCGCTGAATATTTTTTTCGCCAAAATTTTTCTCGCCGAAAATTTTTTTTCGACTGAAATTTTTTTCTCTTTTCTTCCAAAATTACTGATATCACAACAAAACTCCTTTTTAAAAGGGAAACGTGACGCAAGTCCTCGTCTCTTCTTCCAAAACAACTGATATCAGTTTGGGTGACGATGACGCTTACAGCTTCGGAACGCAAAAAATTCTTTTGAAATATTTTCGTTTTTGATTAAAGAAATGCGTCCAGCATTTGTGACGCATTTTTTTAATCAAAAGTGAAAATATTTCAAAGAATTTTTTGCGTTCCGAAGCTGTAAGCGTCACCCAAATTGGTATCAGTTATTTTGGAAGAAATGACGAGGACTTGCGTCCTGTTTCCCTTTTAAAAAGGGTTTTTGTTGTGATTAGGATGATTATGAAAGCTGCCTGTTTGCTTTCATAAGACTAGTAATGCATAGGCTTGCCACACATATTTTCAAACTGTGATCGCTACAAAATTTTTGATTGGATGATTAGAGAATTGTATTGATTAATATATACTCTTAAAGAAACAATGAAAAGAACAGTGCACCGTACAGCGTAACCTAATCGGTCTATTGGCATGTTGAAGTAACTGTTTCGCCTAACCAAAAAAAAACAAAGAATTTCACATACATAGCCTTAAAATGAAGTGCAAAAAATAAAAAGTCACTTGATGAAATCCTATGCTCTATTCAAATCCAAAATCCGTCAGTTTTTGTTACAAAAATATGACTACCACATTCACTAGCAGATTGAAGAGAAAGATAGCAATTCATTTCATTCTCTTTTTAAATTCCACATTTTTTCTAAGCAAATATTTTCCCTTATTCTTTTTTTATTTTCATTCAGGTTTTGTTTTCACTGAATGGAAAAAAATCTTTTTGTTTTGTAAAAATAAAGGTAAATTAAATCTCATATTTGGTTTATTATTTTGAGAAAAGCGAGGAGCGAAATTGATTTTTTTTTTCGGTGAAATCACTTTCCTCATTAAAATTTGCTGAAGGACTTTAAAGAGTTGAAAGGTTGGTCTTAGTCAAACAACAAATCGTGAATACGAACGAATTGTTCACTTTTTTTAACGAGTTGAATGTTTATTGACGAAGGTGATGTTTTGAAAAGAGTCAAGTACTAAAAGTACTTAAGGTGCAAAAAAAAGTGTTTAGTGCAACCCAGAATCAAAGTCTACAATCAGTTGAATCTATTTTCCGGTTGTTAGTAAGAGCCTTGTTTAGTAAGAGCCTTGCATTATATTTGCATGAATTATCCCGTCATTAATTTAGAACCAATGGAAAAACGAGAGGGAAAACAATAGAAATAACAAAAACACTTACAATTCCGTGCGTATTTATTAGATGTCACTTTCCGCAGAATTTTTGGTCTAACTCGTGCCTTGAAGACCGCGGATGAGCTAAAATTTATCTAACAATAAAAGTTGTGGGCGGGTGCTCTAGGCATTGGGCCGGTCGGGCATTTTTCGTAGCAATGATTTCGAACTCGGGCCAAGCGCCCGAAAAAATTAGATGCACCCTTCACCCCTACATTTCTACAGTCTGTAACAAATGTTAGAAACAACAAATTCAGAGAACACAAAACGAGTAAATTCGTTTTCACGAACAATTTTTCCTTCCTTTTATATCAATTTTCTGTCGTTTTTACAACAATTTTACATCTTCAAACTAACCATCTTTTGAATATAAAACTTGTTATTCGGAAGATTTTCAGACCAAAATACACCGTTAAAATGATGAAACATGCTTAGAGATCGTCTTTGGAAAATTCTTCTTTATTCCAATTTATGAATTTTCAACAAGCAAGAAGAAGTTGATTTGGATGGTAGATAACGCTAGCGATTTGCAAAGTCGGATTGGCTACTTGAATGAAGTTCGGGATGAAGATAAATGTAGAGAAGTCTTAGTTTATGCATGTTGGCAAAATTCGGGAGATTATTTGCAGCTTGAACGGTTAGGAGCATGAACAAGTTTCTCAGTTTTTAGGAGCCATTTTTAAAGAAGATGGCAGCGACCCATGGTAAGGTCAATGGCCAAGGATAAGGTCTCTTGATTAGAATAGGATAGGATAAGTGTGCAGATTCCTAGCGAGGGTCTAGCACCTAGGCTCGATTGGGCCTGTTGTGCGCACCCACAACAAAATCCTCAGTGAGGTTGTATTTTTGAGCATTAAGTGATGCAGCTGTTCAAAAAATTGTGGATGGAATTATAATAAACGGTGAGATAAAAAATTCCAAAAAGCAAATAAAAAAGTAAAAATTGCAGATATTTTCAAAAACGCAGATATCAAAATGTATTTTCCTTTTACGAAATTTTTTCTGCCTTTTTAGACCCATACAAAGAATGAAGTTCTTCGAAAAAAGGGGTCTTTTGCGTTCACCACGACGTTTGTAACCACCCCAATTTCGACCGGGGAGTAGGGGGGAGCACATATCATGGTCCTTAGATGACGAATCAGCAATAAAAAAAATGTCCGTCCGTCCGTCCGCCCGAAAGGCAATCGAAATATCTTTTGTAGGATTGAATCTGGGCACTGTCGGCCCAAGGGCCGCCGAACTAGGGTTTGAGTGGTTTTTGGTCTTTTGTACATAACTCGAGTAAATCTTTTCCAATTTTCATAATTTTTTTGTTTGAAAGATCTGGGCATGGCCGACAATTTCTGGAAGAAACGTTTTTGGGTTTGAGTCCTTGGACTTAGCTAGGGCACTAAAAACGAGTCCCTGCCAGGGCTATACGTGTTTTTTGTACATAACTCGAGTAAATCTCTTCCGATTTTCATTTTTTTTTATCGAAAGATCTAGGACTGTCTCCCGTTTTATGGAAGAATATCTTTTGAGTAGAAGCCCTTGGACTCAGTCAGGACCCTAAAACTGAGTTTCTACTAGGGCCCAATGTGTTTGCTTACATAAGTTGGATAAATCCTAACTGATTTTGTTGATTCTTTTTCTATTTGAGAGGGAATCGAGTACCGAATTATATTCAAAAACAAATTTGGACTCGGTGATTGTGTTTAGTGCTGAAGTGGGCCTCAGGTCTGTCCTAAGGTCGGCCCTAACCAAAAAAAAATTTTGTTTGCTATGTTGCAGAGCAAATTTAGGGAAATATTTTTGTCTATGAAAGTATTTGTCCGAGGCATTTCCTTATGGCCCTAGGTCGGTCCTAAGGTCTGCCCTAGACAAAAAAATGGTTTTTCGCTATGTTGTAGAGAAAATGGAGGGAAATATTTTTGTCTATGTAAGTATTTGTCCAAGGCTTCTCCTGAGGACCCTAGGTCGGGCCTAGACAAAAAAATGGTTTTTTGCTATGTTGTAGAAAAAAGTAAGATGAACATTTTTATCTATTTGGGGGTCAATTTTGTACTGTGGGAAGGCCTTTTTTACACCGTTTTTTCGGACGGGTTTTTCAATATTGCACTCTCGGCAATTTTCAATTCAATTCAATGTGGACGTAAGGCATTATTAACTTAAATACGTAAAATCAACTCTGCTAGCCACATCTATTCTGATACGTACGGTTCCCTTGCATATGTTTGAATTTTGTTTTTCCCTTTTTGTAATTTTATATCTGCCGTTTATTGCGATCCATTGAGGATGTGCTTGAGATGTATATTCCAAATAGAATCGTAGGCTGGACAGTGACAGAGAACGTGTTCTACTGTTTCGATCTCTGAGCATTTACTACAATAAAGATTGTCCACCAGATTCAAGGTGAACAGATACTTGTGGCCTGTTAGTATATCGGTTAGCCTCTTAATATTTCTTCCGGGTTAAGACAGGAATCCTGTGTCCTCCCGGTGTTGACGTATGGAGCAGAAAAGTTGACACTAACGAAAGCATCCGAGAACAAGCTCAGAGTAACACAGAGAGCAATGGAACGGCGCATGCTTGGAATTACCCTTAGAGAAAAAATGACAATGGATTTGTCAACAAAGAAAAGTCGTTGACGTAATGGAAAGGATTGCATATCTAAAGTAGAATTGGGTAGGACACATTGCGAGAATGTCAGACGATCGTTGGAAATAAGCATAAAGAATTGGAGACCACCAACAAAACGGCCAATGTATAGACCGCCAGAACGATGGACAAATTCGATGAAACGGACAGTGGGGACGAACTGGCAACAAATTGCAATAGACCGTTCAGAATTGAGGAATAGAGGGGAGACCTACATCTAGCAGTGGATATCAACAGGCTAAACAGGAGGAGGAAGACAGGAAGTATTTCGTATGGTTCTTGTTTATCGATAGGCAGTTTTTTGCTTGTTGAGCCGAGTTCAACAGTCGCAAGTGATTCGCACTTATCAATGATGGTCTGCAGGGTCGAGAGTGACACTGGTAAACCAGGCTCCGGACCACGTAATGAGGTGAAGATCAATTTCAATACTTCTTAGCTATCCGTTAGTATATAATGTACGTTGGAGTCTACATCCTTTTCTAACTCGTGACAGCAGCCGATGATTCCAGCGATGGCTCCCCTACAAAATCCGGAGGCACAAAATCCAGAGGCGTCAAAATCCGCACAAAAAATCCGGAGGCTACGAAATCCGGAGGCGCCAAAATCCGGAGACTTCAAAATCCGGAGGCTTCAAAATCAGGAGACGTCAAAATCCTGATGATGTTGTTTCGTCTGGATTTTGTCGCCTCCGGATTTTGTAGCCTCCGGATTTTTGGTCCGGATTTTGACGCCTCTGGACTTTGTCCCTCCGGATTATGAAGCGGCACCCCAGCGATAGACGGTTGAGAATTTACCTAGTGGCTAGTCAGATTTAGGAATTAGAAGACCTACTCTTGGCGAACAAACCATCTTCTTGGCGGTTGATTAATAGGGTGGCGTGAAGAAGGGTAGTTCATAAATTGTACTAAATGGTCTGCAAAGTGTGAACATAATGATGATTGACGTAAAAAAATTATTGATAAACCGTTAGGCGGTGGACTAGGAATAGGAAACAGAACAGAGCAGAACGTAAAAAAATGAATAAACAAGACACCACGAAAACGCTAAAGGGTTTCCCATTTAAATTGAAAAAGAAAATACTGAAACATATAGAAAATCTGTTGAAGAACAAGTTTATGGCATAAATACACCAGTACCAAATGATCGCTATCCCTTAATGCAAAGCAATCGCAAAAGCAGAACCTGATCAAAATGTATATTTATATTGTTTGTGGTTCTATAATTTTATTCGACTCGGCTACTATCAGACATAAATACTAAAAGTTAATTCCGTATAAAAATTTTCTACTGAAAAACTAACAAAATAAATCAAAATCCCATCGAATATAGAAAATGGTTGCAAAACAAACATTAGACTCAATATCCATAAAGGCTTGTCCCTTGTTTTAATGTCTAAAGTAGTTTATGCATTCCCCCACATACACACTCACCCACCCACGTGAACCAGCTACATCATCTTCCAATTCTGTGTATAATATTTTGCCACAATAAAAATTCCGAGCACGGAATTCATATGAAAATATGAAAAAATAAAAAGAATCCCACGACTGCTATCATCGTTTGTGTGTACGACATCAACCAATATACACATTACAATCTGCCCCCGATTCCACTGTATTGAACCACCAAGTCCCTAGTAAACAGACAACAGCTGGAATTTATGTCAGAAGAGTTGTTCGGCGCTCGTCTATAGTGTTCTACCACCTTTTTTTTACTTTTCGGATTTTACTACTTGTTTCCCACTACTACCTTCATATGGACGGATGGATGGATATTACACGGATGGGGTATACACGATTGAAGATGATATATTTTGGTTATATTGAGATCATTATTAAAGGGTTGGGGTATGTGTATAACGTCATGAATAGTTGGAGATGTATCGTATGATGCATATTAGAAGGGTGTTGGTGTATGGTAAGAGTTTTGAGGTTTCACATTATATTTTATAGCGTTTTGTTACATTACAATACATATTGTGTTATGAAAGGGTTTGTTCTCGACTCTATTCATATTAAAATGGCGTTTTCTACACCGATGGTTTCAAATAAAAAATAAATAAAAAGCGAATAAAAATTCATAAAAGTTGAGTTTTGATATTTTCTTGTCTTTTTTCCTTCCATTTTTTGTGTATAATTTCCAATGTGTGTCGGTTCGAGGTTGAATTTCTATTTTATTTGGAAAGGGGAATAGTGAACTATTTAACTGGTAGTATAGACAAATGGTATAATGATATTGGGGTTTGATGTGAAATTCATATGAATTTTCAATTTTTCTGTGTTCGGTTATGGCAGAGAGAGCATTTGTTGATGCTGTTCTTGTTCTTTATCCAAATAAAACGAGTTCGTTAAGTAATACAAATTTTCCTTTACCCGATTTCATGGAAAACATAATAATTTACTTAGAATAACTGTTAAAACAAATGTGGGTGGTAAAGGGAAATGAAGGATAGTTTGTAGTTGCCGGGAAAAAGGTAGCACACATGCTGATGTGAATAAAATTGGGGAGGCGAAAATGTATTTAGTTCGAGCCCCATTAGTAAATTAATGTCACTTCATCAAATTAATTTATTTGAGTGAAATGTGGTTACAAAACAAATTTCCAAATTTTCATGTTTGTTTTAGTAATCATTCATGTGATTAAATGAACGCATTATATTTTCTTCTGAAATTAACTTTGAACGCGATGTCGAAATTTAGTACAGTACTTACCCAATGTTTTCCCCATCTTAAAGTAACATGAATTAGATCAACACCGCAGTAAAAAAAACAGATAAATCGGTTTTAGGTTGCAAATGGCCCAGTGTTCCCAGTGTTCCCTTCAGTGAATGTCTCTTGTGATAAATTTAGCTCGCGGTTACTTGGTTGAGTTTGACACATCAGAAAATGTAAGCAAAAAAATCGAAAGAGTTGCAACATCGAATTTTTACGTTTTCTTAGCATTTTTAAGCATTTTAGCATTGTAATTTTTCTCAAAAAACATTGAATTTGGTATCGTTGGAAAGGTAATGAATTGGACTATAATAAAAAAAAATACTTTTGGACACTTTACGTCAAATGCGTATATTATATAAGGGGAACACCTCCCAAAATGGCGGAAAATCCACTTTTCCGATTTTTCGTACCCTCTTAATGTTTTTCAAAAAAAAAATATTTTTGAAGTTGTAGTCAGGTTGAAGTAGCCCCGGGGCTTAAGGCCCATAACTTGTGTGCTAAAATATAGTCTACATTTAGGCGCTCAAATATTATATTTTCGCTGATATCCATGGACGCAGATGCAGTTTCAAAAAAGTAAGTCAGCATTTCCCTTCCTAATTATGTTGCCTTTTAAAAGCAACTAAACTTTTTGGGATTGAACCTTTTCTCAGAACGACGAGTTTTTGTGCAAATTTTTACGATTTTTTCGCCGTTCTCAGAGTAGGTAGGATTCCAAAAAATAAGTTTAGTTGCTATTAAAAGGCAACATTTTTAGGAAGGGAAATGCTGACTTACTTTTTTGAAACTGCGTCTTTGTCCACTGATATCAGCGAAAATATAATATTTGAGCGCCTAAAGGTAGACTATATTTTAGCATACAAGTTATGGGCCTTAAACAGGTTTATCAAAATATTTTTAACAATGAGTGCGTTTGGTGCATTCTGTCACTTTATCACCGAGTTAAATTTATCGCAAGAGATATTTGCTGAAGGGAATACAGCCAATGAAACTTTTTTGCCGACAGTTGGCCCAATATTTTTCGTCGCTTAACATATTGAACTTCGTCGTGAAATAGTCGACGCCCCCCGCACTGAAATCGGAAATGCACGGCGGCAGCTCCCTTGCGTACGGCAACATACAGGAACGGAAAAGTGAAAACTGACAAGTTTCTGATTTGTATGGTAAATTTGACACCACGTCTAAACTTAAACTAGCACAACTACAAAGACTTGCACTCATTGGCATAACAGGCGCAATGAGCACTGCTCCAACAGCCGCCCTAGAGGCAATTCTTAATATTGAACCATTGCACCTCTTCATTGAAGGGGAAGCTCGATCCGCTGCTCTCAGACTTAAACTCACCAACTCACTTATAATAAACCGCAACAACCATTCAAGGATTTGGAAAAGAATGTTACTGGATTTTCCTGAATTCGAAATGCCTTGTGACTCTATTCTTCCCAAATTCAGATTCGAAAAGTAGTTTTCCATTAGCCTCCCTGATCGCATCGATTGAACCAATAAGTCCATTATCTAACCGAACATCTTGTTTTACGGACGGCTCGTATTCTCATGGAATCGGGGGAGCAGGATTCCACTCCCCAGAACTTGACTTTGATAAATCTCTACCTTTAGACAAATTTGTCACGGTATTTCAATCCGAAATCACAGAAATTACGTCTTGTGTCAATGATATGTTATCCGTTCTAGATAACTTACCAATAGACCTAGGCATATTCATTTGTACTGACAGCCAGTCAGCGCTCAAGTCGGTGGGGGGATACAAATTCACTTCATCGCTAGTCTTAGAATGAAGAGACTTAACTCAACTACTCTCTACGCATCGTCAGGTAAAACTAGTTTGGGTACCAGGTCATAGTGCTATCGCTGGAAACGATCAATCCGACGTTCTAGCAAGAATAGCTTCATCTTCTCTTTTTACTGGTCCAGAACCGAGTAAACCCGTAGCAGTATCTACTCTATTTAACATTATCACTCGATGGAAGGCTAACACCTTCTCTAATCATTGGAAAACTCTACGCCATGCAAGCCATGCTAAAAACTGCATCCGCATAAATAAAAAATTATCCAAGGAACTCCTTTCACTCTCCAAGAGAGACGTAAAAAGGGTCACTGACATTCTGACCGGTCACTGCAACCTTAACAAATATATGTTCACCATCGGTCTTGTCAATAGTCCTCTATGTAACCACTGTGGTGACATTGAAACCGCCGAACATCTACTTTGTCACTGCCCAGCCTACATCATGGCTAGAGCAAAATACTTTGGTTCTTATATTGTATATCCGAAATCCATAAAGAACCACTCTCCTAAGATAATACTAAATTATTTAAATCGAATCATAACTAATAAAACCGTACAAAACCAATATCAAAAGGAATATCCTCCAAGCTTGTGGGTATGCACAACAGGCCCCCCATTGGCCGCTTAGGTGCTAGGTATCATCAGTATGATGCCCTGCCCACTTTATCCTATCCTATCCTACGTCCTCATTAAATTGGATTGGAAATTGCCGAGAGGGCAATATTGAAAAACCCGTCCGAAGCATGAGCGCAAAAAATCTCTCTAAGCCCTTAAAATGAGCCCACAATTTAGAACCGACCTAGAGCACTTAAAAGAGGCCTCTGACCCATACCTCCATGGACAAAAAAGTTCGCCTCTTTTTTCTCTACAACACTGCACAAAAAACCTAAGGAATATTCATGAAAAAAAAACAAATATCGCGTTGGGTCGCGTAGAGTGAGTTGGGCCCGCACTCGACAGATTCTCACTAATTAAATTTTCGTGATTTTCTGATGTCCATACCTTTCGTTAAAAACCTTGAAAAGCGACTTCCGTGCTAATTTCGCAGAGATATAAGTGTAAACGTTCCACCAACCTCCAAAAAACCACGTTTTTCACCACTTTTTCGACCATAACTTCGGAAGTTTTCAACCGATTTTGCTCAAATTCAATTCCGCAATCAATTTTCAGATTATCTTTCAGGGAAAACAAAGATTTTGAAAATCGGATAAGATCTACCCGATTTATGTAGAAAAAACAGGTTGGGCTCTAGTAGAGACTCAGTTTTAGTGCCCTGGTTGAGTCCAAAATCTCAAAATCAAAAAAGTTTCTTTCATAAGTTGTGAGGCATGCCCAGACCTTTCAAACAAAAAAAAATTATGAAAATCGGAGAAGTTATGTACAAAATATCAAAAACCACTTAAATGGCCCTTCCTCATTGGCCCTTGGGCCGACAGTGCCCAGATTCAATCCTAAAACAGATTTTTCGATTACCTTTCAGGGAAAAAAGTTTTTGAAAATCGGTTGAGTTTTACTCGAGTTATCGTGTTGACCGACAGACGGACGGACGGACATTTTTTTTATTGCTGATTCGTCATCTAAGGACCATGATCGGCGCTCGCCCCTGTTGGGTGAAATATCACAGCAATCGAATTGATTTGAATAATCAAGTAGCTCTATAAGAAAATTTTTAGTATGAGAAAAGTATTTGAGGAGAAAACAATAAATCAATATTTTGCCTCGTATTAAGTCAGGTTTTATTATCTCATTTTACTGTAAAGTAAAAACTCCAACACCCTCCTAGTGCCGGGTCGAAATTCGACTGGTTACAAACGTCGTGGTAAACGCAATGGACCCCTTTTCGAAGAACTTCGTTCTTCGTACGGGTCTAAAAAAGGAATGGCAATCCATGCTTTAAATACGGCGTCAGCTTCTTGCCAATTTTCATGACGAATTTTTTAGACAAGCTACGAAAAACGGTAAACAAACAAACAAAACGGTAAACCGCACTTCATTATGAAATTTCGAATACTTTGACATAAGCCGACGCCGCACTGAAAACGTGTATATAGAGTATTCGGAAAGAACCGAACGAAGTGAGCGATTTTCGAATGTGCGGCATTGTTATGTATGTTGGTGATCGTAAATTTCGGAAACTGTTCAAAATTCTCTTTTTGAATCGGTCTATTGATAGATATGAATTTCGGAAATTCTTTTTAAATGTGTCAGGCATGATATGGAATCAACTCGCCCGTGGACGAGAAAGTGTAGATGATTTTTTCTATAAAACCATTTTCAACAAGTTTTTCTATTAGGTTCTTGACCGACTTTGTAAAACCTCGGCCATAATTTTTTAACCTCGAATGGTTACGTAATCGATAACAAAACCCCAGGAGACACACTTTTATAGACATTATGAAAGTGTTTTATCAATGTGCAATGATACAACTGCAAGACTTCTTTTTTAGAACTCACCCAAAACTTTTTCATCAAAAACACCTTTCGCTCCCAACACAAATATAACTCAATTCTGTTGTAAGGGCTGTAAAGCTAAGATGTGCCTTGGTGATAAAAAAGTGTTGTATGAGCGACCATCACCTATACAACATCCACACATCAATTTTCCATTAACTATATAAAAAGAAGACAACAATTTTATAACCACCACAGCAATTTTATAACACTTTTACATCAAAAATCGTCATTTCAAATTTTTCCATTCTGCGACACATTTTAATAGCTAACTGAGATGCAACCTGCAACAAGTGGAATGTCTTCTCAGATGTAACATCGCCAGAGATGGGTAAAATTTTCTCGATCAACGTGGTGTAGAGCCTTGAGAATGTTTCTCTACCACAATAGGTACGTTGCATTGACAGATCAAGATATAAATAGCTATCGATTTTAAAAATTCCGTTGAAGTCATTTCTTCAAATCTTGAATTTCCATTTTGCTTGTGAGAATTTTTTACCGTGAGTTATTGTTAACGTGCACTGCATTTTAAGTTGGTTTAGCTGAGCATCGACCCTTACCTCATACTTTAACTCAGAAAAACATGATAAAGCAAAAACTATTATTGAAAAATATTTTTTTTATTTTCGTTTGATTCTTCTGCCCCTTCTTCCTGAAAATAAGTAATTTTCCAAAGAAAACACCCTAAATCTATTATCATAGGATCGCCGATTATACAAAACTTCCGCAAAAAATTTGTAAATTCTTTCAAGTTTTTTTTTATAAAAAACATTTAGGTCGAATCGATGTTATTGTCGAAAAAAGTGAGTGAAGTTCTCTACTCTTTCCCTACTGACCTTTTTTCTCTTGCAAAATAATTCTGTTGCTCTTTTTCTCGTTTTTTTTTTTTGTGGAAACTCCATTTTTCACAAATCTTTCAACTGCTTTCCGCTTTCCACCCAATCCATTTTTCTTCACAGTACATGAGATTTTTTTTACTTCCGCACATATCCCTCTCTATGATATTTTCTTAAAACAAAATAGCTAACGAAATCAACAAACGGCACAAATAAACAACAAACTGAAATTTTTATACCGCGTTGCTGGCACACACTACTTTTTACTTTTCCCCATTGAAGTTTATAATTAATACAAAAAGTCATTGTTTATGCATGCCAAATGTTTGCTTTTCCGGTTTTCTTATATCTCCGGTTTTATGTGTTTGCCGTCGTTTGTTGCCTTGTGAAAGAAAATGTATAATAACTTGATATGGTAAGAGATATGGGGGATTCAAAGTATTATGTGTGTACGGTGTAGCGTGGAGAATAACTTTTAGAGTGAGCGCGGTGATATACGTATAAACAAAGCACCATGTGATTGCTTATGGGGATGCATAGTTATTGTGTATACGTGTGTTCTTAGCCTTAGAGCCAAACAGAACCAACACAATATATAAATAACAAAATTCAACTATACGTCGCTATAGATGGTTCAACAGGTTCACACACTCATTATAGATTTCATTACCTGCGGTTATTTAAGTACGTGGGTTGTTTCGTTCATGTGGAGTTAATGGCTGAGATATGTTTATTGTGGGAATGTGTGAGCTGATATACCAAGTATGTTTGGAGATTAGACGAAGAAGTTAAGAAGTAGATCATACATAAAAGCACGCAGTATGGGACTATGTTCGATGAATGCATAAGTAGGATTTTCTCTTCGTTTGTTCTGTTTGTTCTTTGAAAAGCATATGTTCCACCGTAAATGCAACCGTACATTGTGTCCATAGTTAAGAAGATTGCATAGCAAGAAAGCTGAAGTCGCTTTTCATTGGGAATAAAGTAAAATTGAATGCAGAACAATGGAGAATTAGAAAAACTTTGATGTTATTAGTTTACCATCGAATGCACATTGAATATTTCATTCATTTTGATTCAGAACTACGCTTTACATCCTGAACGATTTACGTATTACATTTTGCAGTGCGAGGATAAGGAAATCTTCTAACTTTTCTTTACTACGATTTCTATCCAATGAATTAGAATCATGCCCGGAGCGGTAGCGGAGGGCGTGATGCAGTCCCCACACCAAAAAAAAAAACTTCCACAAACCCAAAAAACTCCATACAAAAACCTTTGGGACAAGCAGTCATATATAGGCGAACTTTTGAGTTTTTCCCCTCGCCCCTTCCCCTCCAAATTATTTTTACAACGTCGCAGCAGCTTTCCAACGAGCCCAGACCCCCAGACTCATCAAAATCGGTTGAAAATTGGCTGAGATATCGAGGTTTGAAATAGTTATTTGTGTACCTGTTTTGGACGATTGATTTTAGGCAATTTCGCGAATTGTAGACCGAACGAAGTGAGGTCTACAAGCGAAAATGCCTAAAAACAATCGCCCAGAACAGGTGCACATACAACTTTACATGCAAAGGGGCGAAATTCCAAAAAAACTTACAAAAATGCCCTCATTTTCGGCCCCGTCGCATGTAAATGACATTTTTCTATGGCCAATGGATTTTTCTATTATTCTCATCATTATGAAAACTTTTTTTCTGATCTGTCGGTTTCTATCTATCTATCTATCTGTCTATTGATAATTTTCGATCTCGAGAACTAGACAGCCGATCTTCCTGAAATTTTCAGGGAACGTCAGTCTCGGGCTCAAATGAAAAATTTCATATGCCGCTTTTCCGGGAAAATTCTGGAAAAGCCGTGGCATGTGGAAAAGTGGTCAATTTTGAGGGTTTTTTAGGTAATGCTAGAGTGGTTTCTTCGGAAAAGTTATAGAGTTTGATCAGGAGAATTTTTTGGGATTTTCAGAAATCTGCCAAAGTGACGCCATCTTATTATGCTTTTTTGGATTTTCGAATTTTAGCTCCGGAATAATAACACTTAGAGGGTTGGTTTCTTCTAGAAAGTTATAAAGTTTGGTCAGGAGAATTTTGGATTCTTGGAATCTTGGATTTTTTTGCAAAATTCTGAATAAGAATACCTAGGTACCGTTGGTTCCTTCAGGAAAGTTATATGAATCACTGAGAAGAATTGGTGACACGAAGTGTTGCGAAGGTAGCCGAAGGTGACACGAAGTGGTCTGAAGGTAGCCGAAGGTGACACGAAAAGTTCCGAAGGTAGCCGAAGGGGACACGAAGTGTTCCGATGGTAGCCGAAGGTGTTGGAGAACAATTTTTTTCGGAAAGAAAATTTTGTTCGGAGAAAAAATTTTTTGGAGAACAATTTTTTTGGAGAAAAATTTTTTTGGTAGGAAAAATTTGTTTAAGGAAAAATTTTGGAAAAAATTTTTCGAAGAAAAATTCTTTTGAAGAAATTTTTTTTTTTTTGAGAAAATGTTTTTTGGGAAAAACTTTTTTTCTGAGGAAATTTTTTTCGGAGACAATTATTTTTCGAAGACTGCGTCACACTCTACCTTTAAAGAGGTTTTTGTTGTGATTTTTAGTTCCTAAAAAGTTCATTTCAGTAGATTCTCAGTGTGGAAGGGGGAAATGTGAAATTTCTTCTTCCGAAACGACTTTTGATCGTCCCCTTTTATATCAGTCTGTAAGAAAATTTTTCTTTTCATACCAAATATTGTCATTGCTATGAGTATACAGTTACGTTAAGGTATCGTTCAATAGTACACACAGTGTGGCTTAATTCTGTTTGTTTGAAAGAAACTGAATTCGATATCAGAAAGAGTACTTTCCTGTTCCCTCTCATATACTTCTTTTCGTGTTGATGTAAATTCAATGGTTTGATACAGTCTTCGAATACGATGTATGTGCATCGTATGACAGCAAGTAGAGACCTAATTTTCGTGCCCGCCCGGCCCTGGACCCGATATTATTTTTAAAAAAAATGCCCGCCCGCCCGAGGCCCGAAATTTTGTTTATGCCCGCCCGATTTGAACAAAAAACAATTTATGCCCAACCGAGTTTTTTACGCCTGCTCGATGCCCGTCTTAATTTTCTTATAGGTCTTTATGCGCGCCCCAGAAATTTCTGTAAGAATTTCTTTAAATCATAAAATAGAGACAGCTCTGCCGATCAGTTACAACTCTTTTCCTTCAAATCATCATAGTACTGTCATGTCAAACATTCTTTTTTGATATGATAACAACACATCTACATTTGAGTGTTGGGATATTTTACTCACCTCATAATGAAGAGTTGATAGCGGTTTTACAAACTTAACAATTGATCTTTGAAATTGACTGTTCACTACTTCTACGTTTTTAGAAGAAATTGTCAGAAGATGGAATATTTTTTCAAAAAAAATTGTTGAAATTTAATATTTTAACTCGTAGCCTATTTCTGCGAAATTTTATCCATGAACTTAAATGGAAATTTGCTGGTTATTTGATTTGAGTGGAAAGTGTTGATCGTCCGATGCCCGCCCGAAAAAATAATGCCCGAAAAATGTTAGCCCTGGCGCGGGCATCAGGCAACCCGAATTTTTGGGCCACCCGCTCATCTCTAGCAGCAAGAACAAAAAAATGTCGAAAGAAAACACATATATGGGCATTACAGCGTAACCCACATAGGAGCGTGTGTTAATAATCAATAATTTGAAAAACGTTTGAGATTGTTCTAGAACTTCCTATAAGTTTGTCGAACTTTCCAGTACTTTCAATACATTTAGGAACTTGAATTTGAACTTGCAACATTCGAACCGGCCCCTGTGGACTTCCCAGATAGCTTGAACGTGTGAACACTTATAGTGCAAGTTGCCACCTGGTTCACCCATTAACGCTCACTAGTCCTAACACTTATACTTTACCATAGGTTTTGTATTCGTGCTAGAACAGCGCTGGGCCGCCGCTTGATATGCAGAAATCTTACAAACTAACGACAATCACCGTCGCACGACAAAGTGATCGGACTAGCTACTAAATGTGGTTCAAAATGGTGCAGTATAATAATGAATTACCTTGTATCGGTCCACTTACCAGCGAGTCATTTATACTAGCCACCTAATTTATGTTTGAAGCAACTAAATTTATGCCAACCACTTGAGTCATTCGGTATCCCTTGCGTAATTGTTTGGCTCGTACAATCTTGATATTTGTTCAGTTATCTTATATATCCGTAAGGGTTTCCCTGTAACCTGTTCGCGTTAGTGGTATATCAATGTCAGATGTACGGTTATGCCAAGTTATTGTGCCCGATTTCCTATTCTTTCGTACCTTTGTGATATTTCATTGTTTGTTGGGTCCCGACAAGTGTTTACGTATTTGGTACTTCATTTGTTGTCAGTCAGTGAATATTCATTCATTTATTGTGAATTGTCTGAAACTTATTAGTGTGAAGCTGATCCACACCACATTGAGAATCAAGGGTTGTATTGAAGGTTCTAAATGTGAAATGGGATTTTTTTGCGCAGCAGAAGGATATGCAGGCTCTTTGACAAGTGTATCCCTTCGTGCGGGTGTGTGTTCGAAAAGGTTTTTATCGTGGTCCAAAGATGGTACAATTTTAATTGGTGTGACGCGGGGAAACCAATTAAGTACATCAATCTGTTTGTCGCTTCCGTATCTGATGATTTTATGATTTTTTCTTATTTTTCTCAAATTTCTTGCCTACTTTGAAAGCCTACTACAGTACTTTCTATACATTTAGGTCGAAATGAATAGAAACTTTGTTCTTCTGCACAGGGTTTTGCGGTGTTAGTACAAAGTTTCTTGACCTGAATGTACGTTTCTTAAACTTTCCAGAGCGTCACTCTCGATGCCTGACGCAGAACCTGCCCACAAGAGTTGCCAAAAACAACTGAAGAAACTTGGATCACGAAAATTCTTGAAACTTTATATATGTATAACGAAACGTATGATGCAATTTTCCTCAGTTGTTTTTAGCAACTCTTAATTGGTGGATCTGAGAGTGGTAGAAAGTTCAAGAAATTTCAGGAAAATTCTAAAACGATCTAGAAAGTTCTAGAGAGTTCCAGAAAGTTCTCGAAAGTTCTAAAAAGACCCTGAATGTTTTAGAAAGTTCTCGAAAGTTATGGAAAGTTTCGGAAACTTCTGGAAGGTTCTAGAAAGTTCCAGAAAGTTCTAGAATGTTCCAGAAACTTCTAGAAAAATCTGGGTAGTTCTAGTTCTAGTTCTGCAAAGTTCAAGAAATTACTGTGAGTAAATTTTGAGAAATTTCTAGAACTTTTCAGAATTTTCGAGAAATTTCCAGAACCCTACAGGACTTTCCAGAACATAGCCCTTTACATTACATTTCCACCTCCAACCGCACCCCTCATCTTACGACCACTGTACTGACACAAGTTTAAGCTTACAATGTGATCTATGAGCCTTCACCCATTCCATTCGCTATTTGTGCACATCTATAGTTATCCAAAGACGCAAGTTAAACCCTCTAGGTGGTCTAGACGCCTAGATATTTGTAATAGGGGTAAACCCTCTTTGGCTTCCTATCCGACTCCTCACCCTCTGGCATTTGCGCCAATCTAGTGTCTTAGAGCTTTCGAATGATGCAAGTTTGAACTCTCTAGGAGGTTTAGGAGCCGATATATGCGTGATACGGACAGACAGACGGAAATACGAGCATATAAGCGTTACTCATATGTGCGATGATTGTGTCTATGATTTCCAACAAAACAGTTTCACTTTGCCTTAGCATGACGTCCTACATTGTAAACCTGATAAATTTCCCTGATTGAATTTGCAATATCATCAATTTAGTAGTACAAATGGTGTAAACTTGACTGCTTTTAAGCTGCTCATCACAGTGTTTACATAATAAAATACTTGGTGAAATTACCCTGATACTGTAACGTAGTATGTTTAGCGTTGTATGAATATTCTTCCCTGTGGTATTTCCTCTTTAATGTTTCATTGAACATTCTGTTCTTTAGAATGTCATGTACTTGATGTATACAATGTCCCTAGCTCATTATTCGCCTTACAATTCTTTCATAACTTTTTAAAATTACAATAAGCATTGTTCCTTTTATTTCTGTAATAAAAATTCGAGTCACTTTTTTCAGTAAAAAATTTATTGCTGAAACAATTCGCTAAATTTTTTTAATAATCAAAGTTGATGCCGAGATAAAAGTTTCAAACTTCATAAATAAAAATTAAAAATCTATTACAATGTACATTACATGCACGGATTATATAGCGTCATTTTCAACGTGTATTTCCATTTACGTACCGATAAAGTGGAATAGTTTGCAAAAGAATTTCAATAAAAAATATTTTTTGTCGTCTTGCCTGGAAAGTGCCAACGAATGTATAAAAATTCAGATACATGGACAGCCCCGTACGATGAATTCTTTAGCTCAAAGAAACCTCCACAGAATAAAGTTCTAGGACGAAAATGTTACCCTAAACTCGTCTTGTACAGTATCAAATGATTCTCTCCGAAAAATTTGCAAATTTTTTGTGTGAATGGTATCACCTGCAAGATTATCCCATAGGGACGGATTATCGGCCTAAATTACGTAAGCCTAGGGCGAGGAAAAGTATGTTATCGTTATGTAGCAAAAATAACAGTTTTTAAAACGAAAGTACAAATTTTACAGCTCGCTTCGTTCCAAATGATTCGTTTGTAAAATGTGGAAATATCGAAGAACAAATTCCACAAACAAGTTCCATTTTTTGGAATTTACCTATAATTTACCTACATCTTCCATACAATTTCTTGAGGGATTAGAAGCGTTTAGAACAGTAATATTATGTTTGTAATTATTATGTTATGTTTCTTACAAACATTAAATGACCGCTCCAATATTAAAAACTATATGCTCTTCGTACTTCACACAATGCTGTGAAATTGTTCTACGGAAACTACCAGTTGTGCATGTGCGCTAATTTAAATTGGAAATTAATTGGCGTGAATTGTCCCTGAGATTTTAAATTAGAATATGTAAATATAACACTTTGAAACATGTAAAAAGAATCCAATTTTCTTACATGTCCGCCTCTATAACTCATAAAAAGTGTCGCATCCCTGAAAGTATCAATTTTACATTTAAATCACATTACATACAGTCTTATTGAGCAAGCCATACTACATTTTCACCATCTTCTAATTTAACTTCATTATATACCCCCCAGATGTAATATCCCAAAACATTTGCATATACATCTCGACAGCTAACTGTATGTTCACCGTATACCTTTACAACACAAAATAATATTCACATGGAAAACGATTTTGTCGCAAGAAAATATTCCTTCTTCTAATATTACATTGCCCAAGGCTGTAATATTTTCAATTCCCCCCACAGCGCCCGTTTTTCACGATGTTCCCAAATACAAATTTATTAAGTTTTAACCCAACAAAAATAAACGGAAGCACCTTCTTATAATATTTATCCTCCTCTTTTTAGCTTTTGAATTTTCTTAAGAATCCGAAAGAACCCATAAAAGGCTCTATGTTCCATATATCGTTCACTTGACTAGCCTCTGGTCTTGTGTGCATGAGAAACATATTGGATAGTAGGATGTTTGTTGTGTTGTATATGAGTATTTATACGAAGCGAATGTGTACGGAAAATCTACTTAAATATGGGAAAATAAGCACCACAAGGCATTTCGAATAGGTTGAATGGTCTCATATCCACCTAGAAGCTAGAAAAAAAGGAACATAAAGTACGACACAGTCACAAAATACAACATTGCTACAAATGTAAAATGTTCGACCCCAAAATATTGTTGTAGTCAAAATAGCTATTTAAAAGAATATCATATCCGAGCATATTTAGTGTAACGGGATATTATTTTATGTTTTGTACGACCGTTGTATGTAAATTTTACCCAAAAAATTTTTTTTTTGATTGGCGCAACTATAAACTGAATATACGACTAAGTCCTTTGATTGTGAATTTTATTTAAATTTACCATTATTGCTATTGTCGATCCCTTTTTCGTATTTAACTTTAATATTAAAGGTGTCCCGTGAAGGTGCTCAAGCACTTAAAATATCATTTCAAAAGCAAGATGAGACGATGATGAAAATTCCAAAAAGTCGATGTTGCTAAAGTAATGTATCCGAAAAAAATACTTTGATATTAAAGTAACCTACGTATCACTCTTTTTCGGGCAAGTTGCTCATGGATCGATTTTTTCGTTCCCTCCTATTACATCTGACAACGAAGTTCCGTTCATGAAGATTACAAGTAAAGAATCATAAGATTGTGCAACGTTTCGTTTTACCTTTTTTCATGAAAAAAAAAACGGTTTTACATGAACAAAATACAAGCGAATATGTGAAAAGAGAGATAAAAGAGAAATAAGAAAGTTTCACAAGCTCATGATTCCATTCCTGTAGATAAGTGAAATTTAACCCGCTTGGCCAGGTCAACAGGCTTCAAGATATTTTCTGTAGTATGAAAATGAAATATCAAGCAACATTTTTCTTGGACGAAATGGTAAACAATTTTGCGAGAAGAATGAAATCATTTATTTATTACAAATTAATATTTAATTTTTCGGAGTATTACCAGCTGCCAGCCGCTAGAGTATCATCAAAAACTACCACTAGAACAGCATCAGCTAGCGTTAGAACACCGTCAAATGTCTCTGACTACTGCTAGATTACAGCCAGTACGTTACCATCGACCGCTGGAACAGCACCAAATATAGCTAGAAGACCTCGCATGACCGCTAGAGTACCGTAAATAACCGCTACATAGGTGTACTGAAGCGGTCGTGATACGCCGAAATCAGCTTTTTTCCTTGTTATTCGTCCCTTTCTAAAAAAGTCTATTTGTATTTTCCAATTGATTTATCAACAAATTTGGTCGTATCGAAGCAATACAAAAGATTTAGTAATTTTAAAAATTACCCACCAAACAAAACAACAATACTTCAGATAAACGCTTGAGAACCGTTAATAACCGCTGGAGTACCGTTAATAACCACTGGAGTACCGTTAATAACCGCTGGAGTATCGTTAATAACTATTATTGACCAAAAAGATTTTTTGGAAAATTTTTCTTTCTTGATCGTGACTGAAATTGGCGGGTGAAATTTTTCGGACGAAAAGTTGAGGAAAAATTTCACCCACCGCACTGTGTGACATTTCTTTCAAAATGGCGGCAAGTGTCTAAATCCTGCACTACGCCAAATTTACCAAATAAGGCAAAAGAGGAGAAGGATGTTGAATCTATTATGAGCTACAAGCAACGCTACAGTAACTTTTTTTTTAATTTGTTCGGTGCCTTATTTGGTAAATTTGGCGTAGTGCCCGATTTTGACAAACACCTCCATTTTGAAAGAAATGTGACGCTGTGCCTTGGCTGCGTTTGTGGATTTGGAGGGTGCCTTCAACAAAGTGACCTTATGCGCCATAAATGCTGCCCTTAGGAGATTTCATGTGGACGTTGATAAGGTGGATAATGGAAATGTTGAGTAATAGACTACTTTCAGTGAATCTGTTTGGAGTGAAAAGAACACAGAGAAACGAACAGAGGTTGCCCACAAGGTGACGTTCTTCCACCTGTTGTGGGGGAATTACTCTTGACTACTTGCTGACTAAATGAGCTGAATGCGTCGCGTTAGGATTCGCTGTTAATTTCAGGGGCTTTTGAAGTAGTTTTAGGACGGCTGATGCAAGGAATATTCAAGATGGTGGAAGAGTGGTGCGCAGGGAACGGATAGTCAGTAAACGCAGATAAGACTGGTCTGGTACTTTTCACCAGAAGACGTAATATTCAAATCAGCGTACCGAAGCTATTCGGGAAGCAATTAATACGAACGAGGGCAGTGTAGGAAAATGTCCAAAGGTTGGAAGTGTGACCGTGTTCACAGACGGATCAGAAGGAACTGGATCAGGGATATACTACAAACTCCTGTGTCTCTGGGAATCGCTGCTACAGTTTTTCAATCTGAGGCGGTCGATATTCGCAAATGTTGTCGCATTTTGTCGGAAAAGCACTAACAAATAAGGAAATAGTTATATATCCTCGTGTAAGTTGTCGGCTAAATCTTTGCTCAGATGTAGAGATGACCTGGAGACTCTGTCAGAAAACAGAGAAGTTTTTGTGGTTTGGGTACCAGGTTATTCGAACATGGTGAGCAATGAAAAGGCTGACAAATTGGCGAGAATTATAGGACGGGAACCGACGATTGGTGTACACGCCAGATATGTGACGAATCTTCTTAGAAGAAAAACTAAGGAGGAACACCAGATATTGTGGGAAACCTTCAAACCTGCCGGCAATCTAAGGAATTTTCGGTAGGATTCAAGTGGAGCCCTACTAAATATCTCCTTGGATTAGACAGGAAGAGGCTCAGTGCGGAGGCGTACCTGAAACGACCAAGCATTTCTTTTGTCACTGTCCAGCGCTTTTTAAACTTAGAGCAAAGCTACTAGGAGATTTCTACATCACTCTTAAAGAATTTGCAAAATTACAACTAAACAACGTGTTATCTTTCGTAAGAGATAGCAAGTGGCTGAATGTGCCACCATAATTGGAGAGACATCAGATCAAAATCTAAAACACCATCAACTGAACAATAGAAGACACCACAATAGCCCAAACCAAATCGAAGGCGCGACACAATGGGCCCAAAAAGGAAGGCCTCAGTGTCGTTTTTCACTTTGTTGTAAAATAATCGTGAAAAAACTTTTCTAATAAATCAATCAATGAAACCGTTGATCGCTGCTAGGGCATCGTTAATAACCGCTAGTGTCACACCAAGGACTATTCGGAAAACTTGAAAGTTTATCTTCTTATTTTGAAAATTTACAGGTAAAGTTTATTTGTGTCTTACTCAGAGGAATTGATCTTCAGTAAATTATTGCGACAAATATACAGATATTCGTTGGAACAATCATATCTTTGTAGCAAACATAGTATTATTTTGACAAACATAATATGATTAAAGTAATATTATCATAGTTGAGTCAGTATTCACTAATGTTTGGTGTCAATGTTACGTTTGCTGAAATAAAATTATGTTTGATGCAATGATATTATGTTTGTTACAAAAATGTGTTTAGTTGCTACAATAATTTGCTGAAAATAAACAAAATACTTAGATGAAGAAGGCCAAGAATTTATTTTATTAGCTACCCAGGTTTTCGTGGCACCCATTTCATTAAAGCGCAAAATCTTGGCTTTGTTAGCCAACTGGTCTTCGCGACGTTTCGTTCGGACAATTGTTCTTGAGCTACAAATAGCTATGTTATATTCTCAGAAATCTAGGCGATAATTCCTGGGCAATATATCTTTGGGTGAAACTTCCCATTCCTCTGGGCGACAGTTCCTGCCAGACAGTCCACTGGGTTATAAGTCTCGAATAGCTCTGTGTTAGTTGTCTCATACCTGGGTAATAATTCCCTGGGTGATAATTCTCATTTGTCTGGGCGATAATTCCTATTTGTCTGAGCGATACATCCCTGGGTGAAAATGACAATTAATTCATGTCTGGGCGATAATTCTTGTCACCATAACCAAAATACTTAGATGAAGAAGGCCAAGAATTTATTAAATACTGCAATGAATGACAGCAGCTCGTTATTAGCACAAAAACTTTATGGAAAGCTTCTCTGGTAGTGTTAACTCGTACTAACCATAATCATCACGCAATTTTGACAGTAAATTTGTAGTATTTTTAAATATGAATTTTTCAGCACTTTCTCACTTTTTCCCGCAGCCCCCTTTTTCCCAGCGCCCGGCCAATAGCACACTTTGGCCATAAGGTAATCCGGCACTGATTTTCTTCAGTATATAGGATTTGGACCCCATGACGAATTTACACATGAATCAGTAAAGTATGAATATGAAGACATTTGATAAAGCATGTAGTTTTGTTTAAACTCACTTACGAAAATAATCTCATCGCTGACGGCTAAGACACGTGCACCATATCCCCTTCCACCAAATTAACGAAAATTAATTTCGTTATGAGTTAACAACGAGTCAAAGTGAAGAGTAGGGTACATGAAATTTGTTATTACTCTGAGAATACTTACCTTGAGTTTACTTTTAATTGTGGAAAACAAATTAGCGGGTTTCTGAACTCCAACACACGATTGCTACATCAAAAAGTCATAAAAGTTGCGATGTATGTGAGAACTCTGGGAATAAGAGGTTAACGACTCATAAACTCTGAATTAAATCAGCAGCACTAACGAAGAATTCCAGTGGTTCGAAATTCGTTAAAAGGCTTTTTAATTGGCATGGTTAACGTACCTTTTTCACCATATGTTGATGATCCATAGGACTCGATTCGATTTCTGGGAACTATTTTCCAGCTCGTTAAACATTATTTCCACGAAGCGGCAAAATGTTTAAAACTTTTAACTGAATTGATGTGACATATTTATCAATTCTTGGAACAATAACAATCAAGGGAACATCAAAAATTAAACCTTATTCAAAAACTTTTTCTCTACAAAAGACATATACGATCAATGTTCTGCGGATATAATAGAGATGGTTCCAATTCATTTCAGACTCTTTCCCAGTTCAACCCTCTCGTTATTGTAAGACAACACAAAACAAACGAATTGTCTAGTCAATGCATTGTTATACGTAATAGGATTACACACAATGGCTTGCTTAGATATTCAACCGTACACACAAACAACACACCACCTCCAAACTTCCTCCCCGTCACACCGTAATCTTAATTTTCCTTTTATTCACACACTCTCCACCTAAATATGAAAAAGAACTTCCATCCTCTTTTCATGTGTTTATTTGTGTATGCTTAGCGGTTTTATATTACTGTGCAAGCATATAATAACATGTTTTAAAAAGTTTTGTGTTAAAGTCAAACAAAACTTTTGTTTCCACACACAGATTCCTCATTCCACTCTATTTTTTAGTTATATTTTACTCTATCGTCAGTACTCACACCGATTCGTAACAAAAATATGACTGTTGTGCATGGAAAAGGAAGATGATGAGAGCTTTGTTTGTAATATTCGCCCACGACCGCACACAACAAACATACTTTGCACAAGCATTGTATAGCGGTACATTTTACGACAAAACAAACAATTCAAATCTGTGAGTCGTCCCCACATTTCACTCACCCCATCACCCATTGACTTTTGACTTTATATTCTATAATGACGACTAAAACATCCTGTTCGTACATAACGTAGGTAACTTATTTTCGGCTCACAAATTTCATCCATACCGTGTGGCTTAAATAAATTACATTGAGTGTGGCAACTACAAGAACTTGATGATGGTAAAGGACGGTTATTAGCTTTTAGTTAGTTGTAGCTGAGTGGGTTAGTTGTAATGGGCAAACAAATATTTAATTATCTTTTAGAGATGTGACCGAAATGTAAATTACAAATAAAATGCTTGTGATCGTTTGGACACCGAATGTTATTCTAAGAACACTTCCTTCAAATTCAACAGTTGATTTGTTTTGTATTTACCCAGTTGATGAAAGAATATTCAGATCCGTGAATTAGAATTCCTTAAAGATTGCTATCACAAAATAATTCCCTGAATTGAAGATAATTAACATTATGCTACAACATAAAAAGCACTTAGGAAACAAACTGTAAAGAGCGTAATATTTGTGAAAGAAAAACCGAGCAATTTCACGAAACTCACGAATTTTTTCGTGAATTTCGTGAAACTATATTACGGAAATAGGGTGCAGTGAGAAGTGACAAAAATTTGTAGCTTTTTATACACAATCACTTGCTTGGGATCATTTAGCGATGTATGCCCTTCATGTGTTGTTCAGGCAGATTATTATTAAGTGCATTCCTATCAGAGTTTAACGAAGCTTAATTAATTAATTTAATTTGAAAGAAAAATGAATTTTAATTTACTTATTTCTCGGGAGAAAAAGAGAATCTAAGTTCATTATAAAAAAACTGTGTTCTCTAAAATTTTGTTCTATACAACTTTGCCTTTAGAAGCAACCTTCTACCTCTTACAGTCATCCCCCCCAATTCTAGAAGTGGTCAAATTCCAGGATTGTTACATTTTTACCCAAAACCCTGAGACACGTGTTCGCTAAAATGTTATGCTCTACAAATTTGCCTTTGGAAGCAATTTTGTACTTCTTAGTTCTAGAGATATGGATCATGCCTCCCAATTCTAGAAGAGGTCATAACCTAGGATTGGGGTTTCAACCTATTCAACCCGCAATGTCTAGTGATCGCTCCCACAAGCCTCCTAATGCGACACCGGTTCATCACTAGCAAGGCATTAGCCCATTTCTCGTCAGGCCTCGGAAAGAAGCGCTTCGTGTGAGCACCTCCGTCATTATCCTCCCATCGCTCCACATGTCCTCGCCGCACCCAGTTATTTAGCACTTGCGCACACAACGACTTTGGTATTGGCAGGTAGGGTTCGGCTCCCATTGATATAGTCGTGGACCCCATTCTTGCAAGTTCATCCGTCCTTTCGTTCCCCTCCACACCAGAGTGCCCAGGTACCCAAATCAGCGTGATCCGATTGCTCGATCCCACATCGTTCAGATACTCCTTGCACTCTTTGATCAGCCTAGAGGTCACCACGGGCGAAACGAGTGCCCTGATCACTTCCTTACTATCCGAAAGGATGAGGACATCCTCTCCCTGCGTCCCCGTTGGCAGTGCTTCTTGGCTCCCATTAGTAGCGCGAAAGCTTCTGCCTGGAGAACACTGGTGGTTCCCTCTAAGTGGAACCAGTTACCCTGCACAGCATTCGGATCGTATGTTCCAGCCCCTGCCCCTTCGACTGCCTTCTGTAAATCTAACTTTTGCCCTTCCACTCAGATAGGCCGGCCATCTGTCCAGTCACTCCTCTCTGCTGGGAAATACCGTTTCGAACCGACGAAACGATCGTTTGTGAAGTCAATCACCGGCGTCATTCGGTCCCTAGGCATGCTAAAAACTGGGTCCGGAATGATCTCACCGATTTTGCCATGTCCAACGCCGAAACGGGCAACCCACATACCATTCTGTACCAACCTGTCCGCTGTAGCGAAAGCTCTAGCCTTGATAACCAAGTCCAGAGGTGGTACGAGGTGGTACAGCCACCAATGCTTTCATGGCAGCGGTCGCCGTGGTCTTCATAGCTCCAGTGATGCAAAGGCATACCAGCCTCTGAATCTCGCTTAACTCCTTCCTCGCACACTCAACGTTGAGCCTTGGCCACCATAGCACAGAAACATGGCTCATCATTGGCCTGATCACAGCCTCTCACAACCATAGAATAGCCTTAGACGGTTGACCCCAGCTTCTCCCGAAAGAGTTCATGCAGATCCAAAAAGCCGTCAAGGCCTTCCTTGCTTTGTCCGTGACATGGTCAATCCAGTTCAGCTTGCTATCAAGCGTGACCCCTAGGTAGTTTATTCCTAGAGCCAGTTATAGGTCCACGTTGAAGAGCCTGATTTTCACCACCAGGTCTGATCCTGTGTTCCTTCTACTGAACAGCACAAGCTCTGTCTTAGTGGGACTAACTGTCAAGCCCCTTTCGTGTGACAACATTTCTCGACTACTCTCAATGCATTACTGACTAGGTCGCCCAGCGTACTTTCAAATTTACCCCTAATCAATGCCGTTAGGTCATCTGAGTACCCTTGCGCAAATATCCCCTCCTCATTCAGCTTCCTGAAGCTCAACCAGATGATACTCCTCTCGACTGGCAATCGGTGAGTAAAGTAATCAAACAAGAAGCGACCAACACCTTAGGATATCAGAGCGCTAATGACTTCAATACCTGGTTTGATGCGGAGTGTGCTGATGTTACAGAACGTAAAAACGCTGTTCGATTAAGAAAGGAAACTGCAAGAACGAGAGAACAGAAAGTAACTGCAGGTGCGAGATACAAAGAACTGAGGAAGGAGGAGAAACGTTTGCACCGGCGCAAGAAGAGAGAGCTCGAAGATAGGACACTACTTCAGGTAGAGAGATTGTGTAGCGCAAATGAGCCACGAAAGTTCTATAAACGTATAAACAATGAAAGGAAAGGATTCAACCCCCGGATAATCATATGCAAAGCAGTAAACGGAACGTTGCTTACTGAAAAACATGATGTCTTGGAGAGATTCAAAGAGCATTTTGATGCATTGCACAATGGGGATGCTGATGTGACTGATGATAGCGATGTTTCCTTTCTTGACGACGACGGTCGTATCGTAGCAGCGCCAACAATAGAGAAAGTCCAAGCAGCAGTTACCTCCCTAAAGAACAACAAAGCTTCCGGTCCGGATAATATACCTGCAGAACTGCTGAAAACGGGTGGTGAGGAATCGTCAAAAGTGATGTATGATTTAGTAAAACGAATATGGAACACGTTAGAGTTGCCTGACGAGTGGCTAGAAGGTGCCATTTTACCTCTACACAAGAAAGGTGATAAAACCGAATGTGAAAACTACCGTGGAATTGCCTTGCTGAACACGGCCGATAAAGTTTTCACTCGAGTACTATTTTAAGGACCAGATCCGCTGGGTGAGAGTGTCATTGGATATTGTCAAGGCGGATTCAGACGAGATCGCTCAATAACTGACCAAATATTCACATTTCGTTCGAGAGTTTCAAGTCCGGACATACCATCTTTTCACCGACTTCAAACAAGCTTACGACAGGACCAAGCGTATGGAATTGTATGCGGCGATGAAGGAGTTGGGTTTTGAAACAAAATTAATTCGTCGTGTGAAAGCGACATTGAATGGGACCAGATGTCGTGTCAAGGTGCAAAGCAACATGTCATATATGTTTGCTGTTAGAGAAGGACTGAAGCAGGAGACGCTTTATCTTGCTTACTCTTTAACTTCGCTTTGGAAATCGCAATGAGACGTGCTGGTATCCAAACCAACAAAACACTGGTGAATGGAATAGTTCAAGTCCTGGATTTTGCAGATAACGGATCTCGTCAGTCGTACACATGCAGTAGTTGACACTTTCACAAATCTAAAAATCCAAGCTGAGAGAATGGGTTTGATGATAAACGATACTAAAACTAGTTAAACGAAGATCGAATTGAATCCGGTAGCTAATTAACAGGGAGACCAAATACGCATTGCAGAGTTCCACCTCGAGATTTATCTTGGAGCGCTGATACGGTCAGATGATGACAACACACCTGAAATTCACAGACGTATCATGTCGGCAAGCAGATGCTATTTTGGTCTAATTCAACATTTACGACCAAAGTTAATATCAAGGAAAACGAAGTGCCATATTTGCAAAACGCTATGCGGATGTGAATCTTGGACGTTGAAGAAAAGCCATGAACGTTCAAGCGCAAAGCACGTCGCACCATATTTGGAGCGATGTGCGAGGGTCAGAGGTGGCGACGACGCTATAACTTTGAATTGGAACGTGATTTTGGCGAGCCGGATATAGTGGCGATGGTGAAAGACCAAAGCTTGAAGTGGGCGGGGCATTTACCACGCGTGGATCAAAACAGAGCCCCCTCAAAATTATTCCGTAACAGTCCAGAAGGGCGAGGATGAGTTGGTCTTCCAAAAATTAGATGGATTGATGGCGTCAGACGCTCGGAATAAGAAATTGACAATACGACAGGCAATTCTAATTCTGGGGCAGGCCAAGACCCACGCCGAAAAAGTATACTTACAAGGTAAGTAACCGAGAGTTGTGCTACGCAAAACCTGTCAAATAATTGCGGCAAAAATGTATTCGCAAGATCCTAAGTGCAAGATCTGTGTTATCTTTCGTTGATTTCAATGGAATGTATTTTAAAGTCAGGCCTCAGAAGGTATAACATTTTTGCGTAAATTTAGACAACTTTTTCTATTACAATATTTCTTAACAAAATCCTCTATTAAAAGTTTTATTACAAATTTGGTAAACAAAATAGAAATACACATTTCTACACTCACGGAAAAGTAAAAACCGACACATTTTTGTGTTTTGTGGTTTACTTTCTTTGTTGATTTCTCCACATAAAAATGCATGCAAAAATTCACAAATTCAAGTAAAACACAAAAGCAAACATATGCAAAAACCCGTACGTAAACCCTTCACGTGCGAAAAGTCTCGATGTACCAAACTCTTACTATTATCATAAATATAACGCGCATCAGAATGCATAATCAAGTTCTATCAACTATCAACTATCAGAATTTAAACGACTCTAAGAAATTACCCAAAGTAATGTCGAAAGCCCTCCCGAAGTACATTTTCTCAACTATGACACCAATCACGCGTTGCCTAACGTTCTTATCCCTCTGAGTTCTAGAAGTGGCTGAATCTCAGGATTGGGACATTTTTCGGGAAAACCCTGAAACACGTGTTCGATAACATTTAATTCTCTACAATTTTGCCTTTGGAAGCAACTTTCTATCTGTCATAGTTGTTGATATATGAAACATCCCTACCAATTCTAGAAGTGGCTAAATCTCGGGATTGGGACGTTTCTAGGGAAAACCCTGAAACACGTGTTCGCTAAAATTTAGTTCTCTACAGCTTTGTCTCAGAAAGTAGCTTTCTAACTGCCTTAATTCTAGAGATATTTGAGAAAAAGTCTCACCTACCCCCAAAAAACCATGTTTTTGGACACCTTTTCGACCATATTGGCAAAACTACCCGATCGAGTTTGCTCATCTTTGAACTTGAACCATGGGACACATGTACCTTTCAACGAAAAAAAGTTCAGGGTGATGCTGCAGCCGTTTCGAAAAAAAAGTGGAGACGGACAATTTTTTAAATATTGGATGTGTGGGAGCCCTGAATTTGTAGTAAACGCATAGGACCTTCGTACTTCGTACGGGTCCAAAAATGTATCGGTTTTCACTTTTCCGTGAGTATACGTGAATGAGAATCGTGAAGGCAGTGAGCCGCGCTATCTAAGGTAATTTAATTGCAACTAACACATTACGTTGTGTAGACTGTAGTTGATAACATACAAGTAAATACGTAGTATAGTGGCAAAATTATCGTTTATTTGTTGATCGTGATGGTGCCATTTACTCAGCCATTTACCTTTCACTAAGTCAAAGGTCGCCTGCGAAATGTGACGCAAGTTTTTTTGTGTCTTCCAGAGTGAGGCGATATTTTTAGGGATGCTTTATGTGTATAGAGACTTAGGCCTCACCTCAACAAAGACCACCTTCACAATTTCATTTGAAGAAAGGTGTGTAGCTGATCTACTCAATAAACCGTTTTCCCCGTAAAATTTTGTCTGTTGCTTCATTCGGAGTGGATTTCGTTCCTCTTTCTGTCATTACTGATTCGGCTGAACAGACGAAAAAATATGCTGTGTTTCTTATTTTGGGACACCATACACCGAAGTAATTCCATTGTTCGAACAACAAAATTCCCCAAAATACTTTCAGTCATGACAGCGTTTACATTTTTTCAATGCGTACACAATGCGGACACCATTCGAACAACAAAATTCCCCAAAATACTTTCAGTCATGACAGCGTTTACATTTTTTCAATACGTATGTACACCAAGGCGACACTTGCGGCATGAGTATTCTTTAACTTATGCTTATTATAAATGAAGCGTTCTATCATTTGAACAATTAGTTCAGTGGAAAACGTCGCGGTGTTGCTATGCTTGTTTTTCGGTTAGTTATTCCGTTCCTACTTTTACTAAATTTTGTAGTTTCACACAAAATTTGTGCAAATGAAGACGACGATCAAAAGCTGATGAATGTAAGTGGAAATTGTTAGTGAACAAAGCTGGATAGTTAGTTTTCAAAATGTTGAACTTCGAAACCTTCGTTAGAGTTTGTTATAAATAGCACTGCCCGATAGCGTAATTTTTTGGAGTGTAAGACTTGCGTCACTGGCAGTCTTTAACCAAAAAGTAACAAAAAATCAAAGCAAACATGAAATGCGAAATGTTAAGTAATGTTAGACTGTCCACACAATTTATGTGGAACAAATCAGCCGGATGGTATGCGATGTGTATACTAGAGACGGAAATTCATTTTAGTTTAAGTTTACGTAAATTTACCTGTAGTGAATGGACACTTTTAGTCCACTCGACATTTGAATTTTAATTGAAACTTGAATAATTTGACACAGATAACAATTGACCCCAAGAAATGTACATAAAGTGCCATCGGAAAATGTGCTGATCCCATTTAATGTGCTCCAGTTCCAGGACATTAAATGTATATTAAAAAGCGCCCTTACCGTTACATCTTTTCTTTGCAACGTGAGGTGCATTTAATGTATGTACACTAAATGTGAATTACATGTTCATCTAATGTACATTTAAAACACTTTGAATACACAACTAATGTACCTTTAATGTACTTTTTAGTGTGAATTACTAGCACATTTCATGTACATATAATGTTATGTAAGAAAAGAAAGGAAAATTTAATTTAGTTTTCCGACTTTTCTATTTCGGTTTTTCTTATTCTGATGCTCGAGACGTCCTCCATCTACGAACACACAACGTGGCTACAGTTGATGCTTCATTCAAATTATTATATCATCTTCATTGTTTAATTGTTATTTGAAATTTGAAACAATAAAAAATCTATTCCCCGTTAGCTTTTTGCTTTGAACACATTTTTCTTTTTTCGATACTTTTTTTAATGTTACCCAACCAAAAGCCGCCGTGATATCCATTCACGGACTAAAAATATACATTTTTCAAAAAATAAGGTGAGCATTTTTCGAAGCACATAATCTAAAAATGTACTTGTAATCTAGTGCAATAATTTCGAGCTTTAGTGGCACAAAAATGTGCCTTTTATTTACATCGAAAATGTACTACATCACAAGCACATTTTTGGTACATTCATTGTGATAGGAATAGTGTACACCTTATCACGCACATAAAATGTGCGAAAAATGTACTTGTGATCTAGTGCAATAATTTCGAGCTTTCATAGCACAAAAAATGTGGCTTTTATTTACATTGAAAAATGTATTACATCACAAGCACATTTTTGGTACATTCAATGTGATAGGAATAGTGTTCACCTTATCACGCACATAAAATGTGCGAAAAATGTACTTGTGATCTAGTGCAATAATTTCGAGTTTTAATAGCACAAAAAATGTGCTTTTTATGTACATCGAAATATGTACCACTTTTCACATTTTTTGTACATTTTATGTACATATTCTCAACAACATTGAATTTCGCACATTTAATGTACATTCAGTGGACAACCACATTAAAAAGTGTGATCTGTGTTATCTGGGGATTATCTGGGGCACTATAAAAATCTATTGATTGTGGGCTGATTTTACGCATATATCGTACGAAATTCGATTGTGAAGCAGTGAAAAATTCAAAACTGAACCGCGCTAAGAGCTTCTATTAACCACTTCTTTATCCCCCCTCATTACCCACCGAAATTCTTTGTTGTTTATAAAGCGACAAAATACTTACATTTTTACAGTCATCAGTTGCAAACCATTGAATAGACTGAATATTAATATGGTGACCTCACAATTAGCTGTGATTTTTCCTTCACTTCATTTCAGGAATCACGTCGAATCCAACGAGCAATTGCGACTCGACAAGCACAACGTAATGAAACATTCAGACAAATCAGAAAGACATACATCCTTGATAATGCAGCTAAGAAAATACTAGAAATACCGGCAATGGATCTGATTCAAAAACTACAAACACGAAGTTTAAATGCTACCGAGGTCCTTCAAGCGTACCTGGCGCAGGCGATTAGCATACAATATAAATTTAATTGCATAACAGAATTTGTACCGTTTGCAATGGTTCGTTTGTAAATTGGTTGTCTTGGTTGATTTCTGTACTCAAAATATCTATACTTTAGGAAACTGCCCAGAAATTAGATAAACAGCCCACAGTACAGGGTCCGCTACATGGTGTTCCCATTTGTGTAAAAGACGACCAGGACGTTATCGGAATGGACACAACATTAGGACTAGGGAAAAATCTTAATATTCCTGCGTCATCCAATAGTGTAATCGTTCAATCATTGCTGGACCTGGGTGCAGTTGTATTTTGCAAAACAAATGTTCCTCAAACTTTATTTAGCTACTCAAACAATAATCCAATTTATGGTGAAACGCTCAATACTCGCAATGTGCGTCTCGCTCCTGGAGGATCCAGTACAGGATCAGGTTCGCTTATTTCAGGAGGTGGCGGCGTTTTCGCTACCGGATCGGATTTCGGAGGCTCTCTAAGAATTCCTGCTCATTTTAGTGGTATTTGTTCACTAAAGCCTACGAGGAAGCGACTTAGTGACAAAGGCATGCTACAAATATTACCAAAAGCAGTAGGATGTATGTTTCCACCGTTTCGTATCTCAACCAATGAAATTATATTATTAACGAGTTGCTAATGTTCGGTCTACTCTAGATGCGTCAATTCCGGGAGTCTTGGCAAAAGATGCCGACACCATTGCCTATGTTTTCAGAGCTATGCTAACTGATGCGCAACAAAATGATTACGATCCCAAAGTCGTTCCGATTCCGTGGAACGAAAAGGTACAAAACATTTTCATAGTTGTGAAAAACGCTAGAAAAAATCTCTCAAAATCATCTTGGTGTTCCTTCATTTTTTTTGACAAAAAGTAAAAGATCGAGTCTTCTCTTCCGCCGCGTCTGCAGTGCAATAGAGGTGTGCGGGCCGATCTTTTTTCAAAACCCGACCCGAACCCGAAAGTGAACATCGGGTCGGGACCCGCATTAGTATTGAACGGGTCGCCCGAAACTATGAAAAATCCGACCCGATCCCGGCCCGAACCCGAATTGTTTTTATCGGTTCACGGGTTTCGGGTTTCGAAAATTTGAATCGGGTCGGGTCGGGTTTGGATCAGGTCGGGTTAGGGTCGGGTCGGGTTTCCGTATCATTTTTTTCAGGTCCCGGCCTTTTATTGAAATTTCATATTTTGCAACGCTGATGTAAATTTCATATCTAATGAACTCGTCTCAAACCACTCTAGACTTTCAGTTAGTACTAGATTGAGAATACTCATTTCATTGTTTATATCCAAGTCAATGCTCATACAGCCAAATCAATTTTAGTAAAGCACTACGGTTGCTTGTTTCTATGTGTGACATATGCGCAGACTGATAATTCCTCATCTTTTGACGAAGTGCTTGTCCTACGTTTTAAGTTCGGATTTCCAAAAATTTATTCGGGTCGGGTTCGGTCCGGGTCGGGTTTCGAAACAGTTCAGGTAGCGGGTTTCGAAAAAAATTTTCAGGTTGGGTTCGGTCCGGGTCGGGTTTTGAAAAAAGGTCGACGCGCTCATCTCTAACCCGCAGCCCGAAAAAATATATCACGGAAACCCAACCCTACCCGAACCCGAAAGTGAACATCGGCTCGGGACCCAAAACCGAAAAAACCCGTGATCTCCTTATCTCCTGAGTGAAAAAGCAATTCTGTCTAGAATCTTGCGTAAATCCAAATCCAAAAATCCTAGCTTCAGAAAGGTACGTCGCAAGGGGACACTGCTGCCTCCATGACCTATTATGAATATTACTGACACAAAATTTACACTGAATATGTTTCTGACACGACATTCACATACTAGACATCAGATCATATCTGCAAAATTGTACTTCATTTTAGCGTAAGTACTTTGTATGAAATGCAGATACGACTTGGTGCTTTGTTTTGTAGTTCATTAAGGAAGGTTACAACCTGACCCGACCAATCCTTAATCGGATGTCATCCGTGACCCGACAAGATCAAAGTAAAACCCGACCCGATGAAGACTCAACCCGACCCGACCCATGAAATTGATTCGGGTGGGGTCGAGTTTTTTTCGATTTTCGGGCGGCCCGCTCACCTCTAGACTGCAACGTGCTTCGCCGTGGATGCGGCCTTCTAGTTTACACTTGTACTGCTCTACAACGCTCTACTTAGCGACATTATCAGATGAGAGATTTTCATATATTTTCTCTCGCAAATTCTCGTCGCTAAGGTTTTTATGCGCTGTAGGGCCGTGTAGACGGCATTAACTACGCTACCGCCCTTCAACATGTTTTTTTCTTATTTGAACGACGCACTTTTTTGTCGTTTCGACTGTAAAATCACATTTTTGGCGATTGTTTTTTGCGTTTTTCCTCGAGAATGAAATTGTTTAAATAACTTTCCAATGTCAAAGCAAATTTCAGCTGTTCAAATCGACAAGACCTCTGAAATTTGGATACTATACGTCCCTTTCATTTTTTCCCGCAATCGGAGACACAATCTCAACTGTTCTGAATTGCAAAAAGGAACTGGAAAAATTGGGACACATTTTTGTTCCGTTTGAAATTGAAAATGATTGGGATATAACAAAGAAAATGTTCGATGTCCTTGCAGTGGACTATGGTCCCAAATCACATTTGAAAAAACTCTTTGAAAATGAACCTGTAGCTAAGGGATTAGAAACGTTAAGAAGTATGTGTGGGCGGCCTGATTGGAGAAGACAATTGGATTCAATTCTTAGCAACGTGTCGAGGAGTGGTCACCCCAAATATTCAGCAAGGGACACACTTCTGGCACAAGCTGGAATCTCTCAGTACCGCGATAGAGATGTGTGGGACATGATCTATTGGAAAAAAGAATTAACTTCAAAATTCTTAAGACAAATGCAAGAAGCTGATATGGATTTGATTTTGGCTCCAGTATTTCCTTTTCCTGCGTGCCGAGTTAACGATCCAGGGCCACTGTTTGGTAGTTACATTTACATATATCTTGTGAACTTGGACAACAATTTTTTTTTTTGAATCACAGGAGCTACCGTGTACACATTCATTTGGAGTTATCTTAATTTCCCAGCTGGTGTTGTACCTTTTGGCACAGAGACCGGTCAGAACATCGACAGCTACGATGATGAAGGAGATGCTTTGCTAAAGTTGGCGAAAGAGGTATGTAATCATCTGAAGATTCATCACATACTGAAACATCATTTGGAAATTTTTCTAGTCCATCAAAGAGTCAATTGGTTCTCCCATTGGTGTGCAAATAATTGGAAAGCCATTCAAGGAAGAATTGGTACTACGAGCAATGACTGAATTGCATAACAAAATAAAATCGAATAAATAAATTGAGTTCGAGAAATAAACATCACGTCACGTTGATGGAATCAATACAAAGAATTGTTTCCTTAGCTAAGTACACTTTACTTTTTTGAACGTTAGAAAAATAACTTATTTACTCAAACGTTCATTAATCTTGCTAAATATGAAATTTCAAACAACAATGAGCGTCATATATACAGAAAACGTCTGTTTCGCAAAATGTCAATGTTTGCGTTACAACCTACAACCAAAGATATTCAGCACAATAATCTGGATTGTATTAAAAGTATCGGATATGTTATCTGATCTTTAACCCATATCGAAAACTTCCGCGGTAAAACAAAAATTTGGAAGGCGCGTAGTCTTAAAAGAGGACCGAAAATACTAATTTACTAATACTAATTAACAAATGTGAAATAGTATGTTTCAACATCCCCCAATACACACGAGATGTACGTCGCGACATCGAATGTGTAGTGCGTATTGGGGTATTTTGGAAGATATTTTTCTGTAATAGTGAGAGTGTGTCGGTTCACATTCCGCAGAAAGCAACTTTTCGTCCCAAGTGATGGGAAAATATTTTCCGTCACAACCAATACACTCTCACGTACACAGAAAAATTTATTTCATAACAAGAATCGAAGGTAGATGACGTTGTTTTATGCTTCATGCGTTGCTCACTTTCATTGTTTTGTAAATGTCGCGCAATCTAAGGATTCGGTCTCCGTAGATTGAAAATTGTAATTGTGTTAACTGAGTCGTTATCACAACAAAAACCTCTTTAAAGGTAGAGTGTGACGCAGTCCGTAAGTCCGTAAGTCTATCGCTGATAATACGCAGAAGTTTGTTTGAATGGAACCTTGTGTTCAAAGTTTTGATTTCCTGAAAAATTACAGCGTTTTTTTTAAAGCAAAATTACGTTGCGTCACAAATGCCGGATCCACCAGCGGAATAATTCAATACTTTCAGTTTTTACACGCAAAAATTTAAATTTACTCTAAACAATCTACGCAATAAGAAATAAAAGTCAAATTTTTTCAGCGCAAAAACTGAAAGTACAGAAAATTATTTCGTCGTTGGGTCCGGAATTTGTGACGCAAAAAAAAAATTTCTTCGAAAAAAATTGTCTTCGAAAAAAAATTGACACCGAAAAAAAAATTTTTTCTTCAAAAAATTTTTCTTCGAGAAACATTTTTCTCCAAAAAAATTTTCTCCGAAAATATTTTTTCTCCAAAAAATTTTTTCTCCAAAAAATATTTTTTTTCCGAAAAAAATTTATCTCCAAAAACATTTTCACCGAAAAATATTTTTTTCCAAAAAAAATTTTTCTCCGAAAAAAATTTTCTCCGAAAAAATTTTCTTTCCGAAAAAAATTGTTCTCCAACACCTTCGGCTACCATCGGAACACTTCGAAGAACCTTTGGCTACCTTCGGAATACATTGTGTCACCTTCGGCTGCCTTCGGAACACTTCGTGTCACCTTCGGCTGCCTTCGGAACACTTCGTGTACCTACGGCTGTCTTCGGAACACTTCGTGTACCTTCGGCTGTCTTCGAAACACTTTGTGTCACCTTCGGCTACCTTCGGACAACTTCGTGTCACCTTCGGCTACCTTCTGAACACTTCGCGTTACCTTCGGCTACCTTCGGACCACTTCGTGTCACCTTCGGCTACCTTCGGAACACTTCGTGTCACCTTCGGTTACATTCGCAACACTTCGTGTCAACTTAGGCTAACTTCGTGTCACTTTCGGCTACCTTCGGAACACTTCGTGTCAACTTCGGCTAACTTCGGAACACTTCGTGTCACTTTCGGGTACCTTCGGAACACTTCGTGTCACCAATTCTTCTCAGTCATTCATATAACTTTCGTGAAGAAACCAACTGTCTAGGTATTCTTCTACAGAATTAAGCAAAAAATCCAAGATGGTGTCACTTTGACAGTTGGCAGCCATTTTCTTAAAATGCTAAAAAATTCTCCTGACCAAACTCTATAACTTTCTAGAAGAAACCACCTCTCTAAGTAGTGTCGTTCCGGAGCTAAAATTCGAAAACCGAAAAAGCATAATTGAAAATCAAAGATGACGCCGCTATGACAGCTGACAGCCATTTTCTTATGATCCCAAAAAATTCTCCTGATGAAACTCTATAACTTTCTAGAAGAAACCAACTCTCTAGCTATTGCCACTCCGGAGCTAAAATTCGAAAACTCCGAGCATTACCTAAAAAACCCTCAAAGTTGACCACTTTTGGGGTGTAAGGACTGCGTCACGCCCTCCGCTACCGCTCCGAGCATGATATATTTGTTCAATTCAATTTATTTCTCCTATTATGCAAGGGTAAACCTTTATATCAAAAATTGCGCATAATTTCGTTGATTGATAACAGTAAGACAACAACAGAAGAAGTTCATAAATTGGCAATGTACTTACCGTTCGATTTCCTTTATTTTTTACGCGACATTTTAAGACAACTGTGTCATCAACGACCGTTGTTACGTTTCTAGGACTGATGTCATCGAAAAATGGCTGTTCTATGATTTCCGCCGCTAAAACAAGAAAGAAAAATATTTATGAATACAAGAAGAAAACATTTCATCCTCTCTTTATTTATAAAAATTACCCACACCCCCACAAATCTTCCAACTGGTTAAAGTTGAGTTTTTGTTACATTCGTATGTCAAAGCTAGATCTGTAAAGCTTTTTTCTATAACATTTAACTTAAGAGTTTGAACTAAGGCCCATAACTAATTTGAGTCACAAACATGTTTTATGCAAAAATTACGCTATGGAACGAACGCATGAAAAAACTTTGCTTTTCATGTGAATTGAAGCTATGCGAATATCTACCAACCGAAAATGTGATTCCAATGTATTCCATGCCGTCCGTACCTCACATATCATACAAAATTTAAATATTTTATTCGTCGCACATTTTATTTATTTGGATTCGTGTAATGTAAGATGATCCCATGTGTATTTATAAGGATAAGAGCAAAATCATGTGGATAAATGTTTTGACAATGACAAGAAAAAAAAAACTGAACCTTTGTCAAAACAGTTAAGCTTTGAGGACGAACCAAAGAGAATGATTGAAACGATAACGTATTTAAAACGAAAATAAGAAAAAAATATATAAATATATCAAAGACTTAATGCGTTGCGATGGCGACCATTAAAATAGGGTTTAGGTTAGCTTGAAATTGGCATTCCAGACATTCCGATATGTGCAATATACGGAAAAATTAATGTTCTTTCGGACTACTAGTCATCATAGGCGTCGGTGTAAGGGTGTGTTATGGTTAACTTCCAGGTGTTTCACAACCAAACCATTAAATTAATGGCAAAACAAACTGTTTCTCACTTGTTTCTAGTTTGGTAAGAACAGTTGTAAACAACCATAGCTACTTACGCAACTATGGAGCAGGCCGAAAGTGCTTTGCCGTGTTGCGTATTAAGTTTTTCATGCTTGCTACTAGGGACGAAAGTTGAAAAATGTAAGCCCCGTGCGATTACATTTTTCTTTTCTTCCCTGCTAGCAAGCATGAAAAGCATTTTCTTTATCACATTTGAATTCAAATTTCCACTAGCAAATTTTCAATTCAGTTTCGAGCTTTGTCCGTTATATCATGAATTTCGTACATACACGCAAAGAAAAAACATATCTGCCAGGGATATAAGTGAACTTTGCTAAAATTTTATTCAATACAGACACAGCATTTAGATTACGAGAAGCAAAAATTGACTGCGTTAGTGATAATCATTTCAATGGTGGGTATATTTTGTCTCTCGTAATCCAAATCTTTTGTCTGTTATGAATAAATTATATTAGAGGTCGATTATATCCCTGACAGATAAATTTTTTCTTTCCGTGATCAACTTCGAAACGATGAATTGGGCAAATCTGGACGGGATGATCGATTGTTTGCACTGAACCGCATTGGCATAACGGCGATTCAGCAATTTTCCATCTGTAGAAATGGGTGCTATGACAAATCTCCCAACCGTAATTCGTACACTTTATTTTCGTACACTTTATTTTCGTACAATTCGTTTTCGCACACCTTATTTTCGTACACTTCAATTTCGTACACTTCAATTTCATACACTTCGATTTCGTACATTTCAATATCGTACACTCTAATTTCGTACACTCTAATTTCGTACACTTCTTATTTCGTACACTTCCTATTTCGTACACTTCCTATTTCGTACACTTCCTATTTCGTACACTTCCTATTTCGTACACTTCAATTTCGCACACACCGATTTCGTACACTTCCTATTTCGTACACTTCCTATTTTGTACACTTTGATTTCGTACACCCCAGTTTCGTGCACTTCGATTTCGTACACCTTCCTATTTTGTACACTTTCATTTCGTTCACTCCAATTTCGTACACTTCGATTTCGTACACTTTCCTATTTTGTACACTTTCATTTCGTGCACTCCAATTTCGTACACGTGTTTTATTTATTAAAAAGGATAATGCATAGTATTGGGGGGCTCTGCCCCCTCACACCCGCGCCTGCGGCGGGGCAGATTACGCCTGCGGCGGACTAGATCTCGCCTACGGCGGGCCAGATCACGCCTGCGGCTGGTTAGATTACGCCTGCGGCGGGCTAGATTACGCGGCCTTACGTGCATGGGGCTCTGCTCCTTAGACCCCGCGAAATTGTAGTGTACGAAATTAAAGTGTGCAAAATAGGAAAGTGTACAAAATTAAATTGTACGAAATTGGAGTGTACGAAATTGAAGTGTACGAAATAGGAAAGTGTACGAAATCGAAGTGTACGAAACTGGGGTGTACAAAATTAAAGTGTACGAAATAGGGAGTATAAAAATTCGGAGTGTGCGAAATTGAAGTGTACTAAATAGAAAGTGTACGAAATTGTAGTGTAAGAAATTGAACTGAAAGGTGTACAAAATAGGACTCAACGAGTGTACGAAAAAAAGTTGGGAGATTTGTCGGGTCACCGTAGAAATGCTACACATCCATCGTTCTGACTCTATTCAGTTTGACCCAAATTCGGCATGCGAACTCGATTCCATTTACTTCTGCGGTAGCATCCTCTACGATTTGTTTATTTTAAACTTCGACATTACGCCACAACTGGCTTCATCGGTCTTTCCAATTGTCCATGTTCGACGATGCTCTGCAGAAACACCGGAACGGTTTTCGAGATTTCAACCGCAATGTATTAGTTGCCCTTTCTATGTGTGGATTGGAAGTTCATCGTTCAGTCTTATCTTTTCACATTCATATTGAGTGGTAATCCGGAGCGTTTTGAATAAACAGAGCCATGATGAACCAGCCAATTTCTAAACAATGTTTTTTCTTCGTGCAAGTCAAATGTGGCCGATAAGTAAGGATCCAAGATCACTTCGAGATATTTCGGGCTCTTTTCATGTCGAATCCTTTTTCCATTACATTTTATTCTCAATCGACGGTTGGCTTCGCGATTGTCTAAATAGAAAACACGTGAAACTGTCTAGGAAGCATTCGGTTTGAGTTTCCACTTGGTGAATCGGATGTCGCTGGTATGAGAGAACCTATCCTTGTGGCAAACCGCCGTTGAGCAACCTTTTACTGCTCTTCTTTTCATTAATTTCCATTTGGATGCATCGATTGCTGATGCAGAGTTAATGTTTTTCGGCATGGAATGATTGTACTTTCAACAGGAACCACCGTTTCCAAACGGTGTGATATGCGGCCGATAAATCCACAAAAATTACGCCCGTTTTCAAACATTTTTCGAAGCCAAGCTCAACGAAGTTCGTGAGTGAAAGAACTTGATCGCAGCAGTTTCTATTACTTTGGAATCCTGTGTGTTCTTTCGGAATGGTAGTTTCGATAACATTACGCAGCCTTGTTAAAACTGCCCGTTCGAAGAGTTTGAAGTAGCAGCTAAGAAAAGTTATTGGCTTGTAGTTGACTGGATTATTGTTCACTGGAGCGTTCACTTTGGTCATTTTCCATTTTACCAGTCAAATAAACGCGCGTGAAATGTTTGCTCAGCCACTTCATCGCATTGGAACCGAAATACTTCAAAAATTCGTTGAAAAAATCGTCTTGTCTCGGCGCTTTTCCACATTCTATTTTTGAAGTTGCTTCGTAGGCTTCTTCTAGCGTAAATGGAACTGAGAATCCCGATGACAACTGACCGTTTCGGAAATTGTTCATGTAACGATGTTTCACCAACTTCTGTTGTGATACTGACACTGTTCCCTTCGAATTTATGATCAGCTGCCGTGCTACTTAATTGGGGTAAACAGGGTAAATTACTTTGACATAAGCTGACACCGTACTAAACGTGTGGATTGCAAGAAAGTTGTAGATTTGTTTCAATGGAAGCACTGGGTGCCGGGATTCATCAAGAAAAATAAAATCGTTCCTTGTATCCGATGAATGTCGGCGCCTCTGCTACCTACTTTTCCCTTTACAATTAGTAAATACGCATAATAATCCGATTTCCAGATTAAAGTTCCAAACACTTGACGTGTTTGATATACAATTTTATGGTAGAATATCTAATCTGCTCGTAAAATTACACCCTTTTTGGTGTCTTTTATTATCGAAGCTGAATCATAATCCAAAACAAGTGTCTGAGAAGGATTCATAGGAAATGTGTTAAATTAGGTGTTTTAGGACTATAATGGCCAGCAGATATTCGGCCCTGGAACCGTTATCCCCGAGGAAAATTAGAATGGAAATATCAATTTCTATATCACAACTTGACCGTTCATATTGTGGTAAAGAGTTTAAGAAAGGGATTCGTAAAAGAGTGTCATCTTAAACAGACTTGTTGCTTTCTACGAAGAACACACGAATTCCGATTATCGGCCACTATTTCTTTGTCGTAGGATTGACAATTTTTGGTCATTTTCATGCATAGACCCATTTTCTTAATTGTTTGCCTCTAGTTTATTTCATCCATTCGCCATCCCACAATAACAGAATTCAATTTGTAATCACAGAATATTTATTGTCCCTCATTCGGAATCCCTACTAATAACCATAAATTTAATTTTGAATTTCATTTTTTCCTCGCACCTACACAGGCCATTAACATCCAACTCCTGTTGCGTTAAGAAATTTTTCATTGGTCTATCGAACCATTTCCGTACATCCGAACTAAAATATTCAATTGAATTGCGTTTTTGTATCGAAAATTGGCGACGTTTGTCTTGAAACATTTGATTCTCATCGCAGACTTTACCAATGCTGCAAATCGAACGACAATACTAATGATCCACAACAATCACGCAAGTTTACATCACGTTTTCGATATCCGAAAAAGGATTTCGCAAAATACGCACACAGAGAAAGTTAATGTAATAAAATTTCCGGCAATTAAACTTTTCGTAATTGTTATTAGGTTTCTATATGGCTTTATTTTGTTATACGATTCAACAGCCTTTTTCGCAAATGTCTGTAAATGTTGGAAGAATGGAACCATAGTATATTATTGTATAAGCTGACTAAAGTCACTCTAGTTGATTGTATGGAAAACAGAAATCAATTAAAGGAGTTTCTACATTAAGATTTTTGGACCCGTACGAAGGACGAAGTTCTTTGAAAAGGGGTCTTATGCGTTTACCACGACGTTTGTAACCACCCCGATTTCGACACGGAAGTAAGGGGGGGAACTTTGATCATGGTCCTTAGATGACGAATCAGCAATAAAAAAATGTCTGTCCGTCCGTCCGTCACCGCGATAACTTGAGTAAAAATCTACTGATTTTCAAAAACTTTTTTCCCCTGAAAGGTAATTGAAAAATCTTTTTTGGAATTGAATCTGGGCACTGTCGGCCCATGGGCCATTAAGCTAAGGACGTTTAAGTGATTTTTGGTTGTCATTTCGTACACTCGCTGTCTCATATTCAAAAGGTCCAATGCCTCGATCATCTTACGTATTGGTGTACGTTATTCTTGCATAATAGAATCGCCTTCATTACACGATTCTGTAGTTTTTGCATTCTGTCGAATAATGATTCGCCGCAAGGTGGCGCAGTAGTCAAAATATGGTGTAATTATCGACTTGTATATACTGATACGTGCTCCTAATGTGATGGATTTTGCTAGCCGTGATAGTACACCTACTTTTTTGGATAATTTCTTGCACACAAAATCGACATTGGCTTTCAATATCATTTTGTTATCGATGATCACCCCTAGGTATTTTATCTCATTTTCCATTTCAATCACCTCACCTTCCATCAATATTGAGTTCATTGGTGTGTAATCCGATGAGCCTAGAAGCACCATCATCTTTGTCTTGCCAACGTTGAGCTTCAAATTGTTCTGTCTGGGCAACTTTTTCCAGTTCGCTGCTCATACGGTCTCGTAACTCATCCAAATTTCTACCGTAGCGATAGATGAGCGTGTCGTCCTCGAAGAAGTTGATGAAAGCGTTTTGAAGTTGCGATGGTATGTTATTAATGTACAAAATAAACGAAATAGCGCCTAGTACGGATCCCTGAGGTACTCCTAGATTGTTAACTACTTCGTTTGACACACATCTATTGGTTGGTAGAACTTTTTTACTTATATCTCTGCGAAATTAGAACAAAAATCACTCTTGAAGATTTAAAATAGAAGATATGGACATCAGAAAATCACGAAATTTAAATTAGTCAAAATTTGTTGATTGGTTCGGGCTGTAGAGTCCTACGGGTTCCTACACGATATTTGGTGGTTTTTTGTGAATACATCTTTAATGTTTCTTCGGACGGGTTTTTCAAATTGCCCTAACAACAATATCTAGTTCAATTTAATGTGGACGTATTTGTATATAGTTAAGAGTTAAGGCAATATTTACTTAGATACGTTCGAGTCTTGTAACATCTTTTCTATTTGTCACATCTATTCTGATGCGTACTGGTGCCTTGCATATGTTTTGTATTGACTTTGATTTTTTCGTATTTTTAAGCGTCGAAAATTGTGATTCTAGAAGTTATTTTCTGCTCCAAAGTGAATTTGAAATAGTTAAAATAATGACGTCACCACATAGGGGTCGTACACATATTACGTCACACTCAGAGGGGAGGGGGGGGCGGACACTGAAAACGTGACGGAATCGGACGGTGAGGAAGGGTCTGCATGTAACGTGACGTCACGTGTTGTTCCAATAAAAAGGAAAAATTTTTATTAGACATTCAAAACATAAACTTCGCGGACCCGTAGGAAACCAGTTCAATCGATTCTGATTGCAAATATTCCCGTTCTATTAAATAACTGAGTTATTTTGAACCCAAAATTACTAAAATGACCCTAAAATGAACAGCTTCTGGACATATATTTCCAGGTAGGGGGGTAGGGTCGAAAATGTGACATCATATTTTAGGGGGTGGAAGTCAAACGTGATGCAACGTGACATGGGGGAGTCAAAAAACCGAGAAAAAAGTATGACGTAATATGTGTACGACTCCATATTTAGATAAAAGAAATTTGATAAATGGTTAAATTGGGACTTCTTGCATAAAAAATTACTTGTGTGAAAATGCAAGAAGTCGATTCAATTGTTCACAACGTCATACTATGCTCTGTAGAGACAGCCGTTGCACTAGATGTTAGCACACAGCTATTGGAAAATTGGATCCAACTATCCAATGAAAGAGTTCGAATTATGAGTTCAGTAAGTAAAACTTCTTCCTTTGATTTAAAATCTCCCTCAGGAATTGAGTTCAATTTAAAATCTTTCATTTTTCAGTCTAACTTAAAAACTTATTTTTAAGAACGATGAGAAAACATAAAAATGTCGAGAAAAATGTGAATTTTACGTTAAAACTCCCATATCTTAGGAAAAGTTGATATTTACAAAAAAAAAGTTTTTCGAGGAAATGAAGACTTCGTATTTCAAGAAAATTTGAGCTTCATATCATCAATCAATCAACAAAATGCTGACGACGACAATGCAATGCAATCATATGAGAAGAGAAAAACATATCTATCAGTAATTGGGAAAGACTTGAGACACATGAGAAACAGAAAGCTGGTCCCGAAAACACCTGTGGGAGCGTCTATTACTGTGCATTACATTACGAATAACTGATTTCCACGTCTCTGTTACTCCGTCATCTTTTTTCGTGGAATGGTGCCAATTTCTATCCTCGGAATCGGGACAGGTCTGCCTAACTATGTTCACCTAAAATGGCGTCACACTTAAACAGTGATTTAGTCTAAAAAATGGATATTCTCAGATCAGGTCAAGACAAAATTGAAGTCATTTCACGCAACGTTATGTAACTGGACTTGACCTCTGACTTTTTCTAAATTCTATTTCATATCCAGTCAGCCTCCCTCCTCCCCAAAGTTTCACTTTAAAACCGTCAACTTTTCAAAAAAAAAAATCTTCTCTTTTAGAGCAACTATCTACGCAGATTTTGTTGCCTGCACTGGATGCTTGCAACTTAAAATTATTGCTACTGTTTCCTTGGATTTTCTAAAAAAAAATTTTGAACTCCAATTTGTCGTTTCCCATATACGCAGCTAATTATAAAAATAATTTTCATGGCACTTTTGTAAAACATTTTTCATTAACTTGCGACATTCCAACACTACCAATAAACTCCGACACAAGGAACCGAATTTCCTATGTGTATCTAATGGTAAACCCATTTTAATACAACACACAAAATGTACACAAGTTTGGGTTAAAACTTTCCGGCGAAATTGTATTTAAATAAAGCTTTTGAATGGTGGCTGGGAGAGAGTGGATGAGGGAATATGTTTTTGCTGTTCGTTTAAATTCGATAAACTTGTGTGTGTGTGCACAACATTAAAGTAGAGGCAAAATTGTAGTAAAAGAACGAAATTTTCATCCCCCAATTTTCAATTCAATGCCACCAATGCCATGCCATAGTCGTGTATTCACTCGGGAAACAATATCTCCTGTACATACTTCTCGTTATATGAGCATCAAACGCAAATCTACCTTACGTTTCGGAGATTTTGAACTTTGGGAGGGGGGGCTAACACAACTTTGACAATTTTAGTAATTTAATTAAAATTACTGATTGCATGTGAGGCATTGAGTGTGCTATGAGAAAATACTTGGATTCCGTTTAGCATGTTACGTTGTCTCTTTAAAGGTTATTGTTTCTTATTATTGTGGAGCTTGTGGATTTAAATGGGGATGAGGTACTAGACTTATAACAGCAACTGAGCATTAAGTAATTTTCTGGATGACATCAACAGTGTGGTAGAAATGAATGTTTTAGATTTTTGTGGCATTTGAATGTTGTGTATGGGTTTGTTTTATACGTTTGAAATGGTGTATCCTACAATCTCTGTTCGTCATATTTGATATCTTTGTTGGAATCGTTGCAGATTCCAGTCACAGTCCAGTCGGTCCTATGCGTCCAACACGGATGTAAACGAGAATTTTTTTTTTCATTCTTTTATACTCCCTCCCTGTAAAATTAACATCTGTCACCACCGTTGTCCCAGCCGAAAATAAAAACACTGATTTATGCCGCCGCGCCGCCAAGATAAGTCAAAAAGACAAAATCTCCAAGTTTCGAGCGATATCGGCTTCTGTCAAAGTATATTGTGAATTTCGTAATTAAACACATTAAACTTGTGAATTATTCACTACTATACTTATTATCTACTACAAATTGCAAGTTGCACCGCTAATATATTTGAAAAGAAGTATTAAGTGAGCTGAGAGGATTTAAATGTGAGCTTTAAGTTAAACTTATTTTCAATTTTAATAACATCATAACGAAATTCTTTAATATTTGCTTTGATATTTATTATCGAAAATCGAACACAGAAAGTGAGTTGGTTTAGTTCAAAATTGTCAAACTTTTGAAGACTTTTGGGAAACATGATTCAATATCGATAATGCGTTCTCGGTTAAAACTTTATAATTTTGTTAAGTTTTCCTTTAAAACTAATTTAGGAAAGATGCCTAAACCCAAAGGGACGACTTTGTGACTGTGCATGGTAGTGATGTCAATGTTCACAAGACTTGTTTTCCATTCTTTCACATCCGAAAACAACGTAATAAAAGAGCAATTAAGGAAAAAGTTGTTTTATTGATGGTTTCATATTCCAATGAACTATACAAATTTTGTTGCAAAATCCATTGAACTTGGAATTGTTCATAGTAAAGATTTTCTCTTATAGGGTTGGTTGTGGTGTACGAAGGATGGATGCTACGTATTTTATTCATAAACAGAGAGATTTTTATTTCAATTCATTCTACAATAAATGTGATCGTTTTTGAGCAGTAAAAGTTAAAAAACAAAAATTACAAATTAGTGACGATTAAAGAAAAGTTAAACTTAACTGAACGAAATAACTTTCCTCCATTTGGGATATTGGAGATTACGCACATTGCATTTCCTTGCTGAATGGCTAGAGATAGCGTTCGAAACAGGTAATGCTTTGACTTTGGTTCACCGGTTGTTCGAATCTTTTTAGACCCGTACGCAAAACGAAGTTTTTCGAAAAGGGGTCTTATGCGTTTACCACGACGTTTGTAACCCCTCCCCCACCCCCCTCCGCAATTTCGGCGGGTCGGTCCGTCACCGCGATAACTTGAGTAAAACTCAATTTATGGAAGAAACTTTTTTGGTTTTGAGTCCTTGGACTTAGCTAGGACACTGAGAACGAGTTTCTGCTAGGGCCATACGTGTTTTTTGTACATAGCTCGAGGAAATCTTTTCCGATTTTCATAACTGTTTTCTTAATCGACAGGTATATGAAAGCCCAACATTTTGTAGAGGAAACTTTTTTGAGATTGGGCCCTAGGATATAGCTAGGGCACTCAAAACGAGTTTCTGCTAGCGCTCTACATGTTTTTTGTACATAACTCGAGTAAATCTCTTCCGATTTTTTTTTTGATCGAAAGGTGTAGGACTGTCTCCCGTTTATGGAAAAAACCTTTGGACGCAGTCAGGACCCTAAATTGAGTTTCTACTAGGGCCCAGCGTGTTCGCTTACATAAGTTGGGTAAATCCTTACTGATTTTGTTGATTATTTTCCTATTTGAGAGGTAATCGAGTACTGAATTATATTCAAAAACAAAGTTGGACCCAGTGCATGTGCTTAGGGCTTAAGTGGGCCTAAGATCGGCCCTACAAAAAACAATTTTTTTGCTATGTTGCAGAGCAAATTGAGGAAAACATTTTTGTCTAGACAAAAAAATGGTTTTTCACTATGTTGTAGAGAAAATGGAGGGAAAAATTTTTATCTATGTAAGTATTTGTCCGAGGCCTCTCCTGAGGACCCTAATTCGGAACTAGACAAAAAAATGGTTTTATGCTATGTTGTAGAAAAAATTGAGATGAACATTTTTGTCTATTCGGGGGTCAATTTTGTACTTTCGGAAGGCCTTTTTTACGTCGTTTCTTCAGACGGGTTTTTCAATATTGCCCTCTCAGCAATTTCCAATACAATTTAATGTGGACGTAATTTCGTATACTTAAGAGTTAAGGCAATGTTTACTTAAATACATTCGAGTCTTTTCGTAACATGAATTCTGTTTGCCACATTTATTCTGATACGTACGGGTTCCTTGCATATGTTTTCCATTAAATCTACCGCTTCTTTCGGCCAGGTACCTAGCGATTTTACTGCAAAAGCTACGAAATTGTAGCTTTGTTTGATTTTAGAATATTTTGTGTGCTTCTGAACTGCGGCCCGCTCAGAAGCCATACCCGGTTGCTTTCTACCAGCCATAGACAAAGACCAGACAAAGAATCGGCACAAGTCGCATCCCACACAAAGGCTCTACCTCTTTTCCAGGCAGTATAAGTAATTCCGTCTGGACGGTTCTTACCGTAATCGCGGAATAAGCCGGGGGGTTCTATCATAGAATTCATATTGATTTAAGCCAAACTTGTATGCAATATACGAACTCGTTCCACCTTGATAGACACGATATCCTTAACCGAAGACAGGAAGGTGGTAGTGAAATATCTTACAATGAGCGGATGCCTGAACCACCTAAGTTAACCGGCAGGCTTGACTGACTTCATGTCCATATCTAATTGTCGTAGCATAAACTACTGTTAACGCTGTAAACCTTTTTAAACGCTTTATAACGCTAATTATGACCAGATAAAAAAATGGGCGATGCGATTTGGATAGTTAGGACTTGTGAGAGTCCAGTTTACTGTGATGTCATGCAATCGTACTGTGGTTGATCAGCTGATGACTCGCAAAATGGCAATTTACACAATATCAAAGTTTGTAGAAATGATGTGCGAATGATGTAAAAAAGATCTAATAATTGATGTACTTACAATCGTCAGATTTGTATTTCCGACATAAAATTATGAACCAGCTGGTTACCAGCTGAAGCAATCACACAAACCAACTTAGATAAATTGGAATCAATCGCCTCTCACATAGAGCTGTGCGCATGGATCGATGCGAGGGGTCATTGTTGCCATTGTTCTTTTTGACTTTATGAATTTATTTATTGTGTGAGTGCTTCAGCTGGTAACCAGCTGGTTCAGAATTTCATGTCGAAAATATGAATCTGGCGATAGTAAGTTTGATGGACTAGACAAGTTCTAAAGAGAAATGACATTACCACCAACATTCAAGAATCAACTTTGGAAGAATAGACGCTTTTAGTCTACTATTCAAATCTATTTTTTGTGTGTTAATTCTACGCATATACCGTACGTAATTACGCATATGTCGTACGAAATTCGGTTGTAACGCAGGGAAAAATTCAAAATTGAACCGCTTTAAAAGGGTCTATTATGTATAAATGATGTACGGAGAGAGAATCACATATTCGCTTGTGTTTTGGACATTTAAAACAAGTTAAAACGAAACGTTGCACTATCTTACGATTTTCCTCTTGTACAATTCTTCCCACATCACTTTAACGTCATTTACGCATCAATTATCGGTGATTGTATATTCATACGAACATGGAAAAGCTGCCCATTGGGCGTTGGTTCTTGTCAAAGTATGCAAAATTTCATGACGAGATCCATAATCCACATGTTTAGTGCCACGGTAGCTTATGACAAAGTATACGAAATTTCACGATGAAGTGCATAAACTGACAAACACATAATTTTTCGCCGCTTGACATAATATGAAATTCGTCATGAAATTGTGTATACTATGACATAAGCTCAAATCGCACTAAAAGTATGGATATTAATACGGCGCGGCTCGGCATTACGTTGATTGATTGAGAGAAATTATAATTTTTCACAGTGTGACCAGATGAAAACTAACTTGGTGTGACAATAGACTTACTCTCGTACCATTTTTTCGTATCAAAAGTTGGGAAAATACAAAATTCCGTCCTTATTTCCTTCTGCCTATGTATAAAGGACTTAATATGCATACCAACTGTTTCATCTCTCTTTTTTTTACCGTTCTTTAGTTCAAATTTGTTTAAACATGCTCGTTCATGTAGTGCAATAAACGTACAATCGACCTAATTTTAGAGAAAAAAATTTACTATTCAAATGTTGTTCACAATATTAATTATGCATTATTAATAATGTATTTTGCAAAGTGAATTTGTAATCAAAATGTAAAAATATTCATGATATGCTGCGTTCTGCAACAGAGGAGGATAGTATCAAATTATGCATACTAAATTTTGGACTTATATTCCTCCGTTCGCATTCCACATTCGCATGTTTAATACGAACCATTCAGACTGTGAAATAGGTGAAGCAATCATATTGTCCAGTTAATATATAAATTGGACTACGTAACCCCATTTTGAAAAATATATTTTTTTTACTTCAATAATACAATGAAGAAGAGCATGCCTTTTTGTGCGTTTTTTTGTAATAATTTCTATTTTTCGGAGTATCGCTTTTGTTCGGTTGAGGATTTTCTTTTGAAATTTTATTTTCCGGTATGGATGAAGTGTATATGGTTGGCGTTTCGGGGCAGATATTTTTTATGGAACGGTTGGTGCTTTAAATTATGTGGTTAAAAGTGATGGTGAATGGAATGTGAATATAAATATATTTTGGACTGTGCTTTGTGGGTGGCATCATGACGGGTGTATGTGTACAGGAGGTTAGGTAAGGTTTAAGTTATTTTTTTTGTTCGGTAGGTAAATATAACAATATTTCGTTCAGGTAAGATGTTTCGATGGATTTATGGAAGAGGAAGAAACGGACCATAAAGAAATATGGATAATGATGTTGACTGGGGTGTATTATAAGCTGAGAAATAGCAGATTTTTAGGAGTTTTTTGTTAGTCCATTATTGTTGAAAGATTTATGGAGTACTTTTTCGGGTCGCTATTTTTTTTTTTTTGTTGATTATTTCGCTCAAATGTTCTTTGTTGTTATTGTGACATGTACACCACGATGTTTTCATTAGTGCAATTTCGGTTAAAATAAATGTGAAGTCTTAAACTTCTTGTAGAGTCGCTGATTTTCCGGAATCTGTTTTTTGAATCATTCCACGAACATGACTCAACAACAATACCGAATCGCTCCTTAGAGCGCGAATCAATGTTTAACTCAATCCACCTGTTAAGTGCGACGTCGGCTTATGTCAAAGTATTCGAAATTTCACTATGAAGTGCATAAAGGATGTCCGCGATTCAGTGTTGTCAGACAAACTTCAAATCGTGAATAACTCGATAAGTACGCACTTTCTGCATGAAAAATTTCTGACCGACCCCAATAATATGACCCCTTAATGGGGCGTCGGTCATGTATGTGGCTCGCCAAAAGTGCGTATTTGTCGAGTTATTCACGATTAAAGTTTGTGTGGCAACACTGAATCGCGGACCTCATTTATGGATGTTTCCTAACACTATTTTTGGTCCCTTCAAATAATATGCATTTCATCATGAAATTCTGCATACTTAAGTCAACCTGAATTGCTTCCCTACAGAAAGGTTGGTCGAAACCGATCTTAATCAATACTCTGATGGATTGGGACAGCCACCGGTTTACATCACAGCCACAACGTTGGGACAAATTATGACAAAAGATGAAGTTAAAATAGATCGCTACCGTTGAGAACTCGCACTCGAAGCACTGCTTGACTTGTTCGACCACATTTTCGCGGAAAGCCTTGAAAGAGTTGTACCACCCAACATTCACTCATACTTAACACGAGCCGATGTTACAAACTCAGCGCAAGCGAATCGTGCTAACTTTTGAAAACTTTTCAATTGGCGATCAACGACAATTTCCAACGAAATCACTTCCTTCTCTAAAAATCGATCTCTCTATTGAACGATTTCAGGCAAAACAATTTATACCTTGATTTCGGCAAGCAGCGTCGTCATGGGTAGAACGATTACAAAAAATTACACTAAGAAGGGTCTAATTTAGCCGATTTGTTATTTATTTGCTGCGAAAAAAGACCGCATAGGCGAACGTGATAAGCTCCTGAGTTAACTTTGGAGAAATTATTCTCAGGGTTAGAGTAAAAAACGTTTAGTACAAATTTCAACAGATGGTAGCAGTAGTCATTTCCGCTACGATTCGCTGGGCCCGTGAATACCTCTGCAACTGAGACAGCAGTTTAAGCCGATCAGCATATCTAGTTGCATGACTTGGCTGACGATTGGCACTGGATGCCGAAATGTTGATCTCTTCTAATTATCTCCATAACGCATCTGCTCTAGCTGTGGTAATATCTGAGCGTCATGTCAATGACAAAATTTTTTTTTGTAAAGTTTTTTATTAAAACTGGTCATAAAATGGCCAACCATTAATATACATCTGAGTTTAGTTTTAGTTTAAAATTTCACAAACATTCCATTGATAGTCTTTGCACTTTGTCTGAGAGTGATTTTGTTGTAGAGTTGTTGATGTAACTACTCCTGACGATTGACGAGTTCATGTGGCTTGGTGCGTTTGAGTCGTCTTGTGTTCTGTGCATATTCTAGTAAGCAAATGGCATCAGGATTTTCATGATGGATGAGTCTGTTTTCATGTTTTGTTGCAATCATTTCGATGACACCAGCTACCATGCCGCAATGCCGCTGTTTCTGATGTACCAGGGGGCGTGAATGTTAGTTCTTTTTTCACTTTGTTTTGAAATGTTTGGATTGACTTTATATGGCATTTGCTCGCACATCCCCACAATTGGATACCATACATCCAGATTGGTTTCAGGATTTGATTGTATATCAGCAATTTGTTGTAAATTGATGTTCTCGATTTGCGGTTCAATATCCAATAGACTTCTCGAAATCGGATGTTCAACTCTATTATTTTGGTTTTGTGTGCTCGGTCCATTTAGCTTTGGCATCGAGGTTCATTCCGAAGTATTTCACCGTGTTTTTGTGAGGGATGAGGTTCCCATTCATAGTCAGTCGCTTAGGATGCGTTTAGGGGTCATGCACAAATTACGTACGCAGTTTTTTTTGATGTTCTTGACCCCCTCCCCCCATCGTACGCTTCCGTACTAATTTTGAGAACCCCCTGTCGTGTACGTACGATTTTCCATACCCCCCCCCCCGTCATTAAAAGAATATATTTTGAAAAATCCTTTTATTCGTTCGTCCATGCCTGTGTCATATGTTTCTCTATAGAAATGACAGGCACTTTTTTCATTTCATTTTGTTTCTTTTTAATTTCTGAAATCGACTCCTGGGAATGTTCCTTGGAATGTTCCACGTCATCCATATTCAACCAGTCGGCTTCCTCTACGTCGTCTCGAGCTATGATTGCCAACAGTTCGTTGGCTCGAAGAGCGGCGATACGTCTCGGTCGCACTTTCGGAACGGTTGTCTCTTTTGCATGTAAATGTTTTGTGTGTTCTTTCAGCATCACCATACTCGCAAAGTACTTTCCGCATTCGGAACACGTTCGCGATTTGACAATTTTCGACACTGAAGGGCAGTACAGACACCCCCCCCCCACCGTACGCTTCCGTACGAATTTTGACCCCCCCCCAAAGTTCGTACGTAATTTGTGTATGACCTCTTATTGGTGAAGTTGCAATATAGCTATTGATTGAGCATCAGTTTTGGCTGTGGCTGAGTTCGCTGTATCGTCGGCAAAAGTTGCTGTTATGACGTTTGGTGTTTGAGGTAGGTCGCTGGTGAATAGTAGATACAAAATTGGTCCCAAAACACTGCCTTGAGGGACTCCAGCCTATATATCTTTGAAGTCTGAGTAATCGGCTCCATGGTTTACACGAAACATTCTGTTGGTTATATACAAAGCAGGTTAACGTACTGAAATGGTAAGAATTGGTTGAGGTTGTAGAGTAATCCTTCATGCCAAACTTTATTGAATGCTTGTGATATGTCAAGAAAGATGATGGAGCAAACTTCTTCTCCTTCAAGCGCTTTCTCTATCATGTCAATGAGTCGATGTATACTCGTTCTACAGTAGAATGTCTCTGGCGGAATTCAAATTGATGATTCGGCAGCAGTTTCTTCTCTTCGGTGATTGGTTTAAGTTGGTGATATCGGTCTATAAGATTCTGTTTTCGTTGCTTTTTTCCCGGGTCTCAGGGTCATGATCATTTCAGCTACTTTCGAGTGTGCAGGTACATGCATAAGTCTGAATGTTGCGTTGACCAGTAGAAGTAACATTTGAAGTCCTTTTGTCGGTAGTTTCTTCAGTACTTGCCCGGTTATGAGATCATATCCTGGTGATTTCTTTGGATTGAGGTCATGTTTTCATTCTTTAAGCGTTCCTTTTTAATTGTTTTACTCCAGTAATTTTCAGTCTAAGGGAGATCTGGCTCTACGCCATCTGCTGGTTCATTTGGGGTAAAAGTGTTTTCCAAATGTTGAACAAAACTGTCAGCCTTTTTTTGATCAGTTTTGGCATATTCGTTATGCTTTTTCAAGAGTGGAGGTTGGTGTGGAATTTTTCTTCTTAATTTTGTAGTAGTTCTCCAGAGCGAATAATTTGTGGTTTTTTCATCTGTGAGGTTTTCTAAGAATGAATTTGCCGAATTCTCTTTCAATTGTTGAATGAGTCTTTTAATTGTTTTGAGATTCAGTATTCAATTTTGTTTTTGTTCTATGATCTCTTGTCAATGACAAAATAATTCAAAGAACTTATCAGAAAAACATTCATTTAGAAAGTAATATGTGATGAGTTGTCATTTAGAATTGATTCAAAGTTCGAAGGCTTTAATCAATAGAGTTTCGAAGATTAACGAATGATTTTTCATAGTTGGTTCACTCAACAAAATGTCTGAGATGAAGGGTCTACTAGGATATCAATACATCGCGACCACGTGCCTAATTGCTCATCGTTTATGAGCCATCAACTACCGAGTGGGGGTGCACATTCAGATAATAAATTGAACATCATTAGACTTTAAGTTAACTATCTCGTCGCATACCAACATCGCAGCCTAAACTCAATTCAATGAACATAATCAAACCTGAGCATCCCTCATATGGAGCTAACCTTAATGTAACGTACCTTGTTTTTGAAAACATTTACCCTCCACTAGGTTACATCCGTCATTTTCGAAATAATCTCTTCTTGAATGTAATTTACCATACATCCACCTATCATAATAATATTACGGCACATAGAACGTAACCATCCACAACAATATTACATCCCGAAATGCTTTCCCTTTTTCCTTACCTTATCACGGGTGTAGGATTTGGTATGTACATCATGTGCAATGTGTTGTTAAAGTTACTTTCGTCATATTTTCAGCTCATTTTAAATTATTTAACAGTAGAATATAACTCGTATACCTACCAGGTCACAGAAAATCAATTTTCATGCTCTTTCGACAGATGCTCACATTTCTTGTAATTTCTTTTCTGGTCAGTAACCAGCACTTAGATTAAAATGAAGAGTCGAAATTAGGAACCATTTTGGGGAAATAATTCTTGACATTTTTGCTGAATTTCCATAAAGACTTTCAAGATTCTTGGCGGTAATCGCCGAGTTTATTTCGCGGAAAAGAAAGTGAGAAAATGATTTGGCTGAACTTCTACACATAGTTCGTTTTAGTGAGGGAGGTGGTACAAAAACTGACATCACATAAGCAAAAAAAACCTAGCGAAAATCAGCGAATAATTTCATCGAATTCAAGAAGAAAAATGAAGTGAGATACGAAATTTAACAAAAGAATTTCCAATAATATTTTATTTAATTTTGTTACTCAATCAATTTTTCTTGTTGAAATTCCTTGAAATTATTCGCTGATTTTCGCTAGGTTTTTTTTGCTAATGTGTCGTATGTATTGTCAGTTTTTCTACCACCTCCCTCACTAAAACGAACTACGTGTCGCAGTTCAGCCATATCATTTTCTCACTTTCTTCTCCGCGAAATAAACTCGGCGATTCGTTTTTGGATTATGAAAAGAGATCAGTGTAATAATATAGTGTCTCTTACTCTTATTTGCCTTACACCAGACAAGCCGTTCAGCTGATGGACCAGTTGTCATACCTGAGACCTGAGCTGAGCGAATCCTCTCATTGAGTCGACTTATGATTCATAAAAGTTTAGCGAATCGTTACCACAATTTAAAAAAACACAATACGAACAAAACATAACGAAAAAGTACTAAGTTACACCCCTGTAAATCTACACTGTTATTATCCATTGTGTGCGAGGACAGGTAATACATTCACATACGCCGCCACATAGATAAAATGTCTTAGACTTTTCAATTTATTTTCCCTTAAACGACATCCATACGACTGATATATTTCATCATTCATGTGTATATTATGTCACTGCGAAAGCATGGGTAGGTTGGAGTGTATTATACATTATGGGCTATATTTATGTATCTGCCAGGGATATTTCATGAGTATACATGAAGTATATTCAAACGAACGCCGTTCATTTTAAATTGTATGTAGCATATAAGTATATGAAAATAATAAACATCAGCTCACCGGTAATCTTAAAATACGAAACATTTTCCAACATTTTTCTTCTTTTTTCATTTGTGTCGATTTTTGGATCATTCAAAGGGAAGAGTACACGTTGTAAACACACATATACATAGGATTTTGTGTGATACTTACATTGAAGCAGTATTTGATTGTGAGAACAAAAATACCGATAAAAAATGGTAAAGAAAATTGTTGGACAAATATTTAGGCAGAAAAATCGTCGTTCATGCTGGAAATTGAAATTCTGTTACAAGAAGTTATTGTGTGGAGCAATCGAATAAGCTGCTTATGTTTCAGGTAAGTGCACTTTATTTATGTGTTTTCGCCGTTCTACGTAATGGGTTAATAGATTTTTATATTTATTGGCTGACGTAAACTATTTCGGATTTCCATCCAATTGGGTGGTGTTTCCCAATCTACCAAAAAATTTCAGTTCGATTGCTCTTTGAATTTTTATTTCACTGGATGAATTAAACTATTACCAATATCATGGCACCACGGTAGTAAGGGGCCGTCACGCAATACAGGAACTTTTTGACTTCCCCCCGTGCGACACACCCCCCTGAAAATGTTTTTCCCGAATTCTACGCAAAATTTTACGCAAAGTAGCCGACGGTGGTATGGGACGGACTTAGGGGGAAAATTAATTTTTTTTTTGAGTTGGAGATAGATCTTTGGTATCAAAGGAAAAGTTGTTGGGTTGGGTGTGTAGTGTGTCAGGGTGACCAACAAAATTGCCGACGGTGGTATGGGACGGATTTAGGGAGAAAATTGATTTTTTTTTTTTAATTTTTTTTGTTGAAGATATGTAGATGTTTCATGTCAAAGGAAATTTTTTTCGACGAAAATTTTTTTCGCCAGGAAACTTTTTTCGACGAAAATGTTTTTACAATGTTTATTAAGAACTTTCGTTCTCGGTAAACGGTGACCGATACTGAATATTCTATAATGTTTATTAAGGTGAAAATTAAGCGAGAAAAATTAACCTAAATAAACATTGTAGAATATTCAGTATCGGTCACCGTTTACCGAGAACGAAACTTCATAATAAACATTGTAGAAATTGGTTTTGATTTACTCATGGGTTCTTACTCACTAATACACTTAGTATTGGTGAACGTATCAAGTGCAACACGATGACATCGATTTGATGTTGACTGTATATGTACAAGATATAATCAAGAACACGGAAATTTGTCGAGCATAACAAGCGAATGTAACGATATGTGGCAAACACTTTCTCATGCTTGCCTGTGAGTCATGTAGGGCTGTTGGTATTGTTACATTACGTTGAATTTCAGAACGCGTATCTGGAATAAGAATTGCTTTATGCCGCTCCGGATAGATGAATTGGTTAAATCGTTGGGCTAGCAAATCCACCTTCGGACACATGGGCCTTTCTTATTTCAGTTAATTTTTCTCGCTAAATAAACATTGGAAAATATTTTTCGCCGGAAATTTTCACCGGAAAAATTTTTCGCCGAAATTTTTTTTCGCTGAAAATTTTTTGGACAGAAATTTTTTGCCGGAAATTTTTTTCGCCGGAAATTTTTTTCACTGAAAAATTTTTTTCGCTGAAAATTTTTTTGCCGGAAATTTATTCTCCAAAATTTGTTTTCTCTTTTCTTCCAAAACTACTGATATCACAACCAAAACCCTTTTTAAAAGGGAAACGTGACGAAAGTCCTCGTCCCTTCTTCCAAAACAACTGATATCAATTTGGGTGACGCTTACAGCTTCGGAACGCAAAAAAATCTTTTGAAATATTTTCATTTTCGATTAAAGAAATGCGTCACATATACCGGACCCTCCCAACGTAATAACTTTTCTGTGCTTTCAGATTTCGCACGCCAAAAATGTGGCTACCCGTACTCCACACATCACGCAAAACTTAATTTTTTTCGTGTCAAATCTGAAAGAACAGAAAAACTATAACATTGTGACCTGACAGCTGACCACTTCTAGAATTGGGAGGGTTTCTCAAGCACTTTTGAACTTCCATTAGGTTTTTTGATATCTTCCGGTTATTCTCGACATGAGTGAGGTCATCCAATGGAGCTTAGGTTTATGGGATTCTTGTGGATTTCTCTAGCACTTTTCAACTTCAATTCAATTTTCAATTTATTCAAAATCATCATTACACTTTTTTATTACACCATTGCAATCCCACTGTGCCTCGCACCGTAAAGGGAGTTTGCATTTATCAATGGTAAAAATGAACAAAACATAAAACATTCGTTAATCCAGAAATAAATATTTTCATTCAGTCAAACATCATGAAGAAGAAGATTCCAATTAGAAAGCAACAACTATTTCACTGCGGAATGGACAAATCTTCTCGACTTTCTTTAAAATAAAAAAACCAAAAATTGTACCGATCTTAAAAGTAAACAGCATAGTACAGGTTTCATGTAAGGAATCACTCCAGAATGAAGAAGTCGCCCGCAGCCACAAAAGGCCGAAAGATCAGAAAGTAAGTCAATTCTCCAAAAGTTGTCATGTGAGGATGTCGTTTCTTTTCTCGATTTAATATGGGCGCTTCAAAAATCTTGCGAAAACAAGGAGCATGCAAGCTCCTACTATGTATTGTTACTCGTATTTTCATTATCCCGGATAATGCCTCTCTGAGATCCATTCTTTTAACATTGATTTAAATCTTCGCCTCGCGCATCGAAGAAGGGAGATCGTTATAATTTCTGCTGCCCGCAATCGTTACTGCCCTACCACGTCTCATGGTTCTATACTTTCCCAAGACAAGCACAGTACAGTACGCATCATGATAACCGCATTATCGCGTGTTGCCATGCATGGCATCGTGAGCAAAACAACCCACATTGAGCTGGTACAGTCCCGCGATGTTCAACACACCTGGGCACTGATTACAGAGCAGGTCAATCGTCGAGTGAGTTTGCTTCAGTTTGCACACATTCTTTAAACATCTCTTTTGCAGTGTGTGTAATTGCTTCAGATCAGACGCGTTAGCACAGCTCCAGACTCCAATAACGTAATTCAAATGCGAATGTCCAAGAGCATAATAAATTCTCAACAAAATAGCCTTAGGCCAGCTATGTTTAATCTTGCAGAGAATGCCACTCAAACAGGCCAGCTTTTGCAGATTCCAGAGATGTGTGGCCTCCAAGACAGTTTGTCATCTATGGTCTATGGTCTATGGATCTATCTCTTGCCCATTTAGCATTATCTGACCTAGATCAATACGGGGATCCTCCCGCAAGTGCATTATCTTGGTTTTCTTTACATTCAGGCTGAAACCATTAATTCCCAAAAATCACTGATAAGTTCTAAGTCAGAGTTCAGGTCCGTTACGTTCAAGTAATGGGTCATATTTGCACAGAAAATACCGGTGTCGTCTGCAAAAAGTGACACCTTTTATAGGTAACCGATGCACGTCATTAATATAGACTAAAAACAATAAAGGCCCAGAACACTTCCTTGAGGCACCCCTATGCCTATGTCAATGACCCCCAGTTCACTAAGCGTTTCCCCCACGCGAACACATTGTCTTCGGTTACTCAGGTAACTTTCCAACAACTGCAGCGGAGTCCCTTTCAGACCTATGACCTCCAACTTCCTCAAAAGTTTTCCATGATTTACACAGTCAAAAGCTTTTGTTATATCTTTCTAAGCCCAAATTGCCTGGCATACAGGAACTTATTGTTTTCAAGAAAGTTCATTAGTCTATCTCGAAAACCTTATTCAGCAGTGTCAAGATGGAGATTGGCCTATAATTTGACGGGTCATCCTTTCCATCTGATTTGTGAACTGGCGTCACCCTAGCAATTTTTAAGCAGTTGGGGTAGATTCCGATAACAATGGAGAAATTAACCGCTCTTGTAAGCAGTGACGTTATCACTACGGCACACTCTCTAATGAATTTGGCAGGTATCTCGTCAATTCCTGCGCTCTTGTTAGAAGTCTGCAAGGTGTGATATTTATCAATGCCCCCAGTGTTCACTATCCTTCCCGGTGTATGATGCCCAATCTTGACAAAAAAATCATTCAGAGCCACCGCCTTGTCATGATCACTATGGAGGACAGATCCGATGTAAACTATTTTTTCGATCCTTTCAACTTTTCCACCTCTTTTCCTAGGAACCTTATTTATGTCCTTCCATACTTTCTTAGGATCCGCCCGCGCTCTCTCAAACAACTGGTCATAGTAGCGTGATTTATAGTACCACTGCCACTTTGAGACCTCGGAATTGAGGAACTTGAGTTTACTACGTATATTTTCGTCATATCTCCTCCTGCTCCTCTTAGCCCTATCATAACCTTTGTGACTAGCTTCTATAACTGACAAGAGATAATCATTCATCCAAGAACACAGATCAAATTTCGGCTTCGAGATTTTCCATGTCTCAGCTGTGGAGGATTCATGAACTGCCTTCATCGCAGCTACCATTTCGTTCATCATTTCATCCGGATCCCTATATGATGTGGCCATCAGGTCACCCATGAATAGTTTAAGCTTTTCCCTAGCAAGAGCGTAATATCATTCAGCTTTCTCATCAATGGTTCCTTCAGGTTTTTCTATATTTTTCGGTTATTCTCGACATGAGTGAGGTGCTCAAATTGACCGAAACTTTCAGTGATTTTTGGTGAGAGATAAACTTACAAAAGTACTGATATCCGCCAAAAATCTCTCTTACAGAGAAGGTGTAACGCTAGTCTTTCACTCTCCTTACAAAAGTTCTGAAATCAGAAAAAGGTGACGCATTAAGTATCTTAATCAAAACAATTTTCTTCCAGCTACAAAAGTTCTGAAATCAGAGGTGGGTGACGCATTCAGCTTCGATACGCAAAAAATAAAGAGAAGTTAGGTTGTGTTTTCAAAAAATTGCGTCACAAATGCCAGACCCAACGACGAAAATAATTTTTCAACCCTTTCAGTGTACACACGCAAAAATTTAAATTTGCAGAGTAAAATCTTCGCGAATAGAAGTAAAGCTCAAATTTTTGCAGTGTAAAAACTGAAAGCATAGAAAAATTATTACGCTGTTGGGTCTGGCATTTGTGACGCATTTTTTTTTAAAATACGAAGTAAATTCACTTTAATTTTTTTTGCGTATAGAAGCTTAATACGTCACCCACCTCTGATTTCAGAACTTTTGTAACTGGAAGAAAATCGTTTTGATTAACATGCTTAATGGGGTGACGATTTCCGATTTCAGAACTTTCGTACGGAGAAAAAAATACTTGCGTCACACCCCCTCTGTAAGAGGGATTTTTGGTGGCGCTGTGCTAATCCAATATCGTAGCGTCACCTATTATCAATTCATTGCTGTTTTTATCACGTGGAAAATTACGCATCGAAATTATGTCGTTTTTAGTCAATATAACAGTTATTTGCCTCAACAACTAGTTTCGTTGATTCAGACGTATTTTTGAGACCTTGTCGATAAGGGGTCGTGCACGTGACGTCACGTTCCATGCAGACACCCTCCCCTCCCCCCGTTCGATTCCGTCACGTTTTCAGTGACCCCCAATAAAAAGGAAAAATTTTTATTAGACATTCAAAACATAAACTTCGCCGACTCGTAGGAAACCAGTTCAATTGATTCTGGTTGCAAGGATTCCCGTTCTATTAAATTACTGAGTTATTTTGATCGAGTTATTTACAAGAAACCCAAAATTACTAAAATGACCCTCGCCGAACGGCTTCTGGACGTCATATTTTAGGGGGTGTAAGTCAAACGTGATGCAACGTGGCATGGGGGATGGGGAGGGGGGAGTCAAAAAATCGAGAAAAAAGTATGACGTAATATGGGTACGACCGACCCCTAAACCCAATGCCATCTATGATATTACTTGACTTGCATTGAATCAATTTGCTTTGATTTGTTCACATGTCTGGCAATCACAGCAAATCTGCCTGAACGTGGTGAAAACGATTTTTGAAACGAAATTTGACACAGTCCGAGCTCTATGCTTGATGTTGAATTTTAAAGCTAAGCTCCCAATCTCAGACGCTATTGAGTCATTAGTCAATATTGTCCCTAGTATCATGTTTTTTGGAAACTGTTTTACGTATCAAAAAAATATTTATTACATTTGTGCAAGTACCAACTTTAAACTCCCATTCCAATTCCTTAAATAAAACAATGGCATGTAGAAAACGCGGATCGTGTACACTTTTGTCTGCGTGGGCTTGACACACTCCAAAATATTTGTTGAAGTAATAACAAATATTTTGGATTTTTGAATGCCTTCTGTTTATTCAAGGAATAAAATGAATAAGTAAGTCCTCGGAATAAAATGCCTTACATTATATCTGTTTGAGAACGAGAAGATAAAGATTCTTGAAGGATGAGTATGCTTACCCACGGGGATGTGCACAAATTACGTACATCGAACCCCGCACTGTAGCTGCCATCATATCAACTGTTAGTAATGTACACCATTTCGTTGAATGTGGTACTTCGTATCGTATTTTTAATGCGATATGTAATTTGTGAAGAGAAGTCTGTACGGAACTATGTTTCACCGAATGAAACTAACGTTAACAGCCTTACTGACGAAAAAATAACTTCATCAGGAAATAGGTACGCTTGAAGTAGTCAAATTTTGGCACTTAATATTCAAGGCGTTTAGTTACGTACGTAATCAAGGCAATCAAGTCTAATAAAGTAACATTTCGAACATAAAAATACATAAATTAATAATAAACCAAGAATCTTATTCTAACTCAATTTGAATATCGTAGAACAGCACAACATCCTAAAATAATTGTTATTCATTAAAGTACATCGGCTCGACATTGCACAATATACGAAATATACGAGAGCAATAGTGAAATTTGTTCAGCGAAAAAGATTGTGTTGCGAAGCATCATCTCCCTCTTTAACACAAAATCAAAAATTGAGTTTAATTTTCATTTGCGCTTAAATTGTACCAATTAGGATTTATGTTTTAACTTTGTATTTCTTGTCTATGGCGTAAAGGATACGTCGTCTTCTCTGACTCTGATATACTGTGAGGGCTTTGCACAACGTTACTTGAAATAGATCTAAGATGTTGATGTACTTTCGCATTCGAATGATTTATACACATTCTTAGAGCATGAATCAGCTATATACGTATACATGGACACGTATAGATATACGCTGCGAGTACAAACAAGAAAACGAAGGAAATTTAGTATATTTGGTTTAGCTTTTGTAACATAAATACGTGATCAAAGGTATTCTCATCGTTACTGTTGTCATCCACGGGGTGGTGTCTCTGCCGTTGTATTTGGAATTTAACATCTCTGTTTTATAAATTAAACATAAATTTAAAGGCATTAAGATTCCGGTTTCCTCTTTGAACACATAAATATTGTTACCTTTAATATTGAATTAAAAATAAAAATAAAAAATAAAATCGTGAGCAGAAGACCATCGAGATAAACGAATTTGAAAGCGTTGGTTGTTAGATCGGCAAACGTTTTAATTATTTGGTTGGTGTGATATCCATAAACGTAAATCGTTTGCGAATTTTTTATAGGTTTGCGTAGTATCAATTAACATTCTATTGGTTGTAAACGAAAACGGCAGGAGTAGAGAAAAGGTTTACGATAATAAGGAAAGCAAGAACAGCTCTGAATAACCGTTTTATTTAAACCAGACAATTGACTCGGATGGCGCAGACTACTGTCAAAATATAGCGACTTTCATGATAAAATGCTTAAACTTAGCGCCAGTTATTTAAACTGCTTACTGCTTGACAAGATAATTTCTCCATGAAATTCGCGATACTTTGACAAAAGCCGACGTCGCGTCGCACTAAACGCGTCGATTGCAAATCTGGTCTTACAGTGCTATTTGGCACTGCCTATCATTTTCGCGTTTTCGTGTTTTTCTTGAATTTTTCTCGACTTTTTTCTCAAAGATTTAGCGAATTTTTTTACAAAATTCTCATAATTTTATCGAAATTAATGGAATTTTATAGAATTTCCAGTCAAAAAATTTTTTCAATTCGGTCAATGTTTCTTCGATCTTGCAATTTTTAAAATATTTCGGGCGAATTTCTCAGAAATAGATCAAAATTTAGCGTTAATTTAGAAATGTGGCACAGATTCGTCGCTTTTATAGCAGACATGTTTCTATCCATTCTATATTTTAACAATCCACGACAAAAATTTTGGCTGTTTGGGACGTTTACGCCTCTTCAGTGCACATTTGTGGCAAGACCATGTGCATATCAGCGTGGTCAAATATTGAGTGAGTAATCATCTCGAATATGCGGCCTTATATACACCTCGTTTGATCGATTATTCAAAGAGAAACTCTTTGACTTAGTAGATCCGTTGTTATGGTAACATTTGGAAGTACTGGTCCAATTTTTTTTTTCTGTTTGTATCTGAAGCGGTGATAATTTCAATTCGGTCAATGTTTCTTTGATCTTATCTTGCAATTTTTAAAATGTTTCGGGCCATTTTCTCAGAAATAGATCAAAATTTAGCGTTAATTCTGAGAAAATCGGCCGAAATATTTTAAAAAAATTTTCTCGGTAATTCGAGAAGAATCACACATTTTCTGTTCTAGACTGATAAAACTTCAGAGGGTCAAGATGATTAGGCGGAAACGCCAACGTAATTACATAAAAATTCGAGTGAAAGAAAATGACGGCAACGCCATTGTTGTACTGAACAATAGTTTACTGAAAGAACGAGTGATCGATCGAAGGCATGGTAGAATTGGAGACGTTATTTCGGATCCGATTTTTAACAAGCCAAGGAACAGTAACTGATTTTACTATGCGTTTGAACAATATTTCCAAGCAGCCAAGAATGGCTACATGGGTAGCCAGCTTGTCTGCCTAGAAATGCGCAAATGTTATTCACGGATGGATCTAAGGCCGTGGAAGGGGCAGGGCTGGAGTGTACACTTCAGACACTGCACAAGGCAGTTGGTTCCATTTGGGTAAAACTTCCAGCGTCCTCGAGGCAGAAGCTTACGTGGAGCACGAGAGTCACTGCCGGTGGGGACGCAGAGAAGGGAGATCTATTCGGACTGTAAAGAGATGAGTAAGGCGCTCAGATTGTCCGCGTCAACTTCTGGGCTTTTAAAAGAGGGAAAGGATTATCTAAGCCAAATGAGACTGAATAATCGGATCACCTTGGTTTGGGTACCTGGACACTCTGGCGTGCAGAGAATCGAAAGGTGAGATGAGCTTGCTAGGGTAGGCTCTACTGCCACGACGAGCGGCGTGGAACCACATCTGTCAATACCTCAGGCTATTCGAGGACGCATTAAAAGACCGGGTGCGGCAGGAGCATGCGGAAAGCTGGAAAGCATATTAAGTAGACGCTCCCACATCCCGAAGCCCGGCCGAAGTTCTATTAGGAGGGTAGTTGGGACGACCACTCGACATTATGGGCTAAAGCTACGGATGTCAGAAACGCCAAGATGCTCTTGCGAATTAGAAGACGTGATGTGTGATTGCCCCAAATTCCTCCAGGCTAGACGCACGATCCTTGGGGATTTCGTTGTGAGACCATCTGAAGCTATCAAACTTGGACCTTAGGCAGGAAGGCTCACCTAACATGATGAATGGAAAAAGAAACAAAGGATTCCTGAGGATCTTTGTTTCAAGGCCAACATTATGTCGTCCCAAGCTAATAAATCTAAAAAAAAGAAGAAAAATGGCATCCAGTAATTAATCGAATAAGAACAATTTTTAAACGAAAGATTGAATTGGTAATAACATTCGCCATAAAACCTTCATGTAATTTTATAGAAGTATAGCCCCCAAAGCATAAAACGAGTGGCATAACAAATTTACTCATTTTCAGCATCTTTTAGGGTGACAGCCGGCATATGAAAGTTTAGCTGATTCTACCATGTATACGATATACGAAATAAAATTGATTTAAAATGACGTTCCTCAGTCAACTATTTGCTGATGACGGCAAAAAAAGAAAATTTCCTTAAGCCGAATATATTCGCTCAAAGGAAGAAAAAAATTCATCTTCCAATTATCTTCGATTACGTTTTATCGTTTTTCATTTTCATCTCGTGTCAAAGAAATTTGTTTCTTACCTACACATCATTCATCTAGGGTATATGTTGTTAAAGCTCATCTGAAAATTCCCACCCATCGTCGTACCATTCCACTGAAAACCGCATATTTTCTTATGTACACCATTTCAATTTTATGTATACCTATGGCGTAGAATACGTATGAATGTTTATTTCTTAAAGTGTTATGTGTTTGAATAATAATATAATCGCGTTCGGTGTTCGGTATAAAAACCATCCGATACAACACAACTGTAGGTACAATAGAGCAGCAGTTAGATGGAATGGGAAGCGCACACAACATCAAGGAAAAGAAAAAAAAGGGAAAGAATAAGCTCCTGAGTCCTCATTATTTATTTGCATGCACAATGGTTTGTTCATCATTTGAATAGAATGATTGGTGAGACGATGTAAATTATGTGCCGTGTAACAGGGTTTGAGTGAAACACTTATTTTACATCTAACATCACGAATCATTTATCTTAATACAATTTATTTTTGTTCGGACATGATTGATCAGTTATGCTGTAAATATTTTCAAAACGAAATATTTGAGGAAATTGTTATTTTTACACCTAGTTACATATCAAAACACATAATCTCCATTAGAATGGCACATTTTAATCCAACGAAGTACTAGATTTTTTGGTACAAATTCTAAAGACGTTAGTAATAACTTTGAAATATTTGCTTTGACATGCTATCATGTTCATACGTCATGTGATTTTCGTTTCAGTGGTTAATGTGGGTGTGAATTTAAAGGTACACCTTAACCTATCGCTGCGTATTGTTACTTACTTTTTGTGTATAACATGTCCTACAGTTGTATCGCTGTCAGAGTCTTACCGACACTAAATACACCACCCCAAATTTTAATTTCCTAAGACCCGTACGTATCAGAATAGATGTGTCAAACAGAATAGATGTTGCAAAGATTCGAACGTATCTAAATATGGAAATAAGCAAACAATCGAACGTTTTCTGTTCTTTTATAACTGCAAGAATTTCAAAGATCCATAGAAATTACCCAAGGTAATGTCAAAGGCCCTACCGAAGTACATCTAAGACCATTGATTTTTCTGGCCTAAGTGTTCTCCCCTGCACCATAATAAAAAGAGGACTAACGTAGTTTCTTCAAGAAATCCTGAAACCATTTTCTCTAAAATTTAATTCTCACCAACTTTGTCTGCCGTAATTTTATAGATATGCATCATCCCTCCCAATTCTAGAAGTTGCTTTTTCCCGGTATTTGATAATTTTTCCCCAAAACCCTGAAACACGTCTTCTCTAAAATATTATTCTCTACAACTTTGCCTTTGGTAGCAACTTTCTAACTGCCATAGCTACGAAAAAGAAAGTCGATAGCATACAGAGGCTAGCATGCCTGAGCATAATTGGAGTTATGACCACCGTTTTTCAGTTAGAGATAGTCGCCATCTGTGAAAGTTCAGATATGATGCAGCGAGATGTCATCAGAAATAAGAAAATTTTGATCTGTTCAGACAGTGAATAGTCCATAGAGGCGCTGTCATCGGTCAAGATTTCGTCGAAACTGGTTCATCAGTGCTTCGAGACTCTGGAAACTCTGTCAAGAGTCAATAAAGTCACATTGACATGGGTAGAAGTGCAGGGGAACGAAAAAGCTGATCAGTTGGCCAGAGAGGGAAGCAGTTCCACATTCATTGGGCCAAAACCTGCTGTCAGCAGACATGCAGGCTTAATTAAGTCCTTAGTGAAGGCGAAAATGAATCGGTGCCACCAGGATAGATGGGAAACACTCCCAACCTGTAGGCAATCTAAAGAATTTTTGATCGGATGTAATGCCGAAAACACAAAATTTCTGTTGAGCCTCAACAGGAGTGAATTAAACAAGCTTGTCTCTTGACAGGTCACAACAGTTTGAATTACCATCTCAGCAAGATGGGAATCATTGCAGATCCGACATCCAGTGGCTGCGGACTAGGACCAGAAACGGCGAGGCATTTCATATGCACTTGTCCGGCTTTTAAAGGTCGCAGAACGAAGCTCTTACCAGACTTCTATCTGACCCCCGAAGAGCAGCTGAAACTGAAATTAGTCAACGTGCTCTCCTTTATCACAATGAGCAGAAGACTAATGGAACCCGAAAGGGGAGTTTTAACTTAATAGGGAAGGAGATGCAGCACAATAGGCTCAACAAAGATGGCCTCAGTGCTTTAATTCAGGACGTTAAACAGATAGCTACTACAGATACTGGCTTCATAGTATTTAAGTGTATTTTGTAAACTGTTGTAACGAACTGAATTATGTTTCCTAAATAAACCAACCAACCAACCAAACGTATAGGACCTTTGTACTTCGTATGGGTCTAAAAATCGCCAACACTTTCTAACAAAACCCGCATTGACTCCAATCATTCACCCGCAATTCAAATTTAAGTAAGTTTACTTCTTCTGAGTTTAACAACCATTTTCTTTTCAACTATTACGCAGCTTTAGAGATGTGCGCCGGCTATAGGTAAAATCCCAGCCATCGCCGCCACCAATTGAATCGCCGCCGGCTTCTTTTTTTTCGTAAAATTTAGGCGCAGACTACCGAAACTTTCGTAGACTTTCATTAAAAAAATCTTTAAAGTTTCGCATAAAAACATTGGAAACATTTATTTTGAATTGAGAAATCGTTTCGCTTCTCGTATCAAAGATATTTATCTCTTTTCGACTCTTTGTCAAAAACTAATTTCATAATAAAGATGAACATTATTTTCTGCCCAATGGCTGATTACACGCTCTGCAGCGCAGGTGAGTTGTCTCGAACCGTTCCTACCAGTGCCCCAATCCTCCTGTAGAGGGCGTTAAGTGAATGGGTGAGTCGCAGCCAGGAGGAGCTTCTTTCCCAAATCGAAACCGTGGTGGACTCAGAGTCTGCGAGAGGCAGGGCGGTGAGAGCGACCACTGGCCATTATGAACTCAGATGTCACATGGCGAAGCTGAGGCTCTCAGACTTAGGAATCTGCCTCTGGTATGGAGACATATGTTAGTAGCAGAATACATTTAGATTCTTTTAGAACTATTATTTCATCGACGCACAGAAATTACCCAAGGTAATTTCAAAAACCCTCTCGAAGTATGTCTTAGGGCCTCTGAAACCCATAATTTTGCTTTCGGAAGTAACTCCCAATTCTAGGAGTGGCGAAATCCCAGTATCGGGACATTTTTCGGGTAATTCCCAAAACAGGTTTTCGCTGAATTTTAATCCTTTGCAACTTCGTAAGTGAAAGTGAATCTCTATAACATGTTATAAATTTTGTTTGACTAAACATTGACGAAAAACCACTTCCTATCGTATATGGTCGAGTTGACTGAGTTTCATCCATTCCATTCGCTCTAATGCCCGAGGTACTCAACCGATTTTTACAAAAAAAAGTTTTCATACTACAAGTCTTCCATTTGTCAACGAATTCAACAATTTCCATTAAATACATGCCGAGCATATGCGAGAAAGTTCACCGACTCTCGAAAAACCACGTTTTTGGACACCTTTTCGACCATATCTTGAGCGATTTCGCTCATTTTCGAACTTGAATGGGATACATGCACCTTTCAGAGAAAAAAAAATCATCAAGATCGCACGGGCGGACGAACAAACGTACGACCGGACATTTTTCTGTGGATTCGTCATCTCTAGACGATATTAAATTCATCCCTTCACTCTGGTCTCGATCTTCCCCATGTTAGAATGAAGTGTTTTTTAGTAAACTTATAGGACCTACGTTACATCGCACGGGTTAAACAAAACATTCTAAACCAAAATAAATTTAAGATATTTAAGATATATTGAAGATAACTTTCCGTTTAGCGCCGTAAATCGCCACCGCCGCCGATAAAATCTTAAACATGCGCCGGTGGAGTCGCCGAAAGGAAAACTTCAGCCGAATCAAGCCGCCGCCGATTCTTCGAAAAGAAAATTACAGCAGCAGCCGAGAAAATTTGACCGGCGCACACCTCTACGCAGCTTGATCGGCATCTTGCACCTCGCTAATTCCATCGGTACCGTCACCTGGGTAACAAATTTCATCTCTTTCACTCTTTCAATGTGATTTATATTAATATGAGACAAAACTCATTGGCTCCCCAGCGACATGGGCTACCGATGGAATTAGCTACCATTGCTTTGTAGTGGCCATTCAAATAGTGCGCACGCTTTCCTGCGCGGCCGACAATTTATGGAAGAACGTTTGCCTGTGCTTAGGGCTCAAGTTTTTTTCTATGTTGCAGAGCAAATTGAGGGAAACATTTTTGTCTATGGAAGTATGTCTAGGTACTAAGGTCGACCCTAGCCCAAAAAATTGTTTTTTGCTATGTTGTAGGCAAAATTGAGGAGAACATTTTTCTCTATTTGGAGGTCAATTTTGTGCGTTCGGAGAATTTGCAATTTCGGCAATTTCCAATACAATTTAATGTGAACGCAATATTTACTTAAATACGTTCCAGTCTTTTCGTAATATCAACTCTGTTTGCCGCATCTGATACGTACGGGTCCCTTCATATGTTTTAATAGAGAGATTAGATTTATCTCAATAAATAAAGTAAAAATCCCAAAAGATCTAAAAAATGTTAGTAAATCTATAATACATCTTTGTATACTTTGAAGTTATTGAAGGCCCCTATCGAGAAGAAGTGATGTGGATTTTTCATGTATTCGAGCGGTAAGTGTTAAAATAAAAATAAATGAAAATTCATTGTTCATCAGATCTGCGGCTGTGTGTGGCAGTGGCACACATACTGGTTGTTAAAACAAGGGAGTTGTGGAAGCATAAAAAACCTTCCCACAAACAGAATGAAATCCGATGAAAATAGCCCGAATGGCTTTGAATGAAACGATTAATATAAAAGATTTGAATATTATTGAACAATCAAACGAATTAATCTCGGAAAAGAGGTTTTTGTATTTAAGGAAAGTAATCCTTTTTTAAATGTTATAACGACCTTTCCAACTAGAACCCATATAGACACATAAAATATAAAACATTGTTATTAGCTCTAGGCGAGCTTAAAACGAAAAGAAACCAAAAAACTTACGAAATAACATCTGCTCCAATTCTGCTCGAAATTACAAACACGCAATAAACTCTGAGCTATGGTTTTTCCGAAAACCCTTTAAAGTATCTATTCGCTTAGAAAGAACGATAATTTCATTAATTCTACGGCTAAAATCAAATTTAATTTCATAAATCCCGCAGAGTAATTCAATTCGATGCTTAAAACATCTGACGCGGCATGGGAGTGTGGTGTTTAATGTGTGTTTATAGAAATTTAGTATTCGAGAGGAGCTAAGTGGGAACTATGTGGGTGAAAATAAAGTTGGCAATGTTAATAAATAGAAATCTCTTAAATGTCAAAGTTTAAAGTTGGAGAACAACTTTGAGATCCATTCACATAATAGCGAAAATAATCCAAGCGATAGCTTTTAACATGACGATCAACCGGGTCTGAATAGCGCTACATTTATGTATAGAACAATCTTTGTACCTCAAGCATACCAATAACTATCATGACACAGTTCCACTTTCTCAATACGTCGTCCTACGAAAATTGTATCAAAAACCGATGTTAACCATTAAATTTGACGGTATAAGAGACATGGACTCAGCATATAGAAGTGTATGTCTATATCTTAGGTACATACAGCAGTAACTGTGTGTTATCAGAGTAACCAGCATTTACCGAACGAGCAACTTTAATTTAACAAGCAGATGTTCTGAAAGCGTAACCCTTTTGCATACGAATTTCATGGTTTCATAATCATCCTCATTTCCCAATATTGTTAGCTCTATCTCTGATGTTTTGCTGCTAAAAGTTTCTGAATTATGTTACAATATAACGTAATATTCATGTATGCAGAGAGCACAAAAATCGAAGTAAAATGATCAACAATCTCGAAATCTACAATAATTTTCTGTGAATTGAACTTTTGATACAATAGATAATGAATTATCGGTTCTTTTTTCGACAGGTAAAAGTTTTACAGTTAAGTTACATGCTACAATAACGTTGTCGTGATTCTATATTCGATAAAAAGAAACGCTTTAGCTATGTAAAATTATTTTCATTGTCACAGGACAATGAAATATTGTTGCTATGATTTTATTGCCTGAATTTGTATTTACAATTACGAAGGCCTTAGATCACCTTTAAATTACTCTCAACAACCATTAAAATAAAAGCTTGTTGGACTTGTACGCTTACCACAGCGTTTGTAACCACCCCAATTTTGACCCGGGAGTAGGGTGGGGGGAAAGGAGTGAGCATCGATCATGGTCCTTAGATAACGATTCAGCAATAAAAAAAAATGTAAGTCCGTCTGTCACCACTTGAGTAAAACTTGACCAATTTTCAAAAACGTTTTTTCCCTGAAAGGTAATCCAAATATATTTTATGGGATTGAATCTGGGCACTGTCGGCCCAAGGGCCGCCGAGCTAGGGCCGTTTAAGATGTTTTTAGTCTTTTCTACATAACTCGAGTAAATCGTTTCTGATTTTCATAATTTTTTTTTTTTTTTCAAAGATGGGGGCATGGCCGAAAACTTATGGAAGAAACTTTTTTAAATTTGAGTCCTTGAACTTAGCTAGGGTACTAAAAACGAGTCTCTACTAGGGCTCTATGTGTTTTTTGTACATTACTCGAGTAAATCTTTTCCGATTTTCAAATTGTTTTTTGATCGAAAGGTCTAGAACTGTCTCATGTTTTATGGAAAAAATTTTTTTGATTAGAAACCCTTGGACTCAGTCAGGGCCCTAAAACTGAGTTTCTACTAGGGCCCAACGTGTTTGCTTACATAAGTTGGATAAATCTTAACTGATTTGAGAGGTAATCGAGTACCGAATTATATTCAAAAACAAATTTGAACCCGGTGCCTGTGCTTAGGGCTGAAGTGGGCCTCAGGTCTGTCCTAAGGTCGGCCCTAACCTAAAAAATTTTTTTGCTATGTTGCAGACCAAATTGAGGGAAACATTTTTGTCTATGGAATTATGTGTCCGAGGCATTTCCTTATAGCCCTAGGTTTGCCCTAGACAAAAAAATAGTTTTTCACTATGTTGTAGAGAAAATGGAGGGAAATATTTTTGGCTATGTAAATATTTGTCCGAGGCCTCTACTGAGGACCCTAGGTCGGTCATAGACAAAAAAAATGGTTTTTTGCTATGTTGCAGAAAAAATTGAGATGAACATTTTTGTCTATTTGGGGGTCAATTTTGCACTTTCGGAAGGCTTTTTTACGCCGTTTCTTCGGACGGGTTTTTCAATATTGCCCTCTCGGCAATTTCCAATACAATTTAATGTCGACGTAATTTCATACACTAAAGAGTTAAGGCAACATTTATTTAGATACGTTCGAGTCTTTTTGTAAACATCTTTTCTGTTTGCCACATCTATTCAGACGCGTACGGGTTCCTTGCATATGTTTGAATTGGAAGTGTGAGGGCTGGTCCTAAAAGTGCTTCAGCAGCGTCGTTCTAGTCCATAGCTCTTACTATTTTTTTTTTCAAAAACACCATTTATTTGGTATGGATAGTACAATCTTAACAATTTGTCAATATATTTGTCAATAGTCATGTCTGTAAGACGTGTGCGGGACGGCCGACTCAATAGTCATGTCCCATATTACCATTCGAATACTCCGGAGATTTCAAGATGTCCTTCCATAGGTTAGTTCATAGGTTAGTTCGTTTCAGCCTCCTCACTTCGTCGGTTATATCCAACAGCTGGATAGCTTCCACATTGGTGTGATTAAGTAGATAGCTCTTACTATGAGAAATTGACATTTTACACGTTCTATGGACGACAGCGCCACCTGTAGTCATTTCTAATGATAGGCGAACTAAAGGAAAACCAACGACTACATCTTCTTCTCTACATCCTTACACCGTTTATCAGTTAAAAAAAAATTTTTTTTGAAACAAACTTCCGATGAAACGAAACTTGGCTTCTTACATGCTTTTCGATTCCCTTGGCTTAACATCAAAGTAAACGTTATTTTCATAAGCCGGTTCAGAAAGTTTTCTTAAGCAAAAAATTCCCATTCCTTCAACTGTTTTCTTTCGGGTGTTAAAAGAATGTGGAAAACTTATTTTTCACGCAGTCACATATTTTCTTTATTTCCTCATATCATTTATTTATTGTCATTTTGTTGTTAGGAATCGACTATGCGTAGTGTTTTAATGATTTGAAAAGAAATGTAAAAAAAGAGGGCATTGAACCTCATCCACTGATGGCTGCGTTACCTTTGTTTTTACATAGAATAACAGGCAATCAATCAACGCGTCTACTGCAACATCGGATTATGTCAAAGTATCTGAAATTTCATGTTGAAGTGAATCATACTCGGAGCGGTAGCGGAGAGCGTGACGCAGTCCCCAAACCCAAAAAAAGCGTCCACAAACCCAAAAAACTCCATACAAAAACCTTCGGGACAAGACATCATACTCGGAGCGGTAGCGGAGAGAGTGACGCAGTCTCCAAACCCCAAAAAAACGTCCACAAACCCAAAAAACTCCATACAAAAACCTTTGGGACAAGACACGATGTATAGGCGAACTTTTGAGTTTTTGTCCCCTCGGCTCCCTACTTCTCGAGATTATTTTAAAAAAAACGACCTCGTAGCAGCTTTTCAACGAGCCCAGACTCATCAAAATCGGTTGAAAACGAGTCGAGATATCGCCAATCAAACATAACAAATTTCCATATAAAAATGGTAAAAAGCTGTTTGAGAATAATCAAAATTTTATTCCTGCGTTATGTGTCCACGATGTATCTATCTACTTTTTTTTCTCGAGAACCGCCCGAGCGATTTCCTTAAAATTTTTAGGGAAGTTCAGTTTCGGTCCCAAATGGAAAATTCACCCGGTGGCTACCCCCAAAAAATCTTGGAACTGAGTTATTGGCCTTCAAAGTTTCCATACAACCCCCATATATGAAAATCCACCGACGGGAGCACTTCTTCGGCTATATCTCGGCCGGTAGTGGTCAGATCACGGTGAGTGGGGCATCAAATGGGAAAATGATGTGTAGTGATGTGGGAAGTGTGTGTGATGATGTGGGAAGTGTGTGGGATGAAGTGTAAAGTGTATTGTAGTATTCCGAAGGCAGCCGAAGTCGATACGAAGTGTTCATAAGGTAGACGAAGGTGACACGAAGTGTTCCGAAGGCAGGCGAAGGTGACACAAAGTATTCCGAAGGTAGCCGAAGGTGATACGAATCGTTCCGATGGTAGCCAAAGGTGTTGGAGAACAATTTTTTTCAGAAAGAAATTTTTTTGGAGAAAATTTTTTTCGGAGACAATTTTTTTTCGAAGACAATTTTTTTCGGAGAAATTTTTTTTCTAAGAAAACTTTCTTTTCTGAGAAAATTTTTTTTCGGAGAAAATTTGTTTCAAAAAATAGAAATTTTTTCAACAACTGAAAACTTCCAAAACCACTGATATCACAACAAAAACCTCTTTAAAGGTGGAGTGTGACGCAGTCCGTAAGTCCGCTTCTAAAATTAATGATATCGCTGATAATACCCAGAAGTTTGTTTGAATGGATCCTTGTACTGAAAGTATAGAAAAATTATTTCGTCGTTGGGTCAGGCATTTGTGACGCAATTTTTTTAACACATCGTAATTTTCTTTTAAAAAAAGCGCTCTAATTTTTTCAGGAAATCAAAACTTTGAACATAAGGTTCCATTCAAACAAACTTCTGCGTATTATCACCTCAAGCGTATCATTAATTTTGGAAGCGGACTTACGGACTGCGTCACACTCTACCTTTAAAGAGGTTTTTGTTGTGATAAGGTAGAGAGCCGAATTCGTCTTAAGATTTTTTACACTTTGAAATAAGCCGACGGCATGCGCTGCACTCTGTTAGGTCCTCTTTGTAACTTACATGATGTTCGGATTTGCATTGCAGAAATACAAAGGCGAAAGGCATTTCTTTTTCACGCTTGTATATCTGTCGTGAGAGTTATAAATACGTTCTTGATGCAACTCTTCCTTTGTGCAAACGGTATGCATTTACAGGCATTATTATAGAGACACGATATAAGTATAAAGACCTAAAACTTATTCAAGACTTTCGATGATTCCGGTCACAATTTCCACGAGAATCAACGCCTGTAAATTTTTGAAGAATTTGTGCGCGTTCATTGATTTTTTTTCTCTTTTTCGGTCACACTTATTGAATCTGTTAAATGAAAATGAAATAGCGCTGTAGCTAGACCCTTTTTTACAATGATGTGCTAGAGAAAAAGGACGCAACCTAGTTCCTGAACAATACTCAAATAATATTTCCGGATTACAGTGAAAAACATTTGCTACAAGAAAAAGTTTAACTGTAAAGTAAAAAAAAAGGATGTGAGAACAAAACTGGAGAAAAACATAAATCAATTTCTATCGAACAATTTTATTTCTTCAATGAGATATCCACTTTTTTTTGTGTTGGTCGTTAAGTTAAATTAAAACATAAAAAAGGGAATCGTTAATGAAGATTAAACTTTTGTCGAGGTGTATGACTTTACATTTAACTGATTTAGAATACACGTAAATGATTAATACATTTTCTCTTCTTAGTTAATGCGATAACTTTGTTCAACTAAACGACCCATTCACATTATTTCTGCCATAAAAAAGAAAGAAAAAAAATTCTTAAACTTTCGATTTATTCCCACTCTCTTTGTCATTTATTATCATCAATAAAATTGAAATCAATTCTTATTCCAACACTTCCAATGGCACAATGAGGGAGAATATCCTATCTCCTCTTGAAGAAAGTCATAATAAACGAACGAAGAAAAAACTAGATGCTACGTCGCTCCCGCACGAAATACCAAATTTTGACCAATAAAGCTCTCCAATTATAAAAATACAGTTATTGGCTGAAATAAATTCAGTTCCCCTTAGTTCAGTCTACGAAAGAATTCCATTTTAGATCCGTTAGGGCCAACGTAAGTCCCTATTACGAGTCTAATAGTTTGAGGAGAAAAAGTTGTCCTTGAAATATTTCCTCTTGCAAAAGAAAAAAAATTCCAACCATAAAAAAATCTCGGGACCGATTTGGCACGTCTTCGAATGGCGTTTTGTACATTTTGTACAAAGGAAATATTTCCTTTTTGTATTTATCGTCACCCCCACCGGATGAACGGATTCGCCATGCACGATAAAAAAAATACGTTCCCCCTACTCCATGATCGATCTACGAAATGTTTTCTTACATACCCCAACACAAAAGCAGCAGACCCTTGTAACGTGTACAGGTCGAAAAAGAATAGCTTCGAATCAATGGTTCAATGTTGTACTTTGGTTTTACTATTCAAGTGAGAATTTAGCTCCGTTTGTTCTATGTATCCATTCTACTAGCTCATCCAAATCACATACCTACACCTACGAGACATTGTTTTATTTTTACGACAAAACTTTTGGGCGTTCGTATAATATAAATCGTTCTTCAAAAACGTATTTATTTGTTGTACGTTATACTACACCACACGGATACCGTTAACTGTATAGTATAATACGTAACACCCAAAGTAACTTCTCTCAACTTTTGTATTTTTCCCATTGTTTTGTATGTTAAAGAAAAAAAAGCGAAAAAGTTGAAGGGTTGGGGGATATCGAATCTGACTTCACACTATACACTTTTTTCCATATTTTATAGATGTTGTGTTATATATAGAAACATGGGGGTATGTGGTCGACTGTTCTGCCATAAAACGTTGTATAGTTGTATTATGGCATTGTGGTAAGGGAATTATATATACCTCTTCCAAATATGAGATTCACCCAAGACCTTCTCACACCAAACGGTTATAACATGGAATAGAAATGGTTTGGGCGCTTTTTGTAGCATGGTTCATGTTTTTTGTGTACGAAATACGATCTTACGACCACCTCCATATCACTTATACAGATATATAGTATACTTAGTTCTAGGTGTTATGAACCACACTATGGAACTTGGAAAATTTATGGCACCTTAATATTACGGGAGAGCGCAAACGGGTGCCACGTAATGTAAAAATTTTCCTAATTAATTCTTCCGAAAGATGTCGTTCGGAAAATGGACAACTTGAAACAATTTCCTACTCAATTAAAAATGAGCTGCACAAAATGTGAATGCCAAATCGTTACATAGACAGTAGCGCCATAACTGCGGCACCTTAGATTACTTGTGACTGGAAAAGTATCCGATTTTGACTCGAATGATAGTGGCCGAAAAAAAGAAAGTACCTTCAGCGATTTTTACTGTCATTTCCATTTTTTATGTTTTATCTATCTCGAACAACAATCTCGACCTTATCCCTTTAGGGCAAATTTACTTATCTCGATATATCTGTTCTCGATAGATAAAATAGCATATGCACCTCTTGTCAAAATTGTTATTTTGACGTGTGGTATTATGACCCACGCCTTACGCTAGGGCCACAATGCCCCACCAGAACCAGCAGGCCGTAGAGGAGTCGGACGGCCAAAGAAAATATGGAGTGATAACGTGACGGCGGATCTGAAAACGCTAGGAATACGAAACTGGCGAGCGACGGCTTAGGACCGGACAAGGTGGAATCGGACTCTTGACCAGGCCAAGTCCAAAATATGAACGTAGCGCCGAAGAAGTAAGAAGTACGTAACAAACGGTGACTATTGACTTGTTCGGTGCTGTTACAAATCGTGCACTCAGAGATGATTTTTAGACCTAAATTGCCCTATTTCATTTTGCCGTATTCATTTTGAAAAACTTCATGTCACAAGGCACTTCCGGCAACTTAAAGGGTTCGGATCATTTTGGGTAAAGGATTTTTTATATGCGGGACAATCCACGCCTTTAGTACGTCAATAGCTTATGTCAAAGTGACACGATGCATAATCTGTCAAACTAATGAGATTTCTTGCTTGACAGATGAAGCATTGCGTCATGAAAATCACTATACTTTGACAGAAGCCGTTGACGCATGAAAAACCTGTATCATACACCTACAAATTTATAACAGCCCTACTAGTCGGTAACAATGAACATTGGATGAATTAGTGACCACCCGGTAGACGTAACAAACGATTTTGTAATATACATAAATATGTATGCGTTATGCTTCGTGGATGAAAATGTTGATTGTATATTCGTGGTTATGCTTGAACAAAACATGGAAATATAGTAAAAATATTTGCGAAATTGGTTTTCTTCCAGATATAACCGATGGATGAGAGGGATGACCTAAAATATGGTATCAAGTATTTTATTGTTGGATATTTGCTTTTATATTGTTTTATGGTTTTGGGATTTATTTATAACTTATTTAGTCGATGTTTTCCGATTACATGGACAGATGAAAATTTTATTTTTAAATTTTGAGATTTTTGTTTGTTTCGTATATTGCATGCATATTTGGAAGTTTTTCAAGTTTTCGGTACCTGTAGATTATTTAGTGGAGTCTAGTTTTATTTGAAACTATTCTTTACGGAATGTGTGTAACACAAATTTATTATGAACCTCAAACTGTAAAATAAGAGAACAACATAAAATATAAAAACTCCCAAGCACGTGAAATGATGTCAGATAACGTGGAGATATATTGACAAAGTGATGGTATATTATACTACCTTAAGGTAGAAACATTAAAATGACATTGTGTTGAGGGGAAATTCACTTCAAAATGAATTTGCTGAGCTCCAAAAACTCCTTTTTTTAAAAAAAATTTTTACGTTAAGAAGTCTTTCAAGTAAGTGATAGGAGTAAGTCTCGAAACAGGTCAAATTCAGGTCAAAACTTCATTCTTCTGCAGCTTTTTTTATTGAGAGCAAAAGCTATCGCAGAGGTTTCGGCGGACACGTCTTACAATATATAGCATTTTGCGTTGATTTTCATACCTTCCTCTGCGAAATTGTCATTACTACATAATGGTTTTGACCTGACCTGATGGCCTGAACATGCCGTCTACACTTCAATCACAAAATTTATTGTAATTGCATAATAAAAACATAACCAAAGACCCGTACGTATCAGAATAGATGTGGCAAAGTGACTCGAACGTACCTAAATATACAAATAAGCAAACAATCCAACGTTTTCTGTTTTTTATAACTGTAAAAATTTCAAAGATCCATAGAAATTATCCAAGGTAATGTCAGAGGCCCTACCGAAGTACGTCTCGGACCATTCAAATCTAGAAAAGCTTATATCCAAGGACTAAGTCATTTTTCCCCAAAACCCTGAAACA
>CM055404.1:40114974-40125428 GCA_029228625.1 Pseudolycoriella hygida | reverse complement strand
CGAGAAAACTTGATCTATTTTGCTCATCTTCGAACTTGAATCATGGGAGGCATGTACCTTTCAGGGAAAAAAAGTTTATCTCTAGACGATAATAGATCCATACCCCCCCCCCCCCTCCCACCTCGATCTACCCCATGTTACAATAAAATTGTTTGTAGTAAACGTATAGGACCTTTGTACTTCGTACGGGTCCAATAACAAATCTTTTCAAGACAAAAGTTAAGGAATGTGTACCGACTCTAGGATGGTATTTGAAATGGTTTTTAGCTTCGAATTGGGGAGGCTAGATCATCTTGAAGTCTGACCTGAATTTGACCTGTTCCGAGCCTTAGATAGGAGGCTCCGTAGCAGTGTTATGTCACCTTTTTGAAATTTAGTTTTGTTTTAGCGTGACATACGCTATAATATGTGCCAGCTGTGGAAAAGACAGATGGCGACACTAGGGTGTCGGCACTGGCAATATCATGGAAATGACTTCCACACAAAAAGACACTGTTCCTTAGACTTATGACATCAATTACTATGTTCTAATAAAATTTTATTTGAATCGGAGGGAACAGTGGGACAATCGTGTCAGGAACGACGACATCAGGGAAAATTAATGGGTCAGTAGAAGACGGGGCAAGGGCTTGTCGTATTCGATGGCATGGAGACGTTCAGAGTATGGGTAATAGCAGGCTTCCAAAGAGGATATTGACCGCACAGGTCCCTGCTGTGTGCCCTAGGGGTAGCCCAAGGAGAAGGTTTATAGACTTAAAGAAATCAGATTTAGGAGCCGTTCATGAAGTATGTTGACTTTTTTTTCAACCTCCCGGGGCTGTCACACGAGCTGAATTTTCTCCCCTCCCCCCCCCCCATTTTTTGTCACATAACACCTACAATTTTTAAAAACCACGGAATATCGTAAAAGTCTAAAAAATTCTAAATTCGTGAGAATCTGGAATTTACGTGGTACACTGAGGAAAATATCTACAAGCAACGTAGGAATTGTGTTTATAATATACGCCGCCGACGTATTATATACGCGGTGAATGTATTGTTAATCTTATTTTAGTGTTGTGTAGTATGTCATACGAAATGAACGTGTTATGAGCTCACATAATACGCGCAAAGCATTCGTAATACGTGCATGATGGATAAAATACGACGGCGACGTATATTATAAACACAATTCCTACATCGCTTGTAAATATTGTCCTCAGTGTATGTGCTCTCTCATAATAAAAAAGGAACTTTGCGGCTCAACGTAATTAGCGCTTTGTTCCGCATGCTAGTATAATGTACATCCGCATAATATACTTACATGATGAACAAATATGTAGCCCACAGCAGCTCCCAAATATGTACATATAAAGGGGGTCTTATACCCAAATATGCAGCGTGCAACTAATGGAATGAGTAATCCTGAAGAGTGATACAAATTAGAGAAAAATGGCAATTTCAGTTGAAAACTTTCGAACATTTTGCTTGACGTAACACAGGTCCCCCACTCGGATCGTCAATTACTTCATGAAAGGCCCCTTAGAAGATAGTGGGAATTTCACTGGGTGAACAAGCCATTTCCTTGGCACAGGATAGGAGGTTATAAATGGTCTACAAAGTTTGATGATGATGGTGTTAGTGATAGCATGGAGCAAACTCTATGTGGTGAACTTAATAGATTCATATTTTTGATCTAAATACAGAATCTGGTTTGAGCATAAAAAACTATTGTGGAATGACAAATTCTGCCTTCTATAAACATACACGAATTTTTTCGAGAAAATAACCAAGTTTTTATAAACGCTGCAATGAAATGAAGAGGTGTAAGATTTATCTCTATTTTCCTACGTTTTTACAACCCAAACTTGTATGCGTGTTGTATTAGATAAGCGAAAGTAGGGTGAAGTTACACACTTTACTTTTTTGAAAAATCACATAAACATTATATTCCATCTTACAATTATGACCTATTTAACAATAAGTTAGCATAAATTGATCAAAAAATGATAATTTATGCGTTTATGTTATGTTTCCTTTGCGATTTCGCTAAAAATCTACATTTTTATGATGTATGGTGTATCTAACTTTTGTAAGAAATTCGAAGGAAATTTATGTTTTACGTAGAAACATCAGGTGCAAATATAGAATTATAGAGCTCCCATTTGGGAATTTTGAGAACATTATTAATTTGTAGGTTAGAGTCTTTTTCAGAGAGGGTTGCAAGCTATCGTTGGTATAATTCCCTCCAGTTAGATTTGCCGCTCGCTTCAATTTCAAAGATCAAATTGTAGAGAATTCAGATAGTGTGTAAGCTGTCACACATTGTTCTAAGTTGGTTTCAAATAACTATTTTGACAAGAAGTTGCTTGATGAGGCCTTTTATCACATGAGCCGTTGATGGGTGCGAAAGACTTAAGGTAGTAAAACCATTGATAAAGAGAAGTTTTTGCAGTCAAGTTTGTCATTAAAAGTTTACGTGGAATAGGAAGAATCTCCACTTAAAGTTCACTTTTCGTAAGCCGTTGCGAAATTGTGTGATTTTCATTTCGCTCATTTGAAAATTTCACATCTACTGACCCAAAGCTAACGCGATTTTACGCAATTTGTTCATAAGTTGAAAATGGTACCGCGATTTTCTGTAAGTCATTAATATTTTATAATTAGTAGCTACTACTATACAGCTTAGTAGTTACTATTATGCAACACATATAGTTATATATATATATATATACATATAGATAGTGACAAAAATTCTACAGGAGAAGAATCCTAAGATTGTGCAACTTTTCGTTTTAACTCGTTTTACCAAAAACCCGAGTTTTACATGCACAAAATGCAAGCGAATACGTGAAAAAAGAGATCAAAGAGAAATAAGAAAGATGCACAAGCTTTGTGATTCTCTTCCTGTATATGAAACATATACACAACTAGTGGAAGCGTATTCTTTTCGTCACTACCTAATGCTCTTTATATGAGAAGTTTTATGAAACACAATAAGAAATTCGAGCCTCGATTCGCTTCCTCTCTCTCTCTCTCTTTTCGCAACTTTTTGCATAAAAGTTATTTATGCAACCAAGTACAAAATACTTTCTTATCCAATAGATGTGTAACTGGCCAATTCCATCGTGCCCCACGTTACACTTATTTTGGTGTATACTCACGTAATTAGAAATGTATACTCAGTGTACACTTGAAAATGTAAATGTGCCCCACGTAACATTTTATATACCACTCTTTTTGTAGTTGTGCTTTATGACACTCAGTTGCGTTATAGTAGATTTTGATACAAGTTACGTATGAAGGTAGTTGAACGCACTAGCCAAAGACGAGTCCAACAACACATCGCGTGCGTTAAACAACGTGTTTTGCAAATCATCGACAAAAAACGAGCTTTTCCCTGGTTGTTTCCACTTGCAAAAATTGATTGAATTTCAATTATTTTTTCGCACATAATTTTATCTTACTAGTGCGCAAAGCGGTTTTTACGCACTAGTGAGAAAAAAAATTATCGTACTAGTGCGTTAATAGTAGTTTTCTTAGTTTGCTTAGAGGCATTTTTAGCGAATGAGAAGTTTCTGGAATCGAATTCGCTAAAAAAGCCTTTTGGCACAAGTTAGGAACAACGATTTTCCTAAACGACGTTAGAAATACGCGACAAAGTCGTCAAAATTTGGCGCTAGTTAGGAAAAAATGTTTTCTGCAATTCAATGTCGAAATACGACAATTTTCAATACTGCTTTGAGTGCGGAAAAGGTCAACTTTACCGCACTCAGATTTGAGTGAGTGCGGAAAAGTTTTTCAGCACTAAAATTTGAGTGCGGAAAAGTTTTTCAGCATTCAAATTTGAGTGCGGAAAGTTTTTCAGCACTCAATTTTAATTGGCATTAAAAATGCAATTAAAAGGAAATTGTGATCGAAATAGAAATTTTATTGTTTGGTTTTGTCTATTTCGGCATTGAATTGCAGAAAACGTTGTTCCTACCTCGTTTTGTAACTAGATTTTTTCAGCACACGTCCTAAATAGTGTCCACACTCGCCTCTGGCTCGTGCGAACACTATTTAGGACTAATGCTGAAAAAACCTTAGTTACAAAACTAGGTAGGAAAATTACTATTTGCAATTCACCGACAAAAACTCGCTAAACACGTAGCACTGAAACGTGCTCTCAGTACAGCCAGGTTCTCATCAATTAAAGAACCACAAGGTCTGGTGCGCGAAGATGGAAAAAAGCCGACGGTGTGACAATTTTTCCATGGCACAATGGACGCTCGCTAGTTTGGGATGCGACAAATACAAAACGATCATGATCAGCCATGAATTCGTTGGCTTTACTGTCGAAAGCCTAGGTCCATTCAGCGATGGTGCCCGTCACTTGGTAGATGAACTGGGAAAACTTTTAATTTCGACTTCAGGTGACACTCGCTCTAAATCATTCTTGTTCCAAAGAATTATATTAGGGTAGAAATTCAGAGAGGTAATGCAACTAGCATTTTGGGAACCGTCCAACATAACGAGTCACTAAGAGAAATATTTTATTTATAAATAAATCACTTTTTATCTTTAATAAAAAAAAAATGCAAAAAAAAATATTTGAGTTAGGAAATGAAATTTGTAAGAGTTATTTCCACACTGATTTAGAATTATTCAAAAGCAATGTAATGTGATGTTCGATGTTGACAGTAATTTCTTGAATGAAAATCGTAATTTTCGTTGTTTGTCTATTTCAAACCCCGGTTTTGAAGAAAGCACTGTGTGCAACGTATTGGAATATTTTTTTTTTCCATGGAAAATATAGGACTTATGCTGAGAAAATCAACATTCCAATACTAGTTGCACAATGTACTTTTGTCGCACTAGTGCTAAAAGTGATGCGCAAGGTTGGGTTAACGACACTAGTCACTAGCTATTTTGACAGTCACTTCACTAGTAGCGACTGGCGATCCGCTAATCAGTCAACTAGCGGACCCATTCCGCTAGTCGTTACTTCGCAATTGTACGTATTCGAATTATTTAGAATTCAAATCTCCACAGTATTTTATTAGTGCAGCCGAAATTCGACAAGCCAAAATCCCGATTTCCACTTCGCCGCCTTGAAAAAAAAAATTACTGAAATGTCAAAAAAAATAATTTTCACGTAGCACAAAAATAGTGATTAGCATATGACGACTGAACGTTCGATATGTGTACTGCCGTGTTACGCCTAAACTACACAGCATCGCACTTTGATGTTAACTGTAAAGAGCTCGTAGAATCTTTGCGCTTCTATTGGAATTGCAATGCAAGTTTCTCAAAAATTCTGTGAGACTGTAGTACACAGCCAAAAGGGGATGAACCTTTTCCACGACGGCGACGTAAGTGGAAATCCTCGCACATTCACTGAGACTTCGGCAAATATGGAGAGTTTGACTAACTTTTCCGATGTAGTGAATTGTAAAGTACAGCACAGTTGTACTGTGTATCAGTGAAAGTTTGTTCAGCTTTTCTGAAAATACTTTTCGTCCAGACGATTTCCGCAAAAATTTTCTTATTTTTTTAATAATTTCAATGTAATGAAAACTTTGTACCATTAGCAAAGATTAGCGCTCGCCACTAGCGCCCTAATTTGCCTCGCTACTAGCGTCTAGCGTCGCTAATATCTTTCGATTTTATCATTACTAGCCCAACCTTGCTCATGCGATACCAAAACTACCCAGAAAAAATCTAGTTTTTTGTCGGTAAACTGCAAAAACGTAACTATTACCTGATTGGTTATTCTTAGCGCGAGATGTGTGTTTGCCAATACGAGCCGTAGTCATAGCAGAGGTTCTGAAAATTACTATTAATTTCTTCCCTTTAAATAAGTGTCGCATAGTTTACCCTTCTAATCAAATATTTTACTAGAATCGTTGCCCACACTCGAAATACGTTCTAATTCAAAACAGACAGTAAGCGAAATTACTGTAAACAATGATTTAAAAAGTAGACACAGATGTCATGTGTATACTCGACAATAAAACATCTAGGCAAGAGCTAAAGAAATACAAGGCTAGAAGTTCAATTTAAATTTGCATGAATTGAAAGTGTGTGACCAATGAACTGAAATATTACCGATTGTCGTTTATAGTTCACAAAGGATGTGATCACCAGTAATAACACAAAAGAATTATTAATTTTGAGTTTCAACAAAGGGCTTGATGAACAATGCTGATTCAATTGACGAAGTTACCGACATTACATACATTTCAGTTACCATGACAAATTAGAATTGGTAAGTTTTCTCTGAATGGCATGATTTTGTCCCAATCTATTTCCCCTCACCAACTACAAAAAATGTATCAAATACATTTTGACAACAATACATTTTCAAAATCATATTTCCCAAACGAAAGACGAACACCAAGAATATCGTTTAAAATCTGGATGTAGGTGGTGGATGGGATGTATGGTATGCTCAGAGTTACACGAAGTTTTGATATTATTAAAGAACTTGAAAGTTTCTGAACAAAATTGAAATTAAATTTTTTGAAGATATCTTACATGCGAAAAATATATTTTAACCAGAAAGAGAAGGAACTGTGCTTGCGGTAGGCGCTCATATTAACTTTTCCCGAAATGTCGAGAAACATGTTTCGCTATAGTTGCAGTTATAGTTAACGAAAAGAAAACTCTAACAACCAACAAAGTGAAATCTAAAATGTCTAAAAAAATGGAAACTTAATAAAGAAGACGATACATTTATGGGTAGTAATGTACCCATTATCGGAATACCGTAAAGAACACACATGGAGTAAGTTACATTCTATTGTCGTATGTGGCCAGCCAAATGTGCCCGTCGTCTTTTATGATAGTGAAGTGGTTCGCTCTAATTTTCGTTACCCATTACATTGTTGTAAGCAAATTTTAGTTAACAGTAACTTAAATTGGTGCATCAAGTGAAAATTGATTTAATTTACTATTAAACAGAAAAGTAGGCAGCGGCGTATTTCAACGTATTTAATGTTCGACGATGAACTTTTTTAGCATCTTCTTTGGCGACGATAGCCCACCTTTTTCCCTTAGATTCAATTTTATATCAAAGTGAACACGATAAAGCTAGACACCACTTGGTTGGATTAAAGATCCAGACCCATGAATGTCAGACACAGTAAAAATGATGTAATGTGTCGGAAAAGAGATAGGAATAACTTTTTATGAGTTATTTTATTGTTGCAGTGGCTTGCAGAGATGTTATAACGGGCTCATTCTATCGGTAAATATACCACTACATATTATGCAAACGCAAGTAAATTTATCAAGTTTATACGGTGGAATATGATGTTAAGAGGCAACGACAAATGTTCGCTCGTTTTTAGCAATATTTTGTTGTATTGACCTTCTGAATATCACTTGTTGGACCCGTACGTAGTAAAAAGCTCCTATACGTCAACTACAAACAATTTTATTGGTGGGAGATGGGGGGACACATTTGTTATCATCTAGAGTTAACGAATCAGCAAAAAAAAAAGATGAGCAAAATCGGTCAAGTAGTTTCGGAGATATGGTCGAAGAAGTGAAGGTCGAACATGGATTTTCGAGTGTCGGTGAAACTTTTCCGCAAATATCTCAGCAAAATGAACGATTTTGGTTTCAAATTAAAGCATTTGATCTCAGAAAACTCAGTGAATGTTTTTGTGGAAATCGGGTCAGTGGTGTGGGCAGTGGAACCAATGGAATAGACGAAATTGAGTTTCTTGGCCATATACGAAAGTAGATGGTTTTTCGTGTACATTTGCTAAACTATACAATATGCAGATTTATTGTTAAAGGCCTCTGCCTTGTAGAGAATAAAATTTTAGGGAACACGTGTTTGAGAGCTTTAGGGAAAAATTGCCTGATCCTGGAACACGACCACTTATAGAATTAGGCGGGATGATCCATATCTCTACAACTATGAGAGTTAGAAAGTTGTTTTCAAAGGCAAAGTTGTAAAAAATAAAATTTTAGAGAACACATGTTTCAGGGTTTTATGGAAAAATGGCCCAATCCTGGGATATGACTACTTCTAGAATTGGAAAGGATGTCCCATAGCTTTTTAACTTCGAGGGTTAGAAAGTTCCTTTCAGACGCAACACGTGTTTCAGGGTTTTAGGGAAAAATGACCCATTTCTGGGATATGACCGATTCTACAACTGGAAGCAATTACTCATATCTCTAGAACCTTGACAGTTACAATGTTACTTTGTAACGATTTTATAACCCCACTTTATATTTCACACTCAAATTTTATACAAAAACAAATAATTCGGAAAACTCTAATATAATTTTAAATCACTGGTCCTTAAATACTAAATGCGCATCCCCTTAAATCTACCTTACATGTATGTTGCGTGAATAAAACTGTAGATCCTTAAGACACAGAATAATTCCAATTCCAACGTGGTTTATCTCGCAAATTTCTCATTGTATGAATGCATCTTTTGATTCGAGCTTCTTGTTTCTAACAGCCAATTTCATGCATGAACCTAAAAGCTGTGATCGAAGACCACCTTACTGATGAAGAGAACAGAAGTGATCATTGAAATCTTACCCTATCGATCGGACTTAATCAAAATCACAACTAATAATTATGGCTCACGTTACCGTATTTCACTTTAACACGAACCTTCATACCTTTACGAAATGGTAAAGGTTCAAAACAACTTATCTGTTTGAAGTCCAAAAAGAGAATCAAAAAACCATGTCCTGTCTGCTTTTGTGAAGTAGTGTCTCCGAAAATTAATTCACCGGTTAATTCAAAAGTCTTCTTAACCTAATGTTATGGATTCACAATATTCAATAAGTCCTAACCAAACCGCAAGTCACAACTTCCAAAGACAAAGTTGTTGAGAATATAATTTTAGAGAACGTAGGTTCTAGGGTTTTAAGGAAAAATGATCTTATCCCGGGATATATTCACATCTAGAATTGGGAGAGATGACTCATATATCTGGATCCATAGCAGTTAGAAATTTGCTTCTAAAAGCAAACTTGGTGAGAATTACATTTTAGAGAAAAAAGTTTCCGGATTTCTTGCAGAAACTACGTTGATCCTCTTTTTGATATGGTGCAGAGGCGAACATTTCGGTCATCAAAATCAATGGTCTCAAACTTCGGTAGGGCCATTGTGATTACCTTGTGTGATTTCTATGGATCTTTGAAATTCCTCTAGTTTTTATAAAAGAACATAAAATATCTGATTGTTTGCTCGTTTACATATTTAGATACGTTCGAGTCTTTTTGAAACATCTATCCTGTTTGCCACATCTATTCTGTTTGCCACATCTATTCTGATACGTACGGGTCTTTGGTTATGTTTCATTATTTAGTCGACACTTTCCAATCAATAGACCGATTTAAAGATAAGATTTCAAATAGTTTCTTTCTTACATCGTTTATTAATAACTTTTTAGCGTACAATGACCGACACGGCGAAAACCTGCTGAGAAATACAACGTTTACAAAGATCTTATTTAAATCTCGGTTATTTACATAAAATTTACTTCATTTCTTCGATTTAAAATTCACTCTTTCCGTTGAAAACCGTCCAAAATTCGAAAAAATCAGAATCCAACAAAAGTTTTGAGAGAATAAATAGAATTGCAATCGAAAATATTATTAACAAAACTCTGGCTTTGCGCCCGAGACGCAAGTCCCCATACGAACAAAAAATTCAGAAATTTTTTTTTCGTAGACTTCGGAACCATATATACAGTTAACTTTTGACTCCCCCTGAGACCTAGTTTTTCGGATTCTACGTAAAATTTTGATTGAAATTGACATTTTACTCATTAAAATCGGTCCAGTGGATCCGAAGAGATGACCTTTAGAAAATCGTCTTTTTCCATACTAAATATGCTACTTCATAGAAGCCAAAGTTAATGGAAACATCCTACGTTAGTGCCCTAGTTAGTTAAAGGGTTAGTTAGTTCCAGAGCCATTTGTATGAAAACCGATTTTTTTGGTTCGTGCTCGAAAACGGCTCGATAACTTTTCTTGAAATTTTGCAGGGACCTTCGGATGGGCATTCTACACCATGTGAGACTTTAAAAAAGGGGGGTAGCGGCCTCGTTTGGGCGCCAGGGCTTTTAGAAGGCGTCATATAAAGCCAATGCGTATGTGTTTGTGTGTGTAATGTGTATGGTAGCACATTTTGTATGAGACAAGGTTGGGTGTCAAAGGGAAAATTGTTGTGCTGGGTGTGTAGTGTATCAGGGTGACCGCCAAAATGGAGAAAATAAGCGGGGAGTCAAAAAAAAACTTTTGATAAGTTGTAAAGGAAGTTGAGGGGATCATTTTCGCCCATGGAAATAGTAGCTTCGGTTTGGCGGCGGCGGCTCAAAAAAAAAACTTTTAACATGTTGTAGAGGAAGTTGAGGGGATCATTTTCGGCCATAGAAGTAGTAGCCCCCGCGCTCCGGTTCGGCGGCGGCTCAAAAAAAAACTTTTTCGCCAGAAATTTTTTTCGCTGAAAATTT
>CM055404.1:40088888-40110258 GCA_029228625.1 Pseudolycoriella hygida | reverse complement strand
AGACAAAAACCAGGACACTAGAATATCACGACCTTAACAGATGCTAAAATTGAATCGGGTGCCCACAGTTGATTCGCCGCAATAGTTGTCGGAATTAGCTAGGATATTGTCGCATAGATAGCCATTCCTTTCATTTCGCTTTGAAAGCATTTGGTTGATTTGGCTTCAGTTTAGTGAATTCTAGAGGAAGTTGGTTGTATAATCAACTTCCACTGATTGTGATTGCACAACTGCCCAATTTCGTGGATGTCTCGTGTCTTGGTTTACCACAATTTCAGGAACAAAAAGGACAACACCAGTTACAAAATAATAGGAGATTTTATTAAAAGTGTCCAGGTAGTTCGATATCATAAATTTAGACTGAATATTTTCTCTGTAGCCCATCGACATTGAGGATACCCTTGCACTGATCATTAAATAGGCTGGCCGTTGAGTATCGTTGTGGCAGTTTAAACACATGTTTGAGACAGCGTTTTTGAAGAACTTGCACTTGATGCATTAGTCCTTTTCACGCTTGTCCCCAGACAGACACTTATCAGATAATTTAGTCGAGAATGGACTAACGCATAGTATATTTTCAACAGGACTGTTGTGTAGTAAGTGCTTAAGTTTGCACAATACCCCTGCGGCAGAGACCAGTTTCCTGCATAAGTCCGAAGTGTGCTTACTCCAATTGAGATTTGAGTCTATGAGCAGCCCTAGGTACTTGTAAACATCCACGATCTCAATTATCTCTCCATTAAGAATACAGTCCGGAGGGCGTTCTCTATTCCTTAATCTGAAGTGCATGACTTTGGTCTTGCTTACATTCAGTGACAACTTATTAATCTCAAAATATTCATTTAGGATGGATAGGTCTTGGTTGATGCAATCTACGTTAAGGAAAAAAGAGATATTGAAGCAAAAGCTACCAGTGTCATCGGCATATAGAGCGATCATGCCTTTCAGCGGAAGTAGATGGATGTCGTTAATAAAAATAAGGAATAGTAGGGGACCCAGTACACTCCCCTGTGGGACTCCAATGTCTATCTTTTCAAATGGGCTAATTAATACTATCTCCGACCTGGACACATTGAGTGTGCTTACTAAGGTAGCTTTCTATCAGGTTTCGTTCCATCACTCTTATTCCAGCATTGTGAAGTTTCTCCAGTAATAACTGGTGGTTTACGCAATCGAACGCTTTCATCAAGCCTAAGAAAAACGTACTGACTACCTTGCCCTCGTCAATGTCCCTAAGTATCTTATCTAGCGTCTCGTAAGTAGCTATATGTGTCCCAGATTTTTTCCTGAATCCGTATTGTCTCTCAAAATAGAAATTTTGCGATTCCAGAAAATCCACAAGATTTTGTATACTGGAATTACCCTAGCCACTAACACTCAGGTAAGCTCTTACTTACGTATAAATCACGTTATTAAACTCAATTTTGAGAAAATTATTGGGTGAATTATTTTTTCGGGTCGGGTCTGTTTTGGTTGAAGTATGATGATAATACTCAAATGGGAGTTCGTACCGGTGCAAGTTTTTTTTTTAAACTATCAGCATTAGTTTCAACTTCGGCGAAAAAAGGACTAACACGTGTAGACCAATTTTTACGGTAACCAAGTCAGTTAACTTCACAATGCAATCACAGAATGTAAGATATCCACCTTATAAGAAAGTCGAAATGACATGGCAGAAGGTGGAGGAGGAAGGAATTGTTAAAAACTACTTTAGAAAAATTCTCCACTGAACGTTAACACCTTTCTACAATGAATTCTGTGTAGCGAACAAAAAATTGATAAAAATCGCATCTGTTAGCCTCTAGCACAAAGTTTCAAAGTTCATGAGCTTAAAAGACTCGTGAGTTTTTCTAAAAAATGAGTTTACAATAGCTAATCTTTACCGGTGATGCACAATGAACAATTTCTTTTATCATTTATAAGGCAACCCGAAAACTTAAAACAAAGTTATTTGTACCTTGAATTACATTCGGTTCAGTAAGGCATAAAAAAATAATGAAAAACTTCAACCAAATCGCATGAAGCGAATTGGCAAACAGTTTTTGTTTACCGCAGATTTACCAACAAAAGTCGATGAACTTTTTGTTTGAACCACTTGGAAAACTTTGCTCGTCTTTCGTCAATTTTTAATTCTTCATTTTTGCTACATTCTTTATGTTGAGATCCCTTTTCGATTATTTACGTACACATGTCCAATTATTACTTGATAAATTAATTCGTTTTCAAATAATCGGCTTCGTAGGAAAAATGATTCGATAAAAAATGAGAAATAAAAAGTTGTTTAGAGTTTGGAGTTTTGGAAATTTAATGAATATTTAATACCCATTAAGATCCCCAAATAAACTTTGTTCCCGACACACCTTCATAACGAAATTACACGAAAACTCCAAGTAAACATCTTATGCAACCCTTCGCTGTTGTATAATTGCACGTGTACTTATCGTATACATAATTCCTTGTAAAAGAACAATTTATTCGAAATCATACCTTATGCTCCTTATCATCTAAACACCCAAATATAATTCCCTGTAATAGTCAAAAAATATTACCTAAATAATGCCACTCACACAACTCCCCTTTGCAAAATATTTTGAATATCAGACAGAATTTTAATAAAATAATATAAAATGCCTGTATTTCGGAGAGGGGCAACTAATTCTGATAAACGCCTCCCACTACAGTGGACAAAATTAACAGAACGGCATGATTTTAGATTTTAAGCTTCTTTGTTCCACATCCAGTTTATATAACTGTGGATTTTAGTTTATTGTCAACACAAATTTAGGGTGGATCGGTTCGAAAAGTTTTTTTTATTTGATTTCGACATAGTGACCATCATGATCCCCTGGAAATTTCGTAGTAGAACATTTTTTTTGCGGGTTAGTCGTGCCGATAATCGATTAGAGAAATGTCTGAATGTAAAGGGCTTTTGAAAAGTCATTGCGCCCAGTTCACCAGATGCGTTATACGTTTCTTTGGGGAAATGTTTACATATTGCTATGATACCATATTAAAGCTTATTTCTTCATAAAGAATCTGAAAAAGAATTTAGGATTGAATTTAGGTTTCGAAATTTTCATTGCGTTACCATGTCATAGGAACCACCACCTGCAAAAATCACAAACTATATAATAATGGTCCATGGCTATTTTGTCAAGTTAATTTTAACAGACGTAAAACGTAATTGTAAGCAATAAATTATTCTACGGCATACCTTTAAAACGCACCATTTTCTTTATTTTGTTGTTTTTCTACAAAATTTTAGCCCCATTTGACAGCCGCAAACGAACTGACGGAGGCCGAATGTACTACCGAATAGTATTTACTATGTTATGAGCGGTCTTTACGCTGGGAATCAAAAACTATACAGTTTTTAGGGTTATAAAGAGTTACATTGTGATTTGAAATTTAATTTAAGTGTCCGCCATCGCTCTTTTTTTTCGATTTCGGCGGCTGTACTAACTGAACTGCTCCTTTCATTTATTACTTTAATTAATTTTATAAAAAAATCGGTGCATATTTTCGGCATATCGTAGAACAATTTTTTGTTTAAAATAATATTTTACTTCACTTTTGTTGAAATGGCCATGGACCATTGCAGATTTTTCTAACTTTCGGCTTGAAATCTCATAGTTCTTTTTTATCGAAAAACAACGTTTTTTCCTATTTCGAAGTTTCAAACAATATCTTGTGGTTCCAAAAATCAAGAAACATCAGTTTTCATCCTTGTTGGAACTTAAAGCCTTTCGCCCAATGATCTATCTATTCAAAAGCTCTTTATATGTAAAATTTCTCTGCTCGAAACTTCGATTATCGGCATGACTAAACTGCAAAAATAAAAAAATGTTCTTCTACGAAATTTCCCGGGATCCATGATAGTCTCTAGAAACTATGCGAAATCGAATAAAAAAAATTCGAACCGATCCACCTTAGTATATGTGTAATCGTCGGCTATAGAAATGTCAACAAAGGTGAAGTTCCACATATTGATGGCGCACTTTGTTACATTTTTACTTTAAATCTCGAATACATTCAGCAATTATAGTTCTTTCAGACACTAGAATGATCTTTCCTGTTGTGCATGAAACTGACTGACACAGACTGTATTTTTGGCTAGGAAGCCTGGGATCTAAAAATGATGTAAGGCAACGTTAAAGCCAGAAGCATATACACTCCTTGGATAAATAGTTGTCAATTGGACACCAGACTGCGTACTTTAACTTAGTTCGACGGCACAGAGTAGGTAGCCTGGCACCAAAAATTTAACATAACACAATTTATTGTGTTGAAGCCAGTAGCAAGTACTCCTTGGAAAAAAGTTGTCAATTTGACGCCAAGCTACGTACCTCAACTTAGTACGACGGCACAGAGTAGGCAGCCTGGCATTAAGTTACAGTACGCAGCCTGGTTTCAAATTGACAACTATTTTTCCAAGGAGTACTTGCTACTGGCTGTAACATTGCTTTACATCGGCATTGACGAATGATTCACAACGCATCCATTTTTAACTTGGCACGAGGCTGCCTTCTTTAGCCATGCTTGTTTGAATGTAAAGGCATCGGCAGCCCGGAAGCAATGTCGTCAATGCCGTCATAGTGATACTCTTCATTTTTTGGCACCAGGCTGCTTTCTGTTTCATTGTTCAAGGTCACATAAAAGGCAGTCTGGCACCAAATCAAAAAGTATTGCGTCGTAAAGTACTGGATACTAGATTCAAATTTCCCAAATATTATTCCTAATATCTTTCAAATTGAAAGATTTGTGTGTTGTTACAAGTTGAACTAGTTTTTATGATTAATCTATGATTAATCTAGCTTCACGAAATTTTGACACTTTTTTTTTTAATAATTCAGCGATTTCAATAAAAACATTTTTTTTAAATACTCTATAAGGGAGGGAAATACTGCTTGCGGAAGTTGGAAGTTCGAAATCCCTTCCACTCTGCGGAATTTCAGGATTTTTCTTTGCTGCCATCGAATAATGCATGAGAAAAAGATTCACAACTCAACAATTACACACAGGACAATAACTGATCAAAATTTTATGTTTGAAATTATTTTATTGTCCGAAAAATCACTATTTTTGCATTGTTCTACTAGACGACAAAAATTTTAAAAATTGTGTAAATGTTGACATTTCTACAGCCGACGATTACACATATACATTAGCAGTAACAATAAACCAAAACCAAACTGTTATTTAAACTGGATGTGGAACAAAGTGGCTTAAAATCTTAAATCACGCCGTTCTGTTGGCTTTGTCCACTGTAATTTCGAATAATAATTTTCCAGGAACGTCTTGAATTTCCCCACTGATTTGCTAACTTCAATTCAACACGATTATTTAACTCTCTAAACTACCAAAAAATTCTACACAGTGGATGGAATATAATTTCATCAAGATCCACACACACAATCCACATAGAGTAGGCATGCATTTGTTTTATAGCATGAAATGGAATATGAAACGAATTGAATTCATATTGCACAATTGTATTCCGCTGTAAAACCTCCTCAACAAGCATTAGGCAAAGATTGGATTTCAGAAAGTCCTATTTGCTGATAGAGTATAGGCTAGAGATTGGAATGGAGGACGTATTTTTGTATGGAATACATCATTTGTACGAAAAATTATTCATACTTTCACACAAGTTCGACACACTGCAGAGAATTTATTTTATAATTGAACAACTTGACATTTAATACTCCGACAAACCTAAAATAGTTCATAAATATAATGAACACACTGTATTTTTTGGAGCAAAACAAAACAAAACTAGTTTGATTCCAAAGCCTTTCATGTCCCACAAATTCCACAAGTGTATATCCCCCTCATTCAGTGTGCCTAGAACTTTCGTGCAATGACGAAACAAAAGACGAATTGTATGTTATAAGCGTAAATACAGGAGGCTTTTACCTTATATTTGTAGCATGAAGCTGTATGAGCTACACAAAATAATCGTTTAATTGCGTACGCATTATTTATTCTAGTAATTTATACAAAACTCCTTCTCATCCCATTCTCAATTTAATAATGAAAAGCACATTCAAGACGAAAGTACACGTAGTCACATGTGAAATATGCGGTATATTTTTCACGTAATACACACTCAAACCCCGTGTGAACAATAGAACTCCACAATGCATAATTTGATTTTTCCTTAAAATCGCTTATACAGATGGGATTTTAGTTGAACGAGACTCATCTCTTTTCTCTTTTCCAACGTTTTATAGTTGGTTCGTTCGTATTGTAAAGGTTGTAATGGAGGTAATTTGTTAAGCATGCAATATGTTTGAAGGACCGATTTAGATTGGTTCTTAAGGGAATGAGTTTTGACTCATTACACAGTGTTCTCCATTCATACTCTTACAGCTCAGGTCAATCACATCCATAACCCTTTATTATAACTGTAAAGGTTTAAAGATTGAGTGCACTTATGTTGTTATGCAAAATCTTCTGCAAGGCAAATATGACAGATTAAAAATGCGCTCAAGTGAATAATACCATCATCGTTGAAAATCGTGTAACATTTCGCTCAAGTATGGATGGAAAGTAATATTAAAGTGTGTACCGTCTGACTGAATTGAACTCAAAAATAATTTCAAAAGCATTCACCTGTCCGGTCGGTAAGTTTGTTTTAAATTTTCTAAAGTTGACAGAATTCAATTGCTTCTTTGTAAGTGTTTAACTTTAACCATGGCTTATGTAAGTTTCCAAAAATGATTGGAAAATGTTTACCAGTTTCGTTTATCGATGTAGTAGAACTTTGGCGTTACTTTGCGACAGCACTTTATTAAATATTTCACTTCAGCAATTATGTTTATTTGAAAAGGGAACGAAATAAAAAGTTCAGAACGACCCAATGAAAAGCTACGGTCTGTTGAATTCGCCTTTTTCCCTTTTTAAACGTACATTTGCGATGAAGCCAATACGTTGTAATGTAGAGGCTCATTTGGTTATACAGTTCGGTTGGTATTTACCTGGAAAGGGGATCAATGTCATTTTATTCATTCTTTGTGGTGAATAAAATTGTAATTAGAATATTTGTTAAGGTCGCGTACCAAAAAGGTGTTTTATAAACAGAGTCATGAGTCATTATACGCTTGTTGACATGGCGGACATTTTGGACATTTTTCAAAGAAAATAGACATTTTAAATATCCTTTTTTCTCTTGTTTTGGAGGTAGCGTAACTCAGAAGAAAAGTAAAGCATTAAGAAGTATGGCGTCCTACCATTTCAATCATTAAAGCAAGTACGTACATTCTTGCAATCTTATCAAACGCCAGAGCCCCTATTTTTAACAAGTAAGAACGCGTAATCACTTTTATCTCACATTTTCCTTCTCGCGTAAGAATTTACTTTGCTTGAGTTAGAAAAGTGGAAACAAACAGTAAGAAAACATCACACGAATTCTCGCTTGTTGAGAATTGAGGTCCAGAGAGACAATTCACCCTTCCATTTTCTTTTGTATCTCAACTAGAGGCCACAGTGAGTTGATTCGAATCTGGTAACACCAAGAAAATGACAGAATTTCTCCTAACCAATCAATTACATTCATACATTTCAGTTATGTGACATCAAACAGTTGATATATTCTCTTGACGTAAGTCAGGGTCTTACGGCAGAATTGATTTCGAATTTTGTCCGAATGTCCAGATGTTTGAATGTCCGGATCGTGCCTGGAAATAATATGTTTTTCCCGGTAACCGAGTCAAAATTTCCCGAGAACCAGCTTGCGATTTCCCTACACCTTAGTTGGTATTCCCAACGCACACTTCCCAATTCCCAGTAGTACGCACTTCCCAACAATCTTGCTAAATTACACTTTTTCTAAATTTTGTAGCAAAGTGATGACCGTTTCTTTTAGGTCACCAGTAAGATTTCCCAAGTTCAACATGAAACTTTCCAATTTCTCATGACCTCCCTAAAATTTTTCACCAATTATTTTCCAGTAACGACGTTCGCAGGTTCGCGCATTATTTCCATGCACGGTCCGGATGTCATATGAACAGATGTCCAGATGTGTATCATATTCCCTTGACGTAGGTCATCGTCTTACGGCAGAATTGAGTTCGAATTTTGTCCGGATGTCCTAAAGTCAGGGTGTCCGATGTCTGGATACACGGTGTTCGGAATTCCGGAAGTATGTATGAACTTATCAACAACAAACAACCAGAAAACATCGATATGCTGAACATTATAATTGATAAACTGAACCAAATTGAATCTGCTAGTGGCGCTCGAGACATTAATTTAGATGAGCATTGTTCCCTGCACGCTGATACTGATATTATTAATAAGATCGATTCACTCATTGACGCTAAATTTCAACGTCTCAACAATTCCTTACTAACATACAATCAAATAGAAGAAATTGTGATGAAACACTCTTTTAGAAGTGCAGGCAATGGACCCTCACATTATAATAATCCTTTAGATTGGTCTATCTCATCACAGTGCTTCATTCTTTCGAGACTAATACATGGTCCTCCTTCGACTCCATAACATCGTTGCTGAAAAATAACGCTAATATGCTTGAAATGATTTTAGCGAACGAAAACGTCAATATTTCACCTAGTCGCCAGAACTTTTCAAAAACGTCACCTTTAGTAGATGCGATTAATCATGATGATAAACTGGATTCTATATGCGAAGGTGTACGTAATTTGAATAATGCTCTCTCAGGTTTTAGTATGAAATTTCAAAAATTGCTCGAAGAACCACCGATCCTGAACCAAAACTCATCAAATATATCCTTATTGACCGAAATTGAGGCATCACCTACCCATCATTCTTCTGAAGCATCAGATATGAGTATATTGCCCCCGCCACCGCCCTCACTACCACTATCAACATTGCTTACAACTACAACTACAGACTCACCATCCAATGCAGAAGTTGCAACTGTCAATAAGGGCTCCAAAAACAGTTTGCATCTTCTCGGAAAAATTATCCAGCCTCCTAAAGTCGATAAAGCATTCCATATCTCACCTTTTGATGTCAATGTTACATCTGTTAGCATAATTGATTACATAGCTGCCAATGCCCCAATTAACAGGAAACACATAAAAGTACGTCGATTAACTAAACGAGATCAAGACATCTCTACCTTGAGACATGTCAACTTTAAAATTGAGACTGACGACGTTATTTCGGATATTATATCGCGATCTGACTTCTGGCCAAGTAATGTCAAGATTAAACCATGGATAGTAAAGAATTCAACGATTACGATCGACGCCTTTTTTAGCCAACAAAATGACGTAACTGAGCCTATTTCTAATTCAGTTGATTTAAATCCTTCTCCACAAAGCTCTTATATATCACTCTATTACAACAACATTAGGGGAATGGTTGGCAAAAAAGATGATATTTTACTTTCATCGACCACTTGTGACTACGATTTGATAGTCCTCTCGGAGACATGGCTTGATAAGAAAAAATTTAGTGCCGAATTCTTCGACTCACGTTTCATCGTATATCGCAAAGACCGAGAAGACACAGATATAGATGCAAACAAAGCTGGAGGTGTTTTAATTGCAATCGACTCAAGATACGACAGTGAAGTTGTTGATATTCCTGAACTTGAGCGGCTTGAAGCCATTTGCGTAAAAGTTCATCTCAAATGTTCAAAGATGTATGTGTACGGGTTATACATACAGTTTGGATCCAACGAGGAGGTATATTCATCACATCTGAAAGCAATTACAGCTGCACACTCGATGATAACCCATGGAGATATTTTCCTCGCTATTGGCGACTTCAACTTGTCTTCAGTCAAATGGTTATCCAATGAAGAGGGGTTCGACTATCTGCCATTGATTGGTGATTCCGAATCGATAAAGGCGAATATTGCAAGAAATATGACATCATCGCTCTTGGGTTGTGGCCTTTTCCAAATGTCTGACTTACAAAACTCTTCACAAAATGTTCTAGACCTCGTATATACTAATATGCCAGAATTATTTGTTGTCAATCAAGCTGATCTGCCACTGATCCCAAACTCATCTCAGGACAAGTCCCACGTCCAAACGCATTGCTTGATTGAATGCGAACCAGCTGTATACTCAACACCGACTTCCTTCGAACAAATTTACTGCTTCAAGAAGGCGCCATACAGCTTAATCCGTGACGAGCTTGCTAAGATTGATTTCGATATTCTATTCGATGGAAAAAATGTAGATGACATGCTCAAAGCTCTATATGACATATGCCATGAAATTTTTGATAATTTCATTCCCAAAGCTTCACTCCGCACGACGAATCATCCCCCGTGGTTTGATGGTAAATTAACTAATCTTAAGAATAGAAGAAATCGAGAATATAATAGATTCCTCAATAAATCCGCTAAAAACCCAATGAACAAAGATATGTCTTCGTTTATAGCCGCTAAGGAGGATTTTGAAAAATACCGTGACGAACTTTACAACACCTTCGTTCGTAATCTGGCATCTAACTATCATAAACAACCGAGAAAGTTCTGGAATTACATTAACTCAAAATATAAGAGAAGTAGCCTTCCGGGAAAGATGTCTTATGGCAATGAAAATGCAACGAACGACGCTGAGAAAGCTAACTTGTTCGCCAGATATTTTTCTTCTGTTTATAAAAAACACCCTAATGACGCTGATGATGATGCAAAGTTGCTTTCTTTTATTAACTCACGGAATGACGCTGGTTTCTCTAACATTGTGATAACAAAGGATATCGTGACGAAAACTCTGATGAGTATGGACTTAAGCAAAGGGATTAGTCCAGATAAAATGGCACCGCTATTTCTCCGTGAATGCGCCGAAGCATTATCAGTGCCACTTTCAACGATCTACTCGAGATCTCTGTTAGAATGCCATTATCCCACCCTCTGGAAAACAGGTCACGTGACTCCAGTCTTCAAATCAGGCAAGAAGACGGATATCACCAATTACAGGGGTGTTTGTATTTCTCCAAACTTTGCGAAGGTGTTCGAAATGATAATTTTTGACCAATTGAAGTACAACATCTTTCCACAGTCATCATTATCCCAACACGGCTTCTTTCCTGGCAGAAGAGTTGAATCCAATTTGATGGAATTATCGATCATGGTACATGAATCATTTGACAACAACGAGCAAACTGACTTATTTCTCGCCGATATTCATAAAGCCTTCGACGTTATACGATCTCCTAAACTGACGATGAAGCTATCTTCCGACAAGTACCGAATCTGCAACTCAGTCGTGTTATGGTTCCGTTCGTTTTTCAAAGGAAGGAAGCAAAGGGTTAAGATAAACTCCACCAAATCAGATTTGATAGATGTTCTATCTGGAATCGGTCAAGGATCGATATTAGGTCCATTGATGTTTCTGGTGTTCTTCGACGACTCTGATTGCCCTTCTGGTCCAACAAGAAACATCAACCTGGCTGATGATAAGAAAATCGTTCATAACAGCATCACCACAATCGAAGACACACATTACATGCAAGATTCAATAAACAATTTTATTAAATGGTGCTCTGATAATGACTTTGAGCTAAATACTGACAAATGTAAAATAATCACCCTATCTCGAAAGCGCTCGCCTATATTAGCGGAGTACCACATGAACGGCAAGACGATCAAACGTGTTCATAATGTGAAGGACATTGGTGTTACGTATGACAATAGTTATTCCTTTAATGAACACTGGGAACTGTCGATAAATAAAGCTAAGTCTATGCTTTCATTTGTTAAGCGTCAATGTTATGGACGTTTTAATGTTGACACAGCCACTATGCTTTACTCCGCCATAGTTCGCTCTCATCTGGAATTTGCCAGTACGATTTGGGCACCTCATCAAGCAGTTCACATCCAGTCGTTAGAAAGTATTCAAAGACAGTTCGTGTTGTACGCTAATCGCGATCGATTTGTCAGTGAAGACGATGATAGCTACCGTCTTCGCCCTTACATTGATAGGTGTGATGAACTCAATCTGAAATCTTTGCTGAGACGTAGAATCAATGCAGCAGTTTTCTTCATCCACGATGTTTTGACTGGAAGAGTGAACTCTCGTTTCATTCGCGACAAGATTAAGTTGGATGATGGCTCGCGAGTTTTGCGAAAATCCTCATTAATTAGAATCACGGGTTCCGTTAATCAGTACTCACAATTCTCGCCTTTCAACTTCGCATGCCGGCTATTCAACCTTGCTGCAAACCACGTAGATCCAACTCTTCCGTCTCGCGAGTTCAGAAATAAGGTCCATAAGCTCCATGACTCGGTCTTTGATAAATTTGGCATGGTTGGATAATGTGTTTATTTAGTGCTTTCTTTTCACTACTGCGTCATAAAAACGAAAGCACTCATCCGGTGATTGATTATTCTTAAATTTTTGAAGCTCCTAAAAAGTTAACGTTTTTTTTTTAATGCAGTTGACATGATGTTCTCTGACTTGGATGTTTGGCATCTTCTTAGACGCGATGGAGCATTTTTGACGAGCTATTTTAGCAATCTATATTTTATATTTTTGACTATGCTGATTTGGCAAATTTTATATTCAACTTTTGACGATGTTCTTCCAACAATTTATTTATTTATCTTTAAAATATTTTGACGATGTTCTTTCAACCATTTTTATTTATTTATTTTTTAAATATTTTGACCTGAATTCATTTCATTTATATACTCGTTAATTATTTCACTTGATTTTGATTCTGTTTTTTGTAATATTTGTTTTTGATCCTTTCTCTATGTTAAAGTTATTAATGTTAATCAAATATTATAACGATTTCATGGTTTTTTAACGAGAGCTATGGCAGCAGTCATAGCTACTCTTTTTCCATGTCAGCTAGAAAATAGTAGACAATAAAATTATATATCATCATCATGTCCAGATGGGTCTCTATCTCTACTCCCTACGAGATTTTTGTATGCAACTCGAGCAAATCCGTTCCGATTTCTATTAACCTTTTGTTATCTGCCCAGAACGATAATCACGCATTTATCCCTCTGGGGCATTTTCATTTATCTCGATATCGCCTTCAATATCGCCTCTATCTTTTATTTTTCGATAGGCCTATGAAAGCCCAACAATCTATAGAGGAAATTTTTTTTGCACCCTTGGACTTAGCTACGGCCCTGAAAATGTATTTCAGCTAGGGTTTTTGTGTTTTTTCTCTGTAAATCGGGTAAATTCTGTCAGATTTTCTTCATGCTTTTTCTATTTGAGAGGTAATAGAAGGCCTAACAGTATTCAAGACTAAATTTGGTGCCGATGTGGGCCCTAGCAAAAATACTATTTTAATCGATGTCCCACCGAAAACTTGTCATTACATGCATATGTGCACCTCACGAAAATTATTCATTACATGTATGTTAGGGCCCCCACCGGAAACTTCTCATTGCATGTCTATCTGCATGCAACGACGCGTTTTCGGATGGGACACCGAGTAAAACAGTATACAGTGGGGTGCTTACTAAGTCATCCATTCTGGATCATTTCGTGACATTCGCAAACTCATTCGTGTATTTTTAGGCAACTCGCTTTTTTTGACTCGTGCGGTTGTATACCTCCCCTTCGGCTCGGGATTTATTTATTTAACGTATGGCTTACAATTAATCAAAAAATGTTTCTTTTGGTCGAAAACTAGAAATTAAACAATTAAACTAATTAAACAAAAGAAAATATCACGTTTCAATCACATTAATTTCAGAGTTCCAGTTGCACTAATCATTGGACGGCGCAGCGTCAGGTTTTAATGCAGTTATGTCCTGTATCTGGCCCTGATACGATAAAATTGGGCAGTCGTTGACTATGTGGGCAGTTGTTTGCCTCGAAAAGCCACATTCACAGCTAGGGTCGTCGATATAGTTCCATTTAAACAGCAGGTCATTGCATCTTCCATGCCACGTTCGTAATCGGTTTAGATTTTTCCAGGCTTTTCTGGGTATGTCAAAGTCCGACGAGCGTGAAGAGTACGTTTCCAATTGGAATAACTGACTAGTGACTTCAAAACTCATCCAATTATCCAGCCAAACTGATTTCGGGTCGAAATCGCCATCTATTATCCGTGTAGCGTAGACTATTGGAGGCTTTCTAGACACCAATCTCGGAGTAGGAGTGTCTAGAATGTCGTTGTATAGTGGAATGTCCGGCTGAATGAGGACATTCCGAAATTCGCGTACTAATGCCATTTGTCTCCTTCTTGCCGGAGGGGCAATATTGCAATGCGCGGGAAGCCATTCTGTTGGTGTTGATGCGACTGTGCCACTAATTAAGCGCATCACTTCGTATAGAACGATATGAATCTTTTTTGTGTGCGCACTATTCAGCCAGCTCGAGCAAAAACACTCGGCCGTTGAGTAAACAAGGCTGAGAGCGGATGTTCTTAAACAGGCTCCGGTGGCCCCTCAAGTGGTACCAGCTAACTTTCTAAGTAGATTTAGTCTTGCACTGAGCTTTAGTTCGAGTTTTTCTACATGTTTTCTGAACGTAAGCGATGTATTGACACCGAGATAAACTGCTTCGAAGTTGTGCGTCAGAATTTTCTGGTCAAATTCAACTCTTAGCTGAACATTCGCACATTCGTTATTGAGGTGCAAACATGAAACTACAGTTTTCGTTAGGTTCGGTACTAAGCGCCTATTTTTGCAGTATCGCACGTACTCTTTCATGTCCCGAGTGAGTACCCGGTTGATTTGCGGGTTATTTTTGTTGTTGATACAAACTCTACACTCGTCAAAAAACAGTTTTCAAAGCTTTTGGCTTAAAAACACTCTCTTGAGTCTGGCTCATTTCACAAAATTGATCTCTCATGTAATGACTTACTTCGGCGCACCCAAACTACTATTGTTATATGTGGGGAGAAAATTGTGAATTCCAACAAGAGCGAAAGTTTGCGGTCGGGGCGGAGCGAGAGTCGTAATTCGCTCGAGTTGCAATAGAGAATAGAGAATTGAACAGAGAAAGTTGAAGGGATTGTTTATTCCATTGAAGTATGAGTCCAGGGGCAGTGACGGGAACTTTTTGTCCAGCACAAAAATTTATTTTAATTTTCTTTGAAGATTTGGAGAAGTTTTTACACCCTTTCTTTTTCAATATTGTCTTTTCGGCAATTTCCAATCCAATTAAATGTGGACATAATACTTAAGAGTTATTGGAGATGATAGCAGATTGATTCAGACACGTTCGAGTGTTTTTACAACATCAATTCCGTTTGCCACATTTACTCACGTGTCCCTTGCATATGTTTTCTATTTACGGTCTGAATACATCCATTATTTAAGTAATTTCTTTCAAAGACGTAAATCAACATAATAAAGGGAGCGTCCACATCGATAAGATGTGACCAAGTTTTATTTCTTGTGAATGAACGAATGTTCTTTCAGTGTGACGTCACTGACATCCGCCATAGACAAGTGATGAACGTATTAGTACCAAATATCTATCTCTTGTACAAAGCTATCGAAAAGTCATTTCAGCTATCCCTAAAATCAGTTACTATGTCTTATGGGGTGAAATTTTACTTTAGGTCACAGAAGCTGACACGCTGACAGATGTGTGTGATATGCCGTTCGATGCAAGACCTCACTCTCTTTCAAAATCAAGCATTAAATCTTGGCGGTCGGCACTGTAGAGTGGATGGTTGGTGAAAAACTGAAAAATTAATTTTCAGTTTTTTGCTTCTCATTGCTCTAGGTTTTGGTCAATGGGTATCGTTGGAAAGCTGCTGTCATTACCTATCCGACGGTACTAATATTGACTTCATATCTTGTCATCCGCAAGAGTTATGCCAGTTTTAGTGTTTTTCAACTTTAACTTCTTCTTCTAAGAGAACCATTAGTCGGACGCGGCTGATAGGGCTATCGTTCGATTGGTACGGTCGTCAGCTTTCCAACGACACCATTTTCGCTTCCGTACAAGCGAAGTTTTGGTAAAATTCAAATTTCGGTTGGTAGTGTATGAGGGAGGGGGGAGGTGGTGTGGGTGGTAGAGTTCGACCCCCTGATCATTTATCTGAAGTCAGTAGGTGGCGCTCGTGTCGGGTTTGGGCGTGGCATCTGTTTGAAGTTGTGCAAAAGTTGGAAAAATTACAGTTTAGTGGGTGGAAATGACTTGGAACCAGTCCCCCATCAATAACGAGTTGTCAATTGGTGGTGGTCACCCAAGGGGGGGGGGGGTTAAGGACATATCAACGACATATCACACACATCTGTCAGCTACTTTGACCTAAAGTAAAATTTAGCCGTCTTATGGTTTCGCAGGGTGATCTTCGTTCTCGACAGCTTATTGGAATTACTTTTTACTTCTAATTAGATCTGTCCCGAATGTTAGCTGACACACTCCGAACTGCAACAAACAATTTGGTCGAAGCTTCGCCTTTACTGGCGAGAGTTCTATTAACTTCACAGAGGACTATAACTTCCACAATTTATCAGTATGGTGTATATGTATGCCACACTAGTAAAAAAAATCGAAATTGAACTACTTCGGCAACTACTTGAAAACGTATAGAAATTTACTCAGATTTATTCGAATTGGCTTTGTTAAAGGTCGAGTTTTGTGATTTACGAAGATTATCCGCCGCTGAAGGAACAGGTTTTGTTCGATGACCTTGTCGAGTTTTACAATTTTACGGTTTTTCTACCCTCTATTCACTTCAATGTCATAGCCTTTCTTAGCCTTAACGTTTTCGTTGACATTTTTCCAACGTATGTCATACATGGTAAATCAAATTAAAACCTTTTAATGCGACATTTTTTATGTCTGAATATCTATTTGTCTGTGAATATATTTATTGAATGAACTTTGAATAGTGATAACGATTGAAGGACAGCTGAGGAAAAACTGCTGTCTAAGGAATTTTTGTGAAATAAAAAACGTGACTAGACAGACTGGCAAAAGGCTTACCCACATTTATTAAATCGAAATATTTTTTTTTCATAAGTCGAAACATCATACATCATGTTGATGGTACTTTAATGTTGCATATTAAATTTCACATCATTCCACTCCACAACAACCCGTTTGATATTTACGCATACCACCACTAAAGGGAATAATTTCCTCAATGACATCGTGTGATGACATGCTATAAGAGTAATAAATGAAAATAGATCTGAATGAAGCGGCAAAACTGTGAATCATGGAAGGCATAGTGGAAGTCGAGGATTGTTTACAACACGACAAATTATAAAAGGCTTTTTCTTCACATATGCGCATATTTACGTTAATTGTGACTAGAATATTGCGTAGGGTCGCGGAGCATCGTGCAATTGCATCAAAACTTTAAGAGGCAACGAAAACCAAGAGAGTTTCATTCGTCTCGCCCTTAAAGTTTTTATAAAATTCTAAAAATGGTGTACAAATGATACTAATATTAGGTAAGTTTGATGCAATGAGTATGGATGAAGTGATTTATCGAAATGTAATGATGGATGAAATGTGGCAAAATCGTACATCACTTTTGCATCGTTTATGTATGAGTTTTCTGTAAGCAATAACTGGCTAATTCCATCGGTACCGTCACCTGGGTAACGAATTTTATCTCTTTCACTCTTTCAATGTGATTTATATTAACATGAGATAAAACACATTCGTTCCCCAGGTGACATAGTAGCGACAAAGTATGAGTTACCGATGGAATTAGTTAACTTCACTTACACGCACTTTAATTGAAAATGACACAAGATTTTTCGGGGAACGAAGCAATTTATCATTATTTTAACAAAAATCTTCAACGAAACCTCAATGATGAAAATCGAATAATGCACTCGTTTTATCTCATGGAAATACAAAACGTAAAATTACTTGGTTCAAAGAGCTGTGGAACATTTTAAAACGTTTACAATGAAACCACTTTCGAATACACATAATTTGTCTAATCTAATCGCTAAAACGAATGAAAAATCAATACCGAATATCAGTGCAGTATTTCACATAATATAAAGCAGACGAAATTTGTGTGCAAATGGCATCGATAATCGAAAGGAAAATAAACAAATTCGTACTTTTCATTCATTTGCTAATCTATAAACATTATGCCTAATACTCAAACATGCATTTTTAATATGAAAACTGAAAGCAAGAGACGAGTATGTGCATACACTCGCTTATAAATAATCTGTTATGTAAGTTTTGTTAGAAGCCAGTGAAGAGTTTAAAGCCGGGTTTTGTGGCTGTAATACAGAACTCTGCATTTGAATTAGAATCCATGTGAGACTCGGCAAACTAGCTACAATGAAGTATTAAACATATTGCACTGAGTAACATGAAATGTTGAAAATTGAAATTGTTTGCAACGAACAAATACTCGGCGTAGGTATAAAGATTTTACGACATCTTGCATCGAATTCGATGTACTTATTTTCGCGTTGTATTATTTAATGCAAGGAAATGATTATTCAAGTAAAAAGGCAGTAATAATGGAAATGTAAATGCTGCAAATAAAATGTAATTGATAGTAGTTTTAGTAATGAAGGAAGTCATTTTAAAAAGCGGATGGTTCGTCCTCGAATGTATAACGCCTATTTCGCACGAAGTATAACGGTCGCATACTTACTTTTATGTTATACGCCTGTAAATGTTGGTTAAGCAAACAACATTAGTCATTTATAGTAAACAATCAATATACAGCTTCCGATAATATTGTACTAAGGTTGTTTGCTTGATTACGCGCAGCCAGGATATTCGTTGGAAAGGCTTTGGTGAATTTTATCATTAGACAAAATGGGTCACATTTGTCCAATTTTTAAACGTTTCAGTTCAGTGGGGCTTTCCGCTAAGAATATCCTTGTTTACCCAGATAACACAGATCACACTTTTAATATGGTTGCTCACTGAATGTACATTAAATGTGCAAAATCCAATGTTGTTGAGAATATGTACATAAAATGTACAAAAAATGTGCCTGTAAAGTGGCACATATTTCAATGTAAATAAAAAGCACATTTTTTGTGTCATTAAAGCTCAAAATTATTGCACTAGATCACAAGTACATTTTTCGCACATTTTATGTGCGTGATAAGGTGTACACTATTCCTATCACATTTAATGTACCAAAAATGTGCTTGTAATGTAGTACATTTTTCGATGTAAATAAAATTATTGCACTAGGTCACAAGTACATTTTTCGCACATTTTATGTGCGTGATAAGGTGTACACTATTCCTATCACATTGAATGTACCAAAAATCTGCTTGTAATGTAGTACATTTTTCGATGTAAATAAAATTATTGCACTAGATCACAAGTTCATTTTTCGCACATTTTATGTGCGTGATAAGGTGTACACTATTCCTATCACATTTAATGTACCAAAAATGTGTTTGTGATGTACTTTCTATAATTTAACAATTTATACAAATTTAACACACCAACACATAAGTATCCGGTGGCAAAATTGGTAAAACAGTCGATTCATAGTCCCGAGCGTCTTGGGTTCAAGCCCCGCAAATTAAAGAAATTTTTCTAAAAAAAAAATGAGAGCTTGGCATAAAAAAATGTAGATGGAAGACGTATCGATCATCACAATAAGAAAAAGCGAAATGGAAAAGTCGGAAAACAAAATTAAATTTTCCTTTCTTTTTTGTATAATTGTTTTTTCTTCATCATTTCTGGGAGCCTCAAAATCGCTTGGGCCTCTGGAAAATGCCCCTCCTCTCTATATTTGGTTGTGAACCCGAGGCAAATAGATGTTATTAGTGAACAAAGATCATTCGGCTTTAACGATTTTTAGTCATTTCTCGTTTTTCAATCATTTCCCGTTTTTCAGTCGTTTCCCGAATTTTAGTCATTTCTCGTTTTTCAGTCATTTCCTGACATTTGTTCATTTTCCGATTTTTGTTCATTTCCCGTTTTTCAGTCATTTCTCGATTTTTAGTCATTTCCCGATTTTCGGCGTAGTACCTCTTTTTCCTTCTAATTTCCTGGTATCCGGTTTTTCGGCTCCCAAATTTCTCGGTATCTAGGATACCATGATACCGCACTTTTTCCACACGCGACACCAGATGAAATCCTATAGCTACAATCTATAGGCGTGGTTCGGAATTCACGTAAAGCATGTGGTCTTACAAACACATTACTCATACAAATGCCTCAGAAAAAGGTATATCGGTTGTGTACTGTGTGACGAGGGCTAGCAGATGTATTTTTGTGTGAGGTGAATTTGGCATACAGCGGGGCACCAGCTAGATACGAAGAGAAATCGGAGGAGGCTTAATAGAGCACAAAGGCTGGCAAGTATAAGAGTAGCAAGCGCATACCGAACGCAATCCCTAAAAGCGTTATATGTCATAGCTGGGACGATGCCCATATGCATAACATTGACGGAAGACAGCGAATGTCATCGAAATAAGAGAAGGGAGGGTCGAACTACCAAAACATTAAGAACGCAATTAGGAGCCGAATCAATGAGACGGGCAGAGAGAGTGGGGCTCCTCTGACAAGGGAAGGACCCATAGACTCATACCAAACACAACGACATGGGTACAGAGGAAACATGGGAGGTTGACTTCCAATTGACACAGTTTCTGTCGGGCCACGGGTGCTTCAGGAAATACCTGCACAGGTTTGGATTCACATTGTCACCTTTCTGCACGACATGCGAGGGAGAGGAAGAGACTGCGGAGCACGTGTTATTTGTCTGTCCCCGCTTCGAACAAGAGCGAGGTGAGCTGATGACTCAGAGTAGGTCAGATGTAAACGCCGAAAACATAATATCGGAGATGTGCCGCGATGAGGAGGTGTGGAGAGTAGCGGATAATATAGTTGCGAAAATAATGGGTAAGCTGCAAAGTGCATGAAGAGAAGGGAGAGGAGAAGAGAGCATTAAGACTAAGGAAGGGGGTTTTAGTTGGTAGGTCATTGAAGAATGGAATCCAACACTACCTTGGTCCGGGAGGAGCGGGTGTCTATGAAGATTTCCCCACCCTTATTAAAAAAAAAAAGAAGATAAGAAGATGCATCGTGGTATATGCGCATGCGCACATACTACGAGGTGAATTTGGTGTACTAGTCTCAACTATGTGCCTTCTTGCACGGGAATCTCTCTAAAGACAGAATACATAACTAGGTGGAATGATAGAAGGGTAACGGGGAAGGAACAAAGGGTCATAATACTTGTGTTTCAAGGCTAGTTGGCCGCCTCGACCAGAAATCTCTCTAAGATTCTCTTCTTCCGCTCAGTCTACATTTTAAACTCGAAATGAAATTGCCTAACTTTTCCACACTGCGCACTTGTTGTTGTTGTTAATAAAGCGCCTAACAATTCTTGGAGTAATTGCATAATAACAAAGACGCTACATTCGCATTACTCTGAGACGTGGTTCGGAAGTCACGTTAAGCCGGTGGTCCAGACAACACTTGTTATTGGCTGTAAAAAGCTGTTAGTGGAGTCTCTAAAATAAAAATACAAA
>CM055404.1:40075800-40088388 GCA_029228625.1 Pseudolycoriella hygida | reverse complement strand
TAATAACAAAGACGCTACATTCGCATTACTCTGAGACGTGGTTCGGAAGTCACGTTAAGCCGGTGGTCCAGACAACACTTGTTATTGGCTGTAAAAAGCTGTTAGTGGAGTCTCTAAAATACAAAAATACAAAAATACAAATACAAATTCATTTGGTCTCATGTACGTGTCAGTACGTCGCAGAAGTGTAAAAGTAAGAACGCCACAGACCTGACCATTTCGACTTGACTGTATTCAGAGCGTCAACACTTCATTACGCAGAACCAATCAAATTGTTATTCAGCAGCATTTTTATTTAAACTGAACTAGTGTAACTCTAACTTCATGACTGCCCTATAAAATATTATAGCTTTCTTACTGTAAATTTCATCTCAAATTTTCAAAAGTACAAACGCGTGAGGGAGAGGGTTGTTCATGCTTGCAACAAAACATAAAGAGAGTTTACACGCCCACTTCGATTGGTTGTTAAAGATCGAGAATCGCTTTTGTAATTGTCATTTCGCACTACAGGTGTTCCCTTTTCACCATCATTTCAGCTGAAACAAAATTATTTTTATAAAATTCTCAACAATGAATTAAAACGGCTATGAAAATAGCTTAAAGTTCGGAGCAGTGACAATTTTTTATTGGGTTTCGAATGACTATAGAACTTGTACATGACTACATTCCTATAGATTACAAGTGCTGTGGTGGCATTACGGACGTAATGTACTTGCACACACATTTACGAGACAAATATATACAAATAGAATGCCGTAAATTGTAAAAGCCATAACAGCTCATAAATTGCTAGCTATATGATTAATTGTCTGTTCGCCGATAAATTTTCCAAAATTGTTCCATATATGGCGCATAGTGTACACATAGAGAGTTTGATATATAAATGGGGTAATGTCTATGTTGTGTAGACCACATTTTGTGTTTCAAAACATATAACATAAGATACAGTAATATATATGTTCGTACACCAAATGATATGATGGAATTGAGGTATAGTTTGTCGTTGCATTGGATGTTCGTCATAATGAATGGTTTTAAATCGATTTAGGCATCGGTTGAGTTCAACTGGCAATGAAATCTAATTAATTGCTAGAGACAGGTAGTGCGTTCGATGTAAGTGAACCTTAAAAATGATTGAAACTTTCAAAAGTTTCAATTTGGAAATGTGGGTGTCACTTGTCATACAAACCTTATAATGCGTTTTTTAGGGCAAAATTCTTCGATGAGGGAAAATAACAAGTTCCATGAGCACTTCACATAATGTATGATTTTATCTGAAAGGTGTATAATATTTGACTTCAGACCACAACACGATTACGAAAGAATATTAGTACACATTGCACATAGCATAAATAAGTGCAATGAGAGAAATGTTTTTGAGATAAATGTTTGCTTTGTATTCTGAGCAGAAGGCGATAAAATTACACGAGAGCGCAAACACTTCTAATTTTTCCCATTTTAGCAAAGGATTCCTTAAAATTTCAACGATTAGTGTGAGTATTTTTTTCTGGAAATTTCATGAAACTTGTCTCAAAATATTCTAGACTAAAGTAAGTGGATTTTCGCTGCCATAAACACTACGGAAACGGCAGTTTACCTCCCTATGTATTTACAATTTGCAGCATTTTGTGAGATACCGATCCAATTCTTCCCACAAAATTTTGATTCATACGTTAACGATACGCATATATGAAGACTTCGTGAGAAAAAGGAGATAAGTTACTTAAAATTGAACGTACTGTCATATATTTTATGTGGGAGCTGGTTCCCTTTCCATTGATTTATCGCGTTTTTCTCCCGAAGTTAAGTTTTGTCTCGCATATCGTCCACGTATGGGTGTATGTACTTGAATATTGTGGGATGATTTAGTTTAACATCCAACAAATACATGACTGTAGCAGCCATTTACGTCACTAGAGAGAAAAAAGTTTCTGCGTGGTTGTGGTGGATGTTCTAAGGCGCGTTTTCTTTTTTTAAGAAAATCAACCCTAGTGAGAAAAATTAAAATCGGCGCCTCTGACCAATTTTATCGGCAATGAAAGAGGCATTACCTCATGCATTTGAATTAGACTTTATCTGAAACTCGAATGAAAATGGCGAGAAATAATGTCTCTTCAATTTATATGTGAAGATACATGAGCACATAAATTGAGCAATTTTCTCGCTTTCATATATCCAAACCACCATATATATTTTCTCGCTTGATTGACTAATATATTATCCAAATAAATATTGGTGGCTGATCGATTGACAAATAAGTTACTTCCATTCGAAAAACGTATACGAATATAAACAGAGTAATATAAAAACATTGATCAAATTCATAAATTATTTGTACAATACATTATAGGTAGGTATCGGTGACATAACATTCATGGTATTTCGATTTGATTTTCGTTTTCGTATTTTTTTGCCATCGCATTTATATTCCTCTAGTTTTGGAGTTAAATTGCAATCATATATCATCGAACTCTCAAAATCGTTTCCAATTATTTAGGTTTGTGTTTCAACTTTTAAAAGCTGCTTGGGTTAGGATTTGAATTGGAACAAAAAAAAAATCTAAATTTCTTTTTTGACTTTTACCAGTTTTCACCAATTTCGGTTTCTCTTCCATTTTGTTACATGTTTCAATTCAGTGCAGGGCATGCAAGCGAAACGAAAGCATTTCTGAAGTTAAATAAAATGGGTACCTGGTGCAGTACTGTAGCCATTTAATTGCAACCAGCAGATGTTATAAAATGTCATGGATGGAACGAAAATTTTATTAAAAACACTCCGCTAACACATCAATGGAATTTATTACGCTTTAATTTTGAAAATTCGTCACGTGGAGATGCTACTGCTAAAGAAATGAAATTCTCAACCGTTTCCTACTATCGGTTCAACTAAAAAACTCGAACAGCTGAAGCGTGCGATGCGTTTTCTTATTTCACTCACCATCAACAGCAGAAAAGGAGAGCGAAAAATCTGAGATTCTGATTATTCAGGTCTAAACATATTGCACGCGATTATTCGCTCAACTATCGCAGTCACACGCATAATCAAACAAGAGTAAAATGAAGACAAAAAAAATCGCTAGCGATGTTTTTTTGTCTTTTTTTACCTAACATTCTGTTATGCGTGTGACAGTGATAGCTAAGTAAATAATCGCGTGCAATGTATTTGGACCTTGATGAATAAAACAAAAATTCACATCGCACGCCAAAACAACTACTACTTAAGAACCCATACCCCAGAGAAGCAGAACACTTTCGCGAGCTAAAAACTCTCAACGATTTAGGAAGTCTCAGGAATAAAACACAAGCTCAAAAATCCCAAGAAAACTTCAGAAGATTTAAGAACGTGCGTGCGTTAAGAATCCCTCAGGAAAATTCGTGAAAGCTTAAAACTTTAGGAGATATAACTCTCAAGATGTAATATTTTTCCTGTTTCTAAGTCTGCCCCATGTATTGGGCGGGGAAATTGCTTCTTCAAATCCTCGATATTGTAAAGTTTTTACGCAACTACATTTACCGCTAGTTAAGTAAGAACCTTGTTCTTCTGCGTAGGTGTTCACGATGTTAAAAACGTGCGCAAAAGGACAAAGTTCTTATTCGACCCGTACGAAGTCCTATACGTTTACTACAAACAACTTTATTGAACTATGGGGTAGATCGAGGTGGGAGGTGGGGGATACAATTATTATGGTCTAGTGATGACAAGGGATTGCAATTACCGACGTTTTTTTTGAAAATCGGTTTTCGGTAATGCCGTTTCTTTTTAGAAAATCTACCGGTAAATTTCGATATGATTATCACAGTGTTTTGGTTTAGAAAAATACGATTTTGGTACTTGGAACCAATAAATGTAAATCTATGTAAGTGTTTTAAAAGCTTCAACTTCTGCAGCCTTATATTTTTGAAAGTGTGTTGTCATTTGACATTTTTCGCCTAACCTTCGGACATAGAAAAGCACAAGACGAGAAAGTTCGTTCGAACTCTATACTAGTTGTTTTTACTTCTAAAAAGTATTCGTAACATTAAGTCAAATTTCGCCCACGACTACACGTCCAGCTTCCATCAATTTAATTTCTTGTCTGACAAGTTTTGAGAAACACGCCTTCGATTGAATTTTTTCAATTTTAGCAGTCTTACTTAGTGCAATCGCATTGTACAATTCCAGATGTAAAACTGACGGGACCGTTGATTTTCCCTTTTTTTTGGTGACATCCACATCAGTTGATAGAAGTGGCTCTGACTACATATCAAACATCAATGAAGTTATAAGTGAAGAGGAGGGGATGTTTGTATTTTTAATTTTTGAAGTTTTACCTGTTCTTCTACATCATTTTCCTGTTTATGCAAACGCGTCAGCAAAACTATGACATATATTCGATTTTGTAGTTATGTCGATGTAAACGATACAATGGCAGTAGCGGGGAGCAGCCTGGCCTCACGTCGACGTAACGCCTCCTACTTTTCGCTTTTTTCATTATTTGTATAAAAAAAGTCAATATAGTCAGTCAAGTACGGTCCAAAACGTCAATGCAGGCGAATTATTTTAACTTAAAAATATTGATGAAAAAACCGGTATCGCAAATGCAAAAACCCGGTAAACGGTTTTAATCACAACGGTTTTTTACCGGCTTTTCAAACCGGTTGTAATCAGTAGTGATGACAAATGAGCAATGGAAAAATGTCCGTTTGTCCGTCCCGTCATTTTTTTCTAAACGGCTGCACCGATCACCCTAAACTTTTTTTTTCCTGAAAGGTACATATGTCCCATGATTCAAGTTCAAAGATCAGCAAAATCGGTCAAGTGGTGGAGAGGAGATATAGTCGAAAAAGTGACCAAAAACATGGTTTTTCGAAAGTCAGTGAATCTTTTTCGCGAATATCACAGCAAATATAGCACGGAAATGTTCATTTTGGTGTCAAATAAAAGCATTTCATCTCACAAAACTAAGAAAAATTTTTGGTAGAAATTGGGTCAGTGGTCTGGGACTAATGGAATGGACGAAATTGAGCTTCTTGGCTATATACGAAAGCAGATGGTTTTTCGTCTATATTTGCTCAACTATGCAATATGAGGATTTAATGTCAAAGGCATTGTTGTAGAGAATAAAATTTTAGGGAACACGTTTTTTTGGGTTTTGAGGAAAAACTAACGAATCCCGGGATAATGGAACTTCTAGAATTGTAGGGATGACACATATCTATAAAATCACGGCAGTTTGAAGTTTGCTTCTTATAGCAAATTTGAAGAGAATTACATATTAGAGAAAATAGTTTCAGGATTTCTTCCTGGTGGTCCTTTTTTGATATAGTGCAGGGGAGAACATTTACGCCATCAAAATCAATGGCCTTAGACGTACTTCGGTAGGGCCTTTAGTAATTTCTAGTTAAAACGTATGCAAGGGACCCGTACGCATCAGAATAGATATTGTTGGGCAACAATGATTTAGTTGCCAGATTCAATACCAAGTTTTGATTACCCGATTTTAGGACTACCGGAAGGTTTTATTTCTCTTTACATTTTATAAGTTTATCTGACGATCGATATGGACTTTTGTTTTTTGAATTCGTAAATGTCGAATTAATCGTTCATTTTTAGTCGATATCGTGTTAAAGAATTAAATAGTTCAGATAAAGGTTGCTCTATTCGGTGTGATTTTGTAATTTGATATAAAATTTTGCTGTGAAGTAAGATGAAGTTATGAGAATGGGAATTATTATTTTCTTATTTGAATTCTTAAATTTTTTGCAGAACTCAATGTGAATTTAGTCATTTTCTATTTGTACGTAACGTACATATCGTTTTGGATTGTTTATATGACGAGTAAGCAAAATTTGTTTTCTAGAAAATATTTTATTTTGGGGTTAGAATGTATTGTTCATTCCACCCATTTCCATACATTCGCTTTTTTTATTTTTTGTTGTTTATATTCAGGATTCTAAATGCAACCGAATAGTTGATCAATAGTTGTGATGGATATTTTACGTTAAGCGCACTAGAAGTATGAGAAATGTTAAATTTAATAATGAATTAACTGCTAACGTTTGTATTTATCTTAATTTTAGATTTTGAAGCTTATTTCATCTTTGTTCAATAAATGAAATTGTCTGAAAGTTCGTTTTCATGGATTTGCTATCAAAACTAGTGAAGAAAAATTTCCATTTGCAACATTCTTCAAAATTTCTATGGTGAAATCATTCCTGTCGAAACAAATTTTTGTGCAACGTGAACATTACGATTGTCGTCAAAGAAAATTTGTAAATATTCGGCGATTTTATCGGAAATGGCAACCAAAAAGAAAGGTGTCAGTCGCCAGAAGAAGCTGGTGTACAAGACGTACAGTTGCCAACTATGTGAGAATATTGACGTTCCTGAGATGGTTCAATGTGATACGTGTAGTCTGTGGTTTCACTTTGATTGTGTGAATGTTACGAGCGATGTGGCTTACATGGAATGGTCGTGTGCAAATTGTGTTGCTGAAGTTCAAAATCAAATGGAAGAGAAAGAGAATGCAGCTAAACCGAGTTCCAATAAATCTTCAAGAGTTTCGTTGACAGTACGACAAAAAACTGCAGCTTTACAAAAACTTGAAGAGGAACTTGCAATTCGATTGAATATTTTGAAACGAAAATATCAAATTATCGATTCCGTCGAAGATGAAACATGTCTGGATAGAGCGGTGTCATTGGATGACACGTTTCATAAGGCCAACGACATTCAAAAAGTCTCCGAAAAATTTGCCGGAATAACGATGGTTGATGACGTCTCCATTTCATTAAGTGATCGTGAAAGAGAAATTGTAAATAAACAGTCAAGTGACGAGCTCAAAGGACATTTAGTACCAGCAGAAATCAACACTCTTCCTCATGATTATTTGTTTTCAAAATCTGCTTTCAAATGTCGTCAACCGAGTCGTTTGGGTTCATTTTCTGATCGTTCGGAGTCGGAAATTGAGTCAGAAGTTCAGTGTAGTTCACGCAGAATGCATTTTAGTGATACTGGAAACCGAGGCGAATCAAGGCAAGAAGTAAAGGCAACGTTTCGTCGAGACGACTCAACTGATGTGCGTGGTCAAAGTTTTCGAGTAAATTTCAACAGAAACAGTGATCCGGTACAATATCCTAGAGTCAGTTTTCATTCAGAAAATGTTAAAAATGTTCGTCAAACTTCCACGAATTCTCAGCCCGAATTCAGTAACGCTCACGATGACAATATTTCCAAATATGGTCATAGTTTCAACTGGAGTAATTCTAGTAATCGTCAACTTCTAAACAATATCGATTTCCGAAGACGACAAAATCAAGAACCAATGAGGGATTTCAATTTACGGCCATCCCTGTTATCACAACCGAATGTCGGTAATCAATTTCAACAACCTAGTGTTGTTTCTAATCGTAAATCTGGATACGTTTCAAATACATCGTCAACATTGACAAAAACGCAAATTGCTGCACGTCACGTATTCAAAGATCTGCCGGAATTCAATGGAAGGGTAGAAGATTGGCCAATATTTCTTAGTGCTTTGAAAAATTCTACAGAAGCTTGCGGGTTTACCGACAGTGAAAACTTAGGGCGGTTACAAAAAAGTCTGAAAGATGATGCGAAAGATTTGGTACACAGTCGACTGATACATGCCAGTGCAGTACCTGGTGTAATAGAGACGTTACATTTGATGTTTGGAAGACCAAATTTGATAATACACAAACTTTTGGACAAAATCAACAAAATGCCGTCACCGAAAAATGACGATTTGAGTTCATTAATTAAATTTGCAATATCTGTTCAAAATTTGTGTGGCACCATTGAATCATCTGGACAACTAGAATATCTGCAAAATCCGATTTTAATGCAAAATTTGACTGACAAGTTGCCAACACAAATTCAGTTAAATTGGGCTTATTTCAAGTTTGGTGCTGAAAATGTGAGTTTGTCAATGATGGGTCAATGGCTGTACGAATTGGCACGGGTAGCTACGGATGTAGTTAATCCCTCAGCTTTGAAGTTCTATGATAAAAAGGATCGAAAAGAAAGACAGAAAGAACCGCAATCGCTACATTCAAACGCTCAGTCCGAAAATGGTACCATAAAGAAACATGTGTCTAAATTTGAAGGGAAATCGACATGCCGCGGATGCAATTCTAATTTCAATCACAAACTGGACAACTGCAAAAAGTTCAAAGAAATGTCGGTAGAGGATAGATGGACTTTAGTAAAAAGGTCAAAAATTTGTGGTCGTTGCTTCGAAAATCATCACTACTTCAAGTGTCCGTCAAAGAAAAAATGTGGCCACGAAGGTTGTAATGCAAATCATCATATTTTGTTACACAATTCAACCAGTTATCAAGCTGAAACAACGAGAAGTTCAACACTTGGAGATCAAGAAAAACCACAAACATTAAATTCTCATCGATCCGTGACAGAAAACGCAAAGTTTCCAGACATTTTTCGAATAGTACCAGTTATTTTGTCAATTCATAAAAAGTCTATTCGAATATTTGCATATTTGGACGACGGATCCAATTTAACCTCATTAGAGGAAGAAGTCGCATGTAAAATTGATCTGGTTGGTACAAGGAAACCCTTGTGTGTCTTATGGTCGCTTGGAAATTCACATCAAGTTGAAGGTCAATCGAGACAAGTATCAGTGAAAATTCGTGGTGTCTTTGAAAATGCCGAGGAATATGTTTTGAATCATGTGCGGACAGTTAAAACGTTGAAACTACCTACTCAATCAATAAGCAAAAACTGGCTTCAGCAATATTCGCATCTTGAAAATATTCCAATAGCAACTTATGAAAATGCCACGCCACAAATGATAATTGGACTTCAATATTCCAAACTAATGGTTTCATTAAAAACTATTGAAGCTGGTTGGACACAGCCGATTGTATGCAAAACACGTCTGGGATGGGTCGTGCAAGGGCCTAACGACCACAAAAAGTTAGAAGTATTCCCGAAATATGGCCTCAATATGTGCGAGTGTCCTTCAAATAACAACGAATTGCATCAAATCGTAAGAGAGTTTTTTTCAATTGAAAATTTTGGCGTGAAGGCATCCAATGTTCTGGTGGAATCTCAAGAATTATCTCGAGCTAAATTTCTTTTAGAGACAACGATTACGAAACTAAAAAATCGTTACGTGTCATCCTTGTTGTGGTGTAAAGACAATATTGAACTACCAAATAGTTTCGGGATGGCCATGAAACGACTTTTATGTGTTGAATCTCGATTAAAAAAAGATCCGATCTTGGCTGACAAAATGCAACTTTATATCGCAGATTTCGTCAATAAAGGTTATATCCGGAAGTTGTCATCGCTTGAACAACATAACGTTGGCCCAAGAACTTGGTATTTGCCAATATTCCCTGTGTTTAATATAAAAAAGCCAGACAAGTTGAGAATAGTATGGGATGGTGCAGCCAAAGTCAACGGTCAATCGTTGAATTCCAACTTACTGGTCGGACCAGATTTATTAGTACCTCTTCCCGACATACTACGTCGCTTCAGATTGAGGAAAATTGGTATCACTGGCGACATCAAGGAAATGTTCCATCAAATTTTGGTACAAGAATCTGATCAAGACTCACAACGTTTTTTGTGGCGAGATGGGGATACTACGAGAAATCCAGATGTCTATGTTCTAAAAGTTTTGACATTTGGTTCTTCCTGTTCGCCTTCAATTGCACAATTTGTGAAAAATAAAAATGCAATGGAATTTCAAGAAAAATATCCTAGAGCAGTTGAAGCTATTATAAAAGGTCATTACGTTGATGATATGATCGAGAGTACGCATTCTGTTGCAGAGGCAGTTCAATTAGTCCAAGAGGTGCAGTATATTCATCAACATGCCGGTTTTGTGCTGACAAGTTTTACTTCAAATTCTTCAGATGTTCTCAAAGCCCTTGATAGTAATCATGAAAGCACCACGAAGATTTTGGATGACAAGAACCACTTTACAACCGAACGAGTTTTGGGATTGTATTGGAACACAGAGTTGGATATATTTACATATTGTCTCAAATATGTGAAAATTGAATTTCAATCGAATAACTACACTCCAACTAAACGAGAAATTTTGAGTGCAGTTATGTCAATCTTCGATCCTTTGGGATTTCTCGCACACTTCGTAATATTCGCTAAAGTATTATTACAAGATATTTGGCGCCTTAAAGTTGAATGGGACGAAGTCCTCCCGGACTCGTTGAAGCATAAGTGGAAATTATGGCTGGATCATTTACCTGCAGTGGAAAAAATTCATATTCCACGACTTTATTCTACAAGGTTGTCACCTTTATTGCCGAAGTCGGTACAACTTCACATATTTGTTGACGCAGGTTTGGAAGCGTATGCTGCTGTAGCATATTTTCGTATTGAGAATGACACTGGTGTTGATATTTGCCTCGTCGAAGCAAAAACCCGAGTTGCACCAATTAAGCCTATTTCTGTACCACGATTGGAGCTTCAAGGAGGAGTACTGGGTACTCGACTCGCTGATAGCATCGTTAATAGTCACAATAGCCTTTGTATCAATAAAATAATTATTTAGTGCGATTCCAGAACTGTATTGTCTTGGATATATTCGGACCTACGAAGGTATAATCAGTTTGTTGCATTTCGTGTTGCGGAAATTTTGGACTCTCCTCATGTTATCGAATGGCGTTGGATACCGTCAAATGAGAACGTCGCAGATGAAGCAACAAAGTGCAAGAAAATAATGGCTTTGAACATGTCATCACGATGGTTCATGGGACCAGAATTTTTGCGAAAAGAAGATTCTAATTGGACTTTTGAATTGAACGATCCAGAATTTGTAACAAGTGAAGAAATTCGACCGTTATATTTGTTGGCACACTTGGAAGTACCCGTAAGTGAATTTATTGATTTTAAAAGATTTTCCAATTGGCAACGGTTAGTTCGTACGGTCGCTTATATATTGAGATTCGTTCATAACTCAAAATCCGGATTTGCTCAGCGAGATTTTGATTTATTTTCATCCCATGAGTTACTTATGGCTGAATCGCTCTTGTATAGAAAGATGCAGTTTGATAGTTTTCAAGAGGAGCTCGTCATAATTCGATATAATGAAACTGCACCGGCCGACCAGCAAAAAGAATTTCCGAAGAATAGTTTCATTCGAACTTGTTCGCCCTACTTGGACGAAAATGGGGTGATGAGAGTGAAAGGCCGAATTGATGCGGCTGCAATTTCTGAAATAGCTAGACGACCGATAATTCTGGATCGGCACCACTATGTGACTTATTTGATCGTTAACTATTATCATAAAAAATACAAGCATTTGCATCATCAGACGGTGCTAAACGAAATTAGGCAAAAATTTTGGGTTCCGAGATTACGTGTCGTATTGGGTATAATTCGCAATAATTGCCAGAAGTGTAAAAATACAGCAGCTGTTCCTAATAATCCTGAAATGGCTCCTTTACCTCAATCTCGATTAGCAATTCATACGAAACCATTTACGTTTGTTGGAATTGATTACTTTGGTCCGATTCATGTTGTTTTTGGTAGAAGCACGATTAAGAGATGGGGAGTTTTGATAACTTGTCTTACGACCCGTGCAATTCATCTAGAAATCGCTCATTCTTTGAACACGGACTCGTGCATCATGGCAATCCATAATTTTATAGCACGGAGGGGGCAACCAAAAAAAATTTTATTCCGACAACGGAACAAACTTTCATGGAGCTGATAATGTCCTCAAAGAAGAATTTAAAAAATTGGATAAAGGTCACATTCAGGAAAAATTCACTTCATCGGAGTTTTCTTGGACATTTAATCCGCCAGCAGCTCCACATATGGGAGGAAGCTGGGAGAGAATGGTTCAAGTGGTTAAAAAATGTTTAGAGGCATCGATGACATCAAGGCATCCAACTGACGAAGTCTTAAACAATTTATTCATTGAAGCCGAGAATATTGTTAATTCAAGGCCATTAAGTTATGTTTCGTTAGATTCTCCACACGATGAAGTTTTAACCCCAAATCACTTTCTCATCGGCTCATCTAATGGTCATAAACCACCTGGCGAATTCACAAGTTCTGATTTATTGAGAAATACGTGGCGAACTGCACAAGCAATGGCAGACAAATTTTGGAACGCATTTGTATTGGAATATTTGCCTACGATCACAAAACGGGCAAAATGGTTTAAACCAACGAAATCGTTGAGCATCGACGATGTTGTATTGATCGTTGACGAGAATTTTAAACGAAATACATGGCCCAAAGGTATCATCGTTCAGATCTACAAGGATAAACACGGAACGGTAAGAAGTGCTGAGGTTCGAACCGATTTGGGAACGATTTTACGAAGGCCCGCTTCAAAACTTGCTGTTTTGGACGTTCGAGACCATTTAACCCATCAGGATAAGCTTAAGGTTAAGCTGAGAAACTCAGTTAACGGGAAGGAGAATGTTGGGCAACAATGATTTAGTTGCCAGATTCAATACCAAGTTTTGATTACCCGATTTTAGGACTACCGGAAGGTTTTATTTCTCTTTACATTTTATAAGTTTATCTGACGATCGATATGGACTTTTGTTTTTTGAATTCGTAAATGTCGAATTAATCGTTCATTTT
>CM055404.1:40038009-40075300 GCA_029228625.1 Pseudolycoriella hygida | reverse complement strand
TTTCAATTTACGGCCATCCCTGTTATCACAACCGAATGTCGGTAATCAATTTCAACAACCTAGTGTTGTTTCTAATCGTAAATCTGGATACGTTTCAAATACATCGTCAACATTGACAAAAACGCAAATTGCTGCACGTCACGTATTCAAAGATCTGCCGGAATTCAATGGAAGGGTAGAAGATTGGCCAATATTTCTTAGTGCTTTGAAAAATTCTACAGAAGCTTGCGGGTTTACCGACAGTGAAAACTTAGGGCGGTTACAAAAAAGTCTGAAAGATGATGCGAAAGATTTGGTACACAGTCGACTGATACATGCCAGTGCAGTACCTGGTGTAATAGAGACGTTACATTTGATGTTTGGAAGACCAAATTTGATAATACACAAACTTTTGGACAAAATCAACAAAATGCCGTCACCGAAAAATGACGATTTGAGTTCATTAATTAAATTTGCAATATCTGTTCAAAATTTGTGTGGCACCATTGAATCATCTGGACAACTAGAATATCTGCAAAATCCGATTTTAATGCAAAATTTGACTGACAAGTTGCCAACACAAATTCAGTTAAATTGGGCTTATTTCAAGTTTGGTGCTGAAAATGTGAGTTTGTCAATGATGGGTCAATGGCTGTACGAATTGGCACGGGTAGCTACGGATGTAGTTAATCCCTCAGCTTTGAAGTTCTATGATAAAAAGGATCGAAAAGAAAGACAGAAAGAACCGCAATCGCTACATTCAAACGCTCAGTCCGAAAATGGTACCATAAAGAAACATGTGTCTAAATTTGAAGGGAAATCGACATGCCGCGGATGCAATTCTAATTTCAATCACAAACTGGACAACTGCAAAAAGTTCAAAGAAATGTCGGTAGAGGATAGATGGACTTTAGTAAAAAGGTCAAAAATTTGTGGTCGTTGCTTCGAAAATCATCACTACTTCAAGTGTCCGTCAAAGAAAAAATGTGGCCACGAAGGTTGTAATGCAAATCATCATATTTTGTTACACAATTCAACCAGTTATCAAGCTGAAACAACGAGAAGTTCAACACTTGGAGATCAAGAAAAACCACAAACATTAAATTCTCATCGATCCGTGACAGAAAACGCAAAGTTTCCAGACATTTTTCGAATAGTACCAGTTATTTTGTCAAGTCATAAAAAGTCTATTCGAATATTTGCATATTTGGACGACGGATCCAATTTAACCTCATTAGAGGAAGAAGTCGCATGTAAAATTGATCTGGTTGGTACAAGGAAACCCTTGTGTGTCTTATGGTCGCTTGGAAATTCACATCAAGTTGAAGGTCAATCGAGACAAGTATCAGTGAAAATTCGTGGTGTCTTTGAAAATGCCGAGGAATATGTTTTGAATCATGTGCGGACAGTTAAAACGTTGAAACTACCTACTCAATCAATAAGCAAAAACTGGCTTCAGCAATATTCGCATCTTGAAAATATTCCAATAGCAACTTATGAAAATGCCACGCCACAAATGATAATTGGACTTCAATATTCCAAACTAATGGTTTCATTAAAAACTATTGAAGCTGGTTGGACACAGCCGATTGTATGCAAAACACGTCTGGGATGGGTCGTGCAAGGGCCTAACGACCACAAAAAGTTAGAAGTATTCCCGAAATATGGCCTCAATATGTGCGAGTGTCCTTCAAATAACAACGAATTGCATCAAATCGTAAGAGAGTTTTTTTCAATTGAAAATTTTGGCGTGAAGGCATCCAATGTTCTGGTGGAATCTCAAGAATTATCTCGAGCTAAATTTCTTTTAGAGACAACGATTACGAAACTAAAAAATCGTTACGTGTCATCCTTGTTGTGGTGTAAAGACAATATTGAACTACCAAATAGTTTCGGGATGGCCATGAAACGACTTTTATGTGTTGAATCTCGATTAAAAAAAGATCCGATCTTGGCTGACAAAATGCAACTTTATATCGCAGATTTCGTCAATAAAGGTTATATCCGGAAGTTGTCATCGCTTGAACAACATAACGTTGGCCCAAGAACTTGGTATTTGCCAATATTCCCTGTGTTTAATATAAAAAAGCCAGACAAGTTGAGAATAGTATGGGATGGTGCAGCCAAAGTCAACGGTCAATCGTTGAATTCCAACTTACTGGTCGGACCAGATTTATTAGTACCTCTTCCCGACATACTACGTCGCTTCAGATTGAGGAAAATTGGTATCACTGGCGACATCAAGGAAATGTTCCATCAAATTTTGGTACAAGAATCTGATCAAGACTCACAACGTTTTTTGTGGCGAGATGGGGATACTACGAGAAATCCAGATGTCTATGTTCTAAAAGTTTTGACATTTGGTTCTTCCTGTTCGCCTTCAATTGCACAATTTGTGAAAAATAAAAATGCAATGGAATTTCAAGAAAAATATCCTAGAGCAGTTGAAGCTATTATAAAAGGTCATTACGTTGATGATATGATCGAGAGTACGCATTCTGTTGCAGAGGCAGTTCAATTAGTCCAAGAGGTGCAGTATATTCATCAACATGCCGGTTTTGTGCTGACAAGTTTTACTTCAAATTCTTCAGATGTTCTCAAAGCCCTTGATAGTAATCATGAAAGCACCACGAAGATTTTGGATGACAAGAACCACTTTACAACCGAACGAGTTTTGGGATTGTATTGGAACACAGAGTTGGATATATTTACATATTGTCTCAAATATGTGAAAATTGAATTTCAATCGAATAACTACACTCCAACTAAACGAGAAATTTTGAGTGCAGTTATGTCAATCTTCGATCCTTTGGGATTTCTCGCACACTTCGTAATATTCGCTAAAGTATTATTACAAGATATTTGGCGCCTTAAAGTTGAATGGGACGAAGTCCTCCCGGACTCGTTGAAGCATAAGTGGAAATTATGGCTGGATCATTTACCTGCAGTGGAAAAAATTCATATTCCACGACTTTATTCTACAAGGTTGTCACCTTTATTGCCGAAGTCGGTACAACTTCACATATTTGTTGACGCAGGTTTGGAAGCGTATGCTGCTGTAGCATATTTTCGTATTGAGAATGACACTGGTGTTGATATTTGCCTCGTCGAAGCAAAAACCCGAGTTGCACCAATTAAGCCTATTTCTGTACCACGATTGGAGCTTCAAGGAGGAGTACTGGGTACTCGACTCGCTGATAGCATCGTTAATAGTCACAATAGCCTTTGTATCAATAAAATAATTATTTAGTGCGATTCCAGAACTGTATTGTCTTGGATATATTCGGACCTACGAAGGTATAATCAGTTTGTTGCATTTCGTGTTGCGGAAATTTTGGACTCTCCTCATGTTATCGAATGGCGTTGGATACCGTCAAATGAGAACGTCGCAGATGAAGCAACAAAGTGCAAGAAAATAATGGCTTTGAACATGTCATCACGATGGTTCATGGGACCAGAATTTTTGCGAAAAGAAGATTCTAATTGGACTTTTGAATTGAACGATCCAGAATTTGTAACAAGTGAAGAAATTCGACCGTTATATTTGTTGGCACACTTGGAAGTACCCGTAAGTGAATTTATTGATTTTAAAAGATTTTCCAATTGGCAACGGTTAGTTCGTACGGTCGCTTATATATTGAGATTCGTTCATAACTCAAAATCCGGATTTGCTCAGCGAGATTTTGATTTATTTTCATCCCATGAGTTACTTATGGCTGAATCGCTCTTGTATAGAAAGATGCAGTTTGATAGTTTTCAAGAGGAGCTCGTCATAATTCGATATAATGAAACTGCACCGGCCGACCAGCAAAAAGAATTTCCGAAGAATAGTTTCATTCGAACTTGTTCGCCCTACTTGGACGAAAATGGGGTGATGAGAGTGAAAAGCCGAATTGATGCGGCTGCAATTTCTGAAATAGCTAGACGACCGATAATTCTGGATCGGCACCACTATGTGACTTATTTGATCGTTAACTATTATCATAAAAAATACAAGCATTTGCATCATCAGACGGTGCTAAACGAAATTAGGCAAAAATTTTGGGTTCCGAAATTACGTGTCGTATTGGGTATAATTCGCAATAATTGCCAGAAGTGTAAAAATACAGCAGCTGTTCCTAATAATCCTGAAATGGCTCCTTTACCTCAATCTCGATTAGCAATTCATACGAAACCATTTACGTTTGTTGGAATTGATTACTTTGGTCCGATTCATGTTGTTTTTGGTAGAAGCACGATTAAGAGATGGGGAGTTTTGATAACTTGTCTTACGACCCGTGCAATTCATCTAGAAATCGCTCATTCTTTGAACACGGACTCGTGCATCATGGCAATCCATAATTTTATAGCACGGAGGGGGCAACCAAAAAAAATTTTATTCCGACAACGGAACAAACTTTCATGGAGCTGATAATGTCCTCAAAGAAGAATTTAAAAAATTGGATAAAGGTCACATTCAGGAAAAATTCACTTCATCGGAGTTTTCTTGGACATTTAATCCGCCAGCAGCTCCACATATGGGAGGAAGCTGGGAGAGAATGGTTCAAGTGGTTAAAAAATGTTTAGAGGCATCGATGACATCAAGGCATCCAACTGACGAAGTCTTAAACAATTTATTCATTGAAGCCGAGAATATTGTTAATTCAAGGCCATTAAGTTATGTTTCGTTAGATTCTCCACACGATGAAGTTTTAACCCCAAATCACTTTCTCATCGGCTCATCTAATGGTCATAAACCACCTGGCGAATTCACAAGTTCTGATTTATTGAGAAATACGTGGCGAACTGCACAAGCAATGGCAGACAAATTTTGGAACGCATTTGTATTGGAATATTTGCCTACGATCACAAAACGGGCAAAATGGTTTAAACCAACGAAATCGTTGAGCATCGACGATGTTGTATTGATCGTTGACGAGAATTTTAAACGAAATACATGGCCCAAAGGTATCATCGTTCAGATCTACAAGGATAAACACGGAACGGTAAGAAGTGCTGAGGTTCGAACCGATTTGGGAACGATTTTACGAAGGCCCGCTTCAAAACTTGCTGTTTTGGACGTTCGAGACCATTTAACCCATCAGGATAAGCTTAAGGTTAAGCTGAGAAACTCAGTTAACGGGAAGGAGAATGTTGGGCAACAATGATTTAGTTGCCAGATTCAATACCAAGTTTTGATTACCCGATTTTAGGACTACCGGAAGGTTTTATTTCTCTTTACATTTTATAAGTTTATCTGACGATCGATATGGACTTTTGTTTTTTGAATTCGTAAATGTCGAATTAATCGTTCATTTTTAGTCGATATCGTGTTAAAGAATTAAATAGTTCAGATAAAGGTTGCTCTATTCGGTGTGATTTTGTAATTTGATATAAAATTTTGCTGTGAAGTAAGATGAAGTTATGAGAATGGGAATTATTATTTTCTTATTTGAATTCTTAAATTTTTTGCAGAACTCAATGTGAATTTAGTCATTTTCTATTTGTACGTAACGTACATATCGTTTTGGATTGTTTATATGACGAGTAAGCAAAATTTGTTTTCTAGAAAATATTTTATTTTGGGGTTAGAATGTATTGTTCATTCCACCCATTTCCATACATTCGCTTTTTTTATTTTTTGTTGTTTATATTCAGGATTCTAAATGCAACCGAATAGTTGATCAATAGTTGTGATGGATATTTTACGTTAAGCGCACTAGAAGTATGAGAAATGTTAAATTTAATAATGAATTAACTGCTAACGTTTGTATTTATCTTAATTTTAGATTTTGAAGCTTATTTCATCTTTGTTCAATAAATGAAATTGTCTGAAAGTTCGTTTTCATGGATTTGCTATCAAAACTAGTGAAGAAAAATTTCCATTTGCAACAGATATGACAAACAGAATATATGTTGCAAAAAGACTCGATCGTATCTAAGTAAATATTGCATAACTCTGAAGTGTATGAAATGAGTTCACATTAAATAGGATTGGAAATTGCCGAAAGGGTAAGTGTAAAAGTCTCTCCAAATATTCAAGAAACCCTCAAAATAAAAAAAGGAAAAAAATTTTTGCAGACATATTTTCAAAAAATGTTGTTTGTACTACCACCAATATTAGAACCGACCTAGAGCACTTAGAAAAGGTCTCTGACCTATACTTCCATAGACAAAAAAGTTTGCCATTGACAACGATCTTCTATCACTTATAGTACTCAAAATGTTTGAATTTTTCGAAAATATATTGTCTAGATCGATCCACACTAACATTAGCGGCCATATTGGCAGGCATCACTACATACACCACACCGAAACCAACAACTTTGCCTTTGACACCGATCTTCTATCTCTTATAGTTTTCAAAATATTTGAATTTTTCCAAAATAAATTGCCTAGACCGATCCACTCTAACATTAGCGACCATCTTAGGCACGGCCCGGACCCATATTTTTTCTTGGATGCTCATAAGGTTATGATTACTTATCGAATAGAAAAAGAATCACGAAAATCGGATGGAATTTACTCGATTTATGTATAAAAAACAAGTAGGGCCCTAGTCGGTCCGCCTCTTTAGGGCTCTAGCTAGGTCCAGCGACCCAAAGCAAAAATTTTTTTTCCATAAATTGTAGGGCATTCCCAGACCTTTCGATTGAAAATTTTTTTTGAAAATGGGAAAAGATTTACTCGAGTTATGCACAAAAAACAAATAAGGCCCTTGTAGAGACTCAGTTTTAGAGCCCTGGCTGAGTCTAGGCTCTCACATTCAAAAAGGTTTCTTCCATAAATTGCAGGGAATTGATTTATCTTTCGATTAATAATTTTTTTTTGAAAATCGGAAAAGACTTACTCGAGTTGTGTACAAATGACCAAAAACCACAAAACGACCGGCGGCCCTAGCTCGGCGTCCCTTGGGCCGACGGTGCCCAGATTCAATCACATAAAAACTTTTTCGATTACCTTTCAGGGAAAAAATGATTTTGAAAACTGGTCAGGTTTCACTCAAGTTATCGTGTTGATAGACGGACACACGGTCAGACGGACAAAGTGCAAATTCGGTATCTAAGGACCAGGGTTGTATTAGCGCCGCTAGTCATTAGCGTCGCTATTAGCGTCGCTACTAGCGCCGCTAGTAGCGACGCTAAAATATGAAATTGCTCGCTAATAGCGACTAGCGCTTAATGCTCACCATGGGTCAGTTTGACCTGTGACCCCAATTGCTTTTCATTCGGAATGTTATCAATTCAAATCGTTTGAAAATCATAGTAGACAATTCATTAATTGCAAATGCTATCGTGACCGAACTGAAACCCAAACAGTGAACGCAAAAACGCAGTAGACTTTTCCAATGGCAGAGAAACAAGTTGAGGAATCCATCAATGAATTGATGGATTCAAATGAAAATATTGAAAACATCGCAACAAAAACAACTACACGATATAATTCTAAAAGGAAAAGAAGAAGTGACGTCTGGCACCATTATTCAACTCTGTCAGTTCTTGACAAAGGTGTGCAAACGGAATATGCTCAATGTAATTATTGCTCAGCGTAAGTTTACTTAAATCCATTAATGCGTCCCTTCTCGCTAACGATGCTTAATTAAAGAAAATACAAAGTCGCTGGAAAGTCGAATGCTGGCACAGGTAACTTAAGGACACATTTACAAAAACATCCAGACAAATATGCCGTCAATGTAGAAACGAAGGCTGAAGAAGGCTTTGTATGTCACAAAATGAATAAAAAACGTTCTGAATGTTAAAGTTGTATCATGAAATAGGTTTTTTCTCAAGAAGTGTTTCGACAAGCATTGCTGAAGTGGGTAGTGCTAGACGATCAACCGTTTACGGCCGTCCAGCACAAAGCTTTTTTAAATTTACTGGGTACATTAAATCCTGAACCTTTATCTGTCTCTGACAAAACTATCAAAAGAGATATGATGAAGGCTTTTTTGGATGAATTAGAAAAAAACAAATCGCGTATAAATGACACTCCCGGAAGAATTTCGTTTACAATTGATGGTTGGTCATCGAAGAACGTCTTGTCATTTCTCGCTATCCGAGCGCACTTTATAAACATTGAATGGGCATACGAATCCTTACTGTTGGATTTTATTGAAGTCGATAGTCACAAGGGCATTGATTTAAAGGAAAGTTTTCTTGGCTGCTTGAAGCGCTATGACATTCATCTATCGAAAGTTATGGCAATCACAATGGATAATGTTGAATCGAACAGTACTTTCATGGACCATATGCAAACTTACGGAAATAAAATTCAGACGAATTTTTTATCACATGGTAATCGAGTAAGGTGCTTAGCTCATGTGCTCAATTTAGGAGTTCAAGATATCATGGCGTCTTTGTCAATAAGGAAAGAAACTGATACACCCGAGAATGAGGAAGATTTGCCTGATGAGGTTAGTGTAGCTCAAAATTCTATCAACTAATTAGCTTGATCGTATGTACAGGAACACGTTGACGAGGATGTCGATTTAACAGCTGAAGATGAATTCAATGATAGTGACACAGTTCACGTAGACCAAGATGAAGAAAACAGTCGGTTTACAATTTCTCAGCTTCGGGAGCTTGTCAGGAAAATACGAAAGTCTAGTTTGAAAAGAAATCAGTTACGAAAGATGTGTAAACTTTGTGGTGTGGATTATTTGACACCGATAATTGATGTATCCACACGTTGGAACTCGACTTACGAAATGATTGAGCGGACATCCAAATTGAAAAAACCTTTACTAGCTCTATGCTCTAGTGTGAAATCTCTTCGTTCATACATAATAACCGAAGGTCAATGGTCCAAATTGAACAAATTGTGCATTCTACTCAAGAAATTTGACAGGTCGACAAATCTTGTCAGTATGGAACGCCATCCTACAATTTGTTCATACTTACCAACTCTCAAATGGCTGTCTGATTCCCTAAAAAAATTCATTCGAGATAATCCAGGACAGCTAGCAGATGCTGCAGCAAAAGGGTTAGAAAAAATCGAAAAATACGAAGACAAATTAGATATCAACAACTCGTTACTTCCCTACGCAGCCGTGTTCATTAACCCAGCCTTGAAATTAAATTATTTCAGAGAGCATAATTACCGAAATATTAAAGAAATTCAACGGCAAATTACTGAATTTTTTGAACGGAACTATTCTACTACACGTGAAAATTGTGATCCGAAAGAAGACCTCGAATCGGATGATGAATTTTATTCTCACATGTATAAGCGCGCCAAAACCAGTAAAGCCACAAAAGAAGTTCAAAGATACATTCAATTCCCTTGTCCTCGTCAAAAATTAGTCTTCTGGAGTTTTGGCGCTGTCAAGAAACTGAATTTCCTAATTTAACGAGAATGGCACGCGATATATTGGCGATTCAAAGCTCATCCGTAGCTGTAGAAAGAGACTTTTCATCAGCAGCAGATATTATTACAACGAATACGTGTGCCCTAAAAGCTGAAACAATACAAGCCCGAATGTGCATTAAATCATGGTACAAATATCAATTCAATAAAACCGGTAAGATGAACTGATCTTAAACAATTGGGCAATACAAATTGTAATGCTGTTATGTCAGTTTCTCAGAATTGAAAACAATAAGTCAATCGCACGTTGTCCATACTCTTTTACGCTTTTGTTTTATAACTTTTTTGTTTTGCTGGTGCGTACTTCGGAGGTAATAATTTCCACTCAGTAAAAACTGTTCATCAAAATATTTAAAACAGAAGTTTATTACATTCCGTTACAGATACTCATCAATTGTGTTATTAACTTATTAGTTTTTGGGCAATCACCCTCCTAGGAACTTCAAACTATGAGCATCTAAGTTGTTCGAGGAACCGACCTCAGATATCGGTTTTGTAGAATCATAATTTTGTTTACGAGTGCAAATAAACCATGTGTTAGAATATGTACCGCCATCCTTTGTTTTGAGTTGCAATCTCTCACTAAACTTTTTGTTAATCAAAACTTAATGGATTGTAAATAAATTTTATAAAAAGAACTTACACATGTTTTCGTTACATCGAGTGTTCGCAACTAACTTTCAAAATGTTGAACAAAACAACGTGTAATATTGCTTAAACTGCTTTGTTGTCAAACGGTTGTCAGTAACAAATTGTTTTTGAGAGTGACACAAAGATGGCAGCAGGGAAGAAAATTATTTCATGTCCAGTTTCATATCAGGTTTTAGTTTGAAAAAACGAATACGAAATGAATATAAGAGTCAGACGAATTACAAACTGAAGAAGTAGGTCAGTTTTCAGGTTGTTGCTAACTCATTCGCTAATATAATTGTGACTATTTTACTCGTAAAAATGGAAATTTATATTTTTTTATGAATTCAAATCAGTCGTTGTAACTTTATGCGAGTTGCGAGTTGTAGCGTTAGCGTTTGAAATGTTTTTGGTTTTTATTAGATTTCGTAACGTTGCAGCCTTGTTGCCATCGTTGCGTTCAACTCCATTTCAGTCCAGTAAAAGTAAAATACGGGTTTATATCAAAAGAAAGAGACTGAACAGCTAAGTAATTACACATCATAGTTTCGCAGGGTACGTGTTTTCTTGACAGCTCATAAGGTAGGGGAACCCGGAGAGTCTACACATTTTTAACATTTAAGTTGCGGTCCTACCAGCCAGCTCTAGAACGTAGCCTGGTGTCGAAAAGTGATGTAAGTAAAAGTTGAAGCCAGTAGCGTCTACTCTATGGTACAATACAAACATAAGAAGGCAGTCTCGTGCCGAAAGTGGAGTATACCAGCCAGCGAGGAGGTATTAACAGTAGCTTAATACAACGCACTAATTTTTATATTGGCACCAGGCTGCTACTGCCATCTACATTTCCGCAGCCTGGTGCCAAAATGAAAATTAGTGCATTGTATTAAGCTACTGTTAATACCTCCTTGCTGGTTTTATTATTATTGTTTTTATACTCCGTTTTTTCGCACAAGGCTGCATTCTTTATACCATTGAATCATGACAAAGTACGCCAGGTGTCAATCTAAAATATATTGTGCCTTAAAGTACTAGTTACTGGCTTCAACTTTCTCTTACATCACTTTTTGACACAAGGCTGCCCGGTTAAAATTTCTGAAGATCTTCAGAAAAATTGCAGCTAGGTATGCCTTTGACTTCTTGAAAACAAATATTAACTGACAAAAACGATACGTAAAAAACGTATGCGGATTATGTCAGCGTGGATAGGAATAAAAAATTTGCAAAAAAATTCTATTTAGCGAGCGTTAGCGACCGCTATTAGCGCGCTAATTTCTTTCCGATTAGCGAAAGACGTTAGCGACGCTAATATTTTCTAAAATTAGCGTTAGCGTCGCTAAAAAAAGTCATTAGCGAGCACAACCCTGCTAAGGACCATGAAACGAAAAAGTAACCAACTCCGGGTTTGAAATTCGCTCATTTCTATATTTAGATACGTTCGAGTCTTTTTGCAAAATCTATTCTTTTTGCCATATCTATTCTGATACCAAGGGTCGTACTCAAATTTCGGTAATCCTTATAAGGACATAAGGACATTTTTTGTATTTAAAAGTAAGGAGAATAAAGGACAAGTTTTGAAGAGGAAAAACTCGTTTAATAGGAGAATTTGTTGCTGTACCGTGAAGAAGTTAGTGGAAGCAGCTAAACTAAACCACACTAGCCTGTGACCACCACTAAGCCTCGAGGTCGAAACAGCTTCTGTTCTTCCAATGGATTTACTTAACGTGAAATTTGTGAGGTGTTTTCGCTTTCTAATGAATGGAAAGTAGTTAAGCTTTTCAAACGTCTTGTAAAAGGGTCAAACGTTTGGGTCGTTTGGGAACGAAAAGAAAGTTCTTTTCTGACAGCTTTCGAACATATTAAATTACAATTTATCGCCCTTTCGGGTTATTCAAAGAATTTATTTAACTTAATTGCTGCAGAAGTAAACCTTCAGTTGTCCTTGCTTTTCCTACGCATGCAATTAATTGATAGCTAAAAATAAAGAATTCGAAAAAGAAAAAGTTGTTAAAACAAGGGGCTGCCGCCCCCTGGACCCCCATTTTTTCTTTCACCGTCTGCGGTGCGTCAATCTCAACTCACTGCGTCCTATTTCGCCGCACTTTGACTCCACAGGGACTCCGCACCCAAATCCCCGAGCGCACAGGGACTCCGCCCCCAAATCCCCGAGCGATCAATTCTTTATTTTTCGCGGTCATTTCTTATTTTAGATTATCAGTTTAAATTCTTCCTCTTTTCTTATAACCCCATACATCGTTGATATAATCCCGAATAAGTACGGGTTGAGCCGCTTTCTAGTAAGATTATTTTACGTCGTTTGATTTTCGAGTCTTTTTCTTGAAGAAAGTTGCAGGTGAAAATTCCTTTCCTCCTTTCATCTGAGGTCGCGGTGTGATGTGCTATGTCTCAACTTTCGTCCGGAATCAACGTTAAAATGAATCTTAAGGATGCCTTAGGTGGTCTGAATTTTTACTTTTTCAGATTAGAAAAGTTGTAGTCAGGATACAAAATCAGGACAAAACTGAAAAAGTATGACAAATAAGGAAATAAATACAAGTACGACCCCAGTGATACGTACGGGTCTTTGGTTATGTTTTATACGGTCAATATAGCTAGAACGCATTTTTTAAACTCCACACTTCAGATCAACTAAAAAAGTGTACCAGCGTGAATGCGGAAAAAATTCTAGAGATTTACCAGGCAAGTCCTAAAACACAAAGATTGTTTGTGTACCATGAGACCTACTAATAGCTAAAGTGCATCACCACAAATTTTCCAATGTACATTTGTGTATACAAAGAAATACAACGAAATAAATCCACAACATTCATTTTAATTTGACATTAATTGGCTGCCCACCAGTACAACTTTTGTTAGATTTTGTGTAATCAAACAATTAATTTTCAACATGTGTTATGAAAATGCATCGAATTATGAATTCATCGGAATCGAACATCAAATATGTAAACTCTGTACACTGAATCAAATTGAGTCTTGAAATGCATATAATCATATCCATTTTGCATATTTATTATCATGTTCTTTGAATATTCAATTGATACCAGATTTACACTCACTGGCGATGAATATATCGTTTAGTTGTTAAATAAAACGATGATTTCATTGTGAGGAATGTATTCGTCCAGTTTGTCGTATTAGGCCCGTAGCCAGGAAAAAGCCTCAGGGCAGGCGCTACAAATTATCCGATAGTCGAATTTTTTTTTGAGAACTATGAAAGTGTTGACACGCATACTCAACGAATCTTACAATTTCACAGAAAAAACTTTTTCTATGAAGAGGAATTGCTCCTGGTTACATGCAATGGTGACACAGTGTTGTAGATGTTCAATACAGTCACTGTGCTCTACGTACGGTGTACACGAAACACTAACACAATATATAACCAGTAGTAAGGCTTCATAGCAAGCTGAGTCCTGCTAGATACGGGCCTGTGTCGTATGATGTTGGTGATATCAAAAATGCATTGAAAAAGGAAAATCTTTTTATCATTTTTAAATTATCTGACAAAACAATATGAAAGATCAAAAAAGACAAAAGTGAAGTAAAAAGAAAATTGTCGTACGCACACACCGGTTAATACATATGCAAATTAGTAACCAGGCCACTGATCGCTTTTCAAAAGAGTTTCGCATGCAATATTCCTATAATTTCGTCCTATACCATGTTATGCAGATTCAAAAAGAGAATTTGTTTGCATAAACTTTTCATGCAGAAACAAGTTACCAAGCTCCATGTTAAATAATTTCGCCCAGATTAGTTGCGTGAAAACAAATTAGATGAGCAATTTATTCTGGACTAAGCAAGTGAAACTTTCGGATATATCCATCGATGTTAACTTATAGTTACATGCAACGAACGTAAAAGCTATGGGACGTAGTGGTCATATTTTAGTTAAAATTCCCAAGCAATTTTCGTGTCTGGAAATTAATGAAATTAATGTCAGCAAATTTACAAAAGAAATGAGCCAGGATTATGACTAGATAAATCAGACAGCGTTGCCGTTAGTTAGATCGAATATTAAAAGGTAGGCTTGGGTCCTTTTTTCTGATTTTATGAATGCATGGTAAAGATGGTAGGATTAAAGGTGATGTGGTTAAAGGTATGGCATGTGGTTATGTAATCCACTGAACGTTTCATGTTACCTTCGGTTTTGGTCATAATGACCCAATGCGGACATTAAATTGATACAATTTCAAATTTTGTGAAGGTTTCAGCTATTGAAGCGACTGAATAATCATGCATATCGGAGTTAGAAGCTAAAGAGTGTTTTTTAAAAGTTTGTGGTGGAATTTCGGAGTTGAAGGAGGAGTGAAGGGTGTGGAGTTTAAGACATCGATTTTAGGTACAGTGTTTAGGGTGTGAATTTGTTTAGGATAATTTGGGTTAAGTTAGAAATTGCATACCTTGATACCTAAGTATTTAGGGTGACTGTCCTACTGTCTGGGTGTCCCACCCTCCCCACACTTACGGAAAGGTATAATACAAGCGACAGGCAATTTTACCTGGGTGCTTTCCTGATCCCTAGATCTTGAGATCCTTCACTATCGAAATTTGTGTTTAACTTAATACATTTTCGCCTTTATTTATGCAAGGTAAGCTTGAGGCTCTGAGTAAAGACATAAAATGTCACACGATGGGAGAAACAGATTAAAGGGCAGGCTGAGGTTAATAGAGGTGAGTGTTGAGAGATACCCGATACCCGATACCCGGTACGAAAAAACCCGAACCAAACCCGAATCAATTTTATCGGGTTGACGGGTTAGCGGTTTTTCAAAATCGAATCGGGTCAGGTTTTTGTAATTATTTGACAAAAAACCCGGTAAGTTTTTTCCATGAAATTATAGTAAATAATGAGAAAATTACGCGTACTAGTATTGGTATATTGAATCATTAAATTAAAACAACGTTTTGCCATGCCATGTCACAATCCGAAAGATTTTGACCGCAGTAACAGATTTGAAAAGTGAAAATTTTCCGAACAGTTTACCCTTGAAATTAAATTATGGAAACGAAATGTTCGTTTGGATACAAGTACGGAAAAGTAGCCTCATGACTTAGATGGTTTTGATGAAGGTATGTGGCAGCGTAATTAGATAGGGTATGATGGGATAGGGTAATAGTTATATTTTTCGGTGTAACTTGATGCATGAAAGTTTTGTTTAAAATTTATTTGTTCGATGTAAAGTAATTTTAGTTAATTTATGCTTACCTCATTGCGATATGGGTATTTGGCACGAGTTTAGTATACACCGCGTTGCACAAGTGATTTTTATAGCACACGTCTTAATTTTCCTTATTCGCTACGATCGTAAGAAAAACTTACAATTGGTTGGGAGATGAGCGGGTCGACCATTTTTCAAAACCCGACCCGGACCGAACCCGACCCGATTAAAATTTTCGAAACCCGAAACCCGAACTGTTTCAAAACCTGACCCGATAAAATTTTTCGAAACCCGAAACCCGAATTCTTTCAAAACCCGACCCAGACCGAATCCGACCCGATTAAAATTTTCGAAACCCGAAACCCGAACTGTTTCAAAACCCGACCCGATAAAATTTTTCGAAACCAGAACTGTTTCAAAACCCGACCCGGACCGAACCAGACACTCAAGTTTTTCGAAACTCACAACGCAAATTACTTCGAAACAAAAATTATTTCAAGGCCCGACGTCTGCATTCTTTACGGACCTTAGACTAAAACAAAATTCGTGTAATGTAAGATGAAAAAATTTAGACGACTTTTGTAAAATATAAAAAGTCAATAAAGGATCGGGATCGAATAAAATGATACAACAACCCGACCCGGACCGAACCCGACCCGATAAAATTTTTCGAAACCCGAAACTCGAACTGTTTCCAAACCCGGCCCGGACCGAGCCCGACTCGATTAAAATTTTCGAAACCCGAAAAAAACAATTCGGGTTCGGGTTCGGGTCGGGTTTTTCGAAGTTTCGGGCAACCCGCTCATCTCTAAATTGGTGCTGCAAAAATCGACTTTGCAGCACGGTGTCAGGACTATATTTTGGAAATGTAATTCTCATGATCAGTCAAATAGATTTTGTACGTGTAAGAATGTTGTGTGAACATAACATAACACATACACGTAAAAAACCGCATTTTGGTGCAATGGTCCATGGCTATTTTGACAAGTTAATTTTAACAGACGTAAAACGTAATTGTAAGCAATAAATTATTCTACGGCATAACTTCAAAACGTACCGTTTTTTTTATTTTGTTGTTTTTCTTGAAAAAAATTACAAAATTTTAGCCTCATTTGACAGCCGCAAACAAACTGACGGAGGCCGAATGTACTACCGAGTAGTATTTACTGTGTTATGAGCGGTCTGTACGCTGGAAATCAAAAACTTTACAATTTTTAGGGTCATTAAGAGTTACATTGTTGTTTGAAATTCAATTTAAGTGTCCGCCATCGCTCATTTTTTTCGTTTTCGGCGGCTGTACTAACTGAACTGCTCCTTTCATTTATTACTTTAATTAATTTTATAAAAAAATTGGTGCATTTTTCGGGCATGTCGTAAAACAACTTTTTGTTTAAAATAATATTTTACGTCACTTTTGTCGAAATAGCCATTATCCATTGTTATATATGTTCGATATTGTGATAAGTTCTCTGTATGGTGCAGCACGAAAACCAACACCTTCGAGACTTCTCTCTGTAGATAATGTTACACAAAATATTTTTAGCGATATTTTCTTCATTTGGTTCAGTTTTTTTCTTGTTTTCGGGTCGGGTCGGGTTTCAGTTTGTTCGGATTACAGGGTTGTCGGGTTTTTGAAAATTGAACTGGGTCGGATCGGGTTACAGTTTGTTCGGGTTATCGTGTTTTTGAAAATAGATTAGGGTCGGGCTCGGGTTTCTAAAAAAGGCCGACCCGCTGACCTCTAATAGCGGAGTCTCACAGCCGCGTTCCGCGTTGTTTAATCTTGACCGATTGGAAGAGTATTCTTGCGTTACATACTTTATGAACTTGTAGTAGAGGTGTGCGGATTGCCCGAAACCCGTAAAAAACCTGACTCGAACCCGAATTGCTTTTCACTTGTTCGGTTTGGGCCAGGTTAGGGTTGAGAAAAGCTCGGGCGGGTCGGGTCTGGGTTTCTTTTTCGCCGTGGCGTGTTTTCAATAAATTTTCAACTCTTTATTTTTCGAATAAAAGCAAGACAACAATAAATTGTTACTATTCTTCATCATAACATACACCTTACATTACAATCACACCCAAAGATAAGCTACAAGATATGCATTGTACACAATAACGAATATCATTATTATCAAGACGACAAGAAATCTTTCTCTTGAAGCAAATATAGAAAATTTCATTATAAAACTGCCTTAGATGTAGTCCCATTTCAATGTAATCGTTTCAAGAAAACTTATGCATCGTTCTGGATTTTTTCAAACAGCTGGCAACTAGGGTAATAGTGCTTGAAATTAAAGTCTAATTTCGATTTTAAATCGAGGTCGAGTCGGATCGGGTTTCAGATTTTTTCATTCGGGTCAGGCCGGGTTCGGGTTTAAATTTTGAATTGGGTTCGGGTCGGGTCGGGTTTCACATTTGTTAAGCACGGGTTGGGTCGGGTTCGGGTTTAAATTTTAGATCGGGTTCGAACCGGGTTGGGTACTTGTAGTAACATAAATTGCACTAGTATGAGAAGCGGCTTACATGGTTGCATTTAACACAGCAGTGATCTCATCCTAATTTTATAACGTTAACATATAGGTTACTTATAAACTGTAAAGTGTGACATAACATTTTACCTTCATCTTCAACTAACGAGTTTGAAATTAATAATCACTTTAAAGTTTACGTCTGAGCAAACTGCTGTTAATTATTGAAGGTTGAAAATTAGGGTACGCCCAAATCAGTAACATCAACGTTTTTCGCACGGGTCGTAAGTGTCGCGTTAAGTACACATTTATTGTGATTGATACAAAGATACAAAGCCACTTCGTTGCTAGTTTCATTGAGATTAATTAAGGGATAAAACGGATAAGAAAAATTACGAATTGCCTTTGAACTTAAATTTTTGTCAGTTGTTGGGATCCATTAAAATTAACAAAACGTCCATAAAATACCAGCAACAACAACTTTTTTGAACCTCATGCATATTCGTTATTTCCAGATAAACCGTTCGCTTTATTAAACAACCCCCAAAAATACATCTCTCTTCTTTCCATTTTGCCTTATTTTATTCATTCTTTAGAAATTATATACTAAATATACATGGACCGGCTGTATACATACATTTAATGTGGCATTACTTAAGATTGATCGAAATGACTTGCAACAAAATAAACAAAAAACTTAAGCACGAAACTAAATCAAAAGAGCTTAAACGCTGTGTGCCCAAAAATAATTCGTTCGTACGTTCAGTTTGGCGTTATAGGGTGTATCGTAACATCTCCGCGTATGTGAGTTAAGCTATCGAAATCGTTCCACGCTGTTTCTTACGTTTTGTTTGTGACGTATTGAAAATGGGTTGCGACGGCGTCCAAAATTTTTTCAAGAAAATCGAGAAAAATTCGAGAAATTTTCAAGAAAATTGACAAAACGCTAGAATTTAAAAAGTTTCCTACATAATCGAGAAAAGTTACTAAATTGCGGAAGAAAAACGTAATTGTAGAACTGCTTCGTTTACTTTTAAAACTTTTTGGATTTTTTGGTCTTAATTATTGTCCGACAGAAGCGATTTCGTCTGGGTTTAAGCTTTCTTGTGCGTTGCAAGATATTTGCGCTGGGTGTGGCGTTTCCTGTAAAGCAAGAGAGGTTTGTGCTGCGTCTGATGTGCTCCTTTACTGTACGACTGCTGCGTCTGATACTTTCTCACTTTGATTGTGGGTCATAGAAGAAAATTCATCAGGCGAATCTGTCATAGATGGGATTGGGTCAGAATATCTACGCAAAAATATCTCCAGTCAAAATATCTACAGGTCTATACATCTACAGGTCAATATATCTACAGGTCAATATATCTACAGGTCAATATATCTACAGGTCAACGTATCTACAGGTCAATAATATCTACTGGTCAAAATATATACGACACTAAACTCTAAAACCAAAATGTCTTTGCGGTCAGATTGGTGTAACTGTCGTGCCGCAGGCCGTGATCTTTCAGAGAAAAAAGAAGCGGATTCGAGGGGCGGCAGCCCCCGCGATGGGGGGTAAAGGGGGGTGTAACCCCATTTTTGGGGTCTAAGGGGCAGAGCCCCATGTGAGCAGTAAGTCAGTGAAGCTGCCTGCAAGGCGAAAGAAGCTTGCCGCAGGCGCGGGGGTCTAGGGGGCAGAGCCCCCTACGTCAAAAAATTCTACATAGTAACAATAATTACGAGCATCTGCCTTCACTTCTTATTTTCCACATTATTTTAGAGGTTGTAGACGTAGACAGTGTTGTTTCAGTAGATATTTTCGATTACAGACCTTTTTACATGTTGCCGTATGTATTTACGTCGTATATATTTTGGCTGTAGATATTTCGGCGTAGATATTCTGACCTAGAGCCGTCATAGATCGGTCGCTTTGTGACAATGGAGAAGCTGAAGGCGCGATGACATTTCAAGAAATGTTTTTGTACAAGAAATTAGCACAAACATAGCGATCGTGAAAGCAAGCTGAGCAATTTCTGCTTTGATTCTAAACTATTATCGCGTGCTGAAGAACTTGTGGAGCCATTTTCGACCTGAAACATCATCCGTGACAGCTTCTGAAGTCTCGCTGGTGGCGACCCCAGCATCCGAAGATGTAGGAACGAGCTTTTGACATGTCTCTACCACTAAGTTTATAAGTAATTTGAGACCCACCGAAATTACAGACTTTCTAAATTTTTGATTGGTTTTGAGGAATCATATCAACGTTGAAATCATATTGTATAAAACTTTCTCTTTTCATGACTACATTCTATTATGGGTGAATCAAACTCTTTCAGTTTGAATTTGCACTTTACAACTAGTATGATTACTAGGAGGATTAGGATGACAACATCCTTGCACAATGCTGACAATCGATCGATCAATTAATAAAAAAGACATTGCGAACTAACACTGGAATCTCAGCTTGCAGTATTTCCTCCAGTTTATCGAAGAAATCGTTTGCAATAAGCCCTAAAATGTCGCGGCAGATTTCATATTTATTACAAACAACTTTTCAAGCGCCACTTTTTAATCTTTCAGTTCTACAATTACATTTCTCTGGGGTTAGGAGCGAATGTTAAAAAAAAGTATCCCCAACCAAAATATCCCCGTGGACAAAATATCCCCAGACCCAGACAAAATAACCGGACATAATAACCACGATTTTTCCATTAAAAAAAAGGACAAAATATCCCCGAACAAAATATCCCTTCAGACAAAATATCCACACTCAAAAATTAAGAATATTCAATGTGTACTTCGCGTCGCAGGCCTGAAATAAGCAACCAAAAACAAAAAAGCAGGGTCGAGGGGCGGCGGCCCCCGAAAAGGGGGGTCAAGAGGGGGCAGAGCCTCTAGCGGGGCTTGGGGCAGCGGCCCATTAACGTAAGGCCGCCTGCAAGACTTACAAAAGCCCGCCGCAGGCGCGGGGGCGAGGGGGCAGAGCCCCCCAACACACAATATAATATCTAATTAATAATATCTACCTATATTCACCACTTCTGAGTAGACATTACATCTGGGGATATTTTGTCCGTTTTTTGTGGGATATTTTGTCTAGGGACATTTTGTCCGGGGATATTTCGTCCAGGGATATTTTGACTGGGGATAATCGGTCCTAGAGACCATTTTTCTTCCTAAATTTTAGTAAATTTTCTCGATTATGAAGGATATTTTTATATCCTAGCGTTTGGTCAATTTTCTTGAAGATTTCTCGAATTTCTTGAGATTTTCACGATTTTCTTGAAGTTTTCTCGCTTTTATTGAAATTTTCTCGATTTTCTTTCAAAAATTTCTCGAAAATATGAGAATATATAATCTGGTATCATGTTTGCTTTCAAGGTAGTCTTTTTTCAAGATCTATAAATTCAAGAAAGTTCCGAGAAAATCGAGGAAATTTCAAGAAAAACGAGAAAATTTCGAGAAATTTCAAGAAAATCGAGAAGATTTCAAGAAAATGGAGAAAATTCACGAAATTCAAGAAAACATTTTCTCGAAAATAGGCTCTGCTGTGCAACGTGTAGGTATGTTATGCGTTTTATAAACATACTTTTACCTTTTAGCATAAACTATTTATTATGCTGTATATTACACTTAAAGCTTCCACAACATAATGCACTTTATAAATTATACCTACGTATGGTACTAGTAAAGTATAAAATAATATCTCGTTAATTTTATTTATTTTTTTTTTACACAAAATAAAAAACATTCCGAAAAACACTAATTTGGGCCCCTGTAACATGTGTTTGCATAAGATAGCATTTTTAGTGTATTTTAGATATGTGTCTCATGTACACACACCGAACGTTTGTACGCTTGTATATGACAATCTAAACCAATTTTACCCAATTTGTCAATGGGATTTCTCGTCTTTAAGAGTTTAAAGGGACAAAAAATCTTGGTAGTATTTTCCATAAACGATCCTTTGCAAGAAAAAAGGGAAAAATATTCTCCAGCAGAACGCGTTTGAATTTTTAAACAATTGTGAAATAGTGTAGCAGCAATTTCGTCATCAAAATAAAATCCCATATAATGTACATCTCGAAAAATTTGTTTTTCTCTGGGTAGTAAAGATACATACAATACGATTATGTTGTCTAATTTTCATAAACAGTAAAATATCATTTGCTTTGAGAATTTGGTGTTATACCTTGCATACGTGCCATACAATAAACGAAAATAGTGAGCACTTCAGGTTATAAGCCCAGATAACAGTTGACCCCACGAAATGTACACAACGTAAAATGTGTTCATCCCATTTAATGTGCTCTAGTTCCAGAACATTTAATGTATATTAAAAAGCGCCCTTACTTACCCTTACATCTTTTCTTTGGAACTGAAGTGCATTTAATGTACATTAAATGTGAATTAGATGTACATCTGATGTACACTTAAAACACTTTGAATACACAACTAATGTACCTTTAATGTACTTTTTAGTGTGAATCACTAGCACATTTCATGTACATATTTAATTAATTAATTATAATTAATTAATTTTAATTTAGTTTTCCGACTTTTCTATTTCGGTTTTTCTTATTCTGATGATCACTACGTCCGTCCACCATTTACATTTTTTTATGCCGAGCTCTCATTTTTTTTATTAGAAAAATTTCTGCCATTATTGGTTGGTGTGTTAAATTATAGAAAGTACATAAAATGTACTTTTTTTTGTACTGAGAGAAAAATGAAAATCAAACAAACTCCACAGAGTGTTATTTAAATTTAGTTGATCGAACACACTGTAGCGGTTGTACATTTACAAAAAGGTTTTATATCCCTGCATTCAAATTATATTATCATCTTCATTGTTTAATTGTTATTTGAAATTGATTTTATGCGAAACAATAAAAATCTATTCCCCGTTAGCTTTTTTCTTTGATCACATTTTTCTTTTTTTTTCTTTTAAAATTCGATACTTTTTTAATGTTACCCAACTAAAAGCAGCCGTGATATCCATTCACGGACTAAAAATATACATTTTTGAAAAAATAAGATGAGCATTTTTCCAAGCATATAATCTAAAAATGTACATGTAGTGCAATAATTTCGAGCTTTAATGGCACAAAAAATGTGCCTTTTTTTACATTGAAAATGTACCACATCACAAGCACATTTTTGGTACATTCAATGTGATAGGAATAGTGTACACCTTAATACCACAAAAAATGTGCTTTTTATTTACATCGAAAAATGTACTACATCACAAGCACATTTTTGGTACATTCAATATGATAGGAATAGTGTACACCTTATCACGCACATAAAATGTGCGAAAAATGTACTTGTGATCTTGTGCAATAATTTTGAGTTTTAATAGCACCAAAAATGTGCCTTTTATTTACATCGAAAAATGTACTATATCACAAGCACATTTTTGGTACATTCAATGTGATAGGAATAGTGTACACCTTATCACGCACATAAAATGTGCGAAAAATGTACTTGTGACCTTTTGCAATAATTTTGAGTTTTAATACCACAAAAAATGTGCCTTTTATTTACATCGAAAAATGTACTACATCATAAGCACATTTTTGGTACATTCAATGTGATAGGAATAGTGTACACCTTATCACGCATATAAAATGTGCGAAAAATGTACTTGTGATCTAGTGCAATAATTTCGAGTTTTAATAGCACAAAAAATGTGCCTTTTATGCACATCGAAAAATGTACTACATCACAAGCACATTTTTGGTACATTCACTGTGATAGGAATAGTGTACACCTTATCAGGCACATAAAATGTGCGAAAAATGTACTTGTGATCTAGTGCAATAATTTCGAGTTTTAATACCACAAAAAATGTGCCTTTTATTCACATCGAAAAATGTACTACATCACAAGCACATTTTTGGTACATTCACTGTAATAGGAATAGTGTACACCTTATCAGGCACATAAAATGTGCGAAAAATGTACTTTTGATATTATGCAACAATTTCGAGTTTTAATAGCACAAAAAATGTGCTTTTTATGTACGTCGAAATATGTACCACTTTACAGGCACATTTTTTGTACATTTTATGTACATATTCTCAACAACATTGAATTTCCCACATTTAATGTACATTCAGTGGGCAACCACATTAAAAAGTGTGATCTGTGTTATCTGGGAAGTTTAAAGGTTTCGTGAAGCTTAAACATTCTTAATAAATGTAGATAAATACAATATTTGTATTCGTAGATTTTCAGATTCGTACGAAATAAAATAGAAACTAAAATACGAATTAATGAACATTTAAGCTTTAATATTTTCAAAGATAACTTTTTCAATTTGCTAATGTATGATCGCTTGGTGCATTGGAAAATGGAAAATCAGCAGAGTCGTGAAAATTTATGCTGAAGAAAATAGTCAATTTTTTAACAGAAATGGAAAATCAACGTCGCACATGCCGTTAAGTAAACGCTATCAAAAAAAAATGGCCTCGTAAAAATTGTTCAAGTGTAGGAATGATGTCAAATTGTTGTATTAGTCTCATTTTAGTGTTGTTATATCACTCGTAAAACGCTAGGAAATCATAAGGTGCCATTCATAAATGACGCAATGAAAAATTTGAATTTTTAGACCCACTTTTTCATTACATAAATTATGAACGACCCCATACCTCTTATAAAACACAAACACAGCACCAATACTACAACAATTTCGCTACATTTTTACATCACTGACACAAAGTTTTTTTTCCACTCTGCTATACATTTTTGCACAGTTTTTTTGTTACTCATATCTTTTTGTTCGCTAAACGATCGTACGAATCTACGTAACTTTCGTTCATAACATAAAAAAGACGAAAGAATGTCATCAAAACTATTCGAGGAAAAAATTATATGAAATATTTGTTTATCTTGTTAGAAAACAAATTTTCTCCCGAATTTCCACCATAATCATTTTTTTCTTGAATGGAAAAAAAATAGATTTACTCTGAGGAATTTTCATACAAAGGGTGGACTAAAAATGCTTGCAAAAATATTCAAACTATTCCCGAAACATCAAGTCGTCATATTTCGCTGTAAATATTTGAAGATTCACAGAATTATTTTTAATATATGGCCATTAGAAAATTAGTTTGTCGTCTCATTTTTTCTTAAGTTAGAGAAAAATGTTCGTATTGAATATGAATGCAACTCTCCTAACTTGTATGGTGCATGCTTTAAATTATCTTCCTATTTCTGAGTATATCGTAATAGACTTCACAGAAAACATAAAAGATTGGAGATAAAACTTTTTGCAACAGAAATGTTTATGGAAACTAAAAAAATGAATGAAGACTCAAATCTCAAAAAACTAGATAAATCATTTCAGAACGACGATAATTTCGTCAACTTTGAAGTTGCGTCGATTTTTGAATATTTCATCTCCACTTTGACGAAATATTTTATAGAATTTCACTACTTCTTCCAATTTATCACTATTACCTGAGTGCCTTTAAAAGCTATACCGAGATCGTAAAAGGAAAATATCCCTGGGATAAAATGGACGTTTGTATAATGAGATTTTTTTAGCTTGTGTGAGGGCCGTAGCCAGACCGAAACTTTTTGGGGCGCACACCTCCCTAACAGTATAAGAAAAGTAGATTAGTTTTAGCTATTGCTATGGATCATTTCGGAAAGGTGTTATGAAGATTTTTGTTCGAAAGTTACCATTCACACATAGTAGTTGAACGTAAAACAGCTTCTTCTATAGACATTTTGCTAAAGTTGTTACTTTCTGAACTTTGGGTAATATACATAGTCGAGAGCGGAGCGAGCGAGATTTTTCGACTTTCATGGTTAGGCCATATCAAAATTGTGAAATCAGATTTATCCCAAAATGCCTGTGGTACTCGACTAGCTTAAAACGAGATTTACAGACTTACACAGTTAAGTTTGAAAGTACAAACACCTAGCTAAATTGTAAGGTGTTTCAATGAAATATTCACAGGATCGTCTTTGTACAACCATAATTTTTCCAAAAAGTGAGTTTATAATTCTCTTCCCAAATATGTTACCTTTGAATAAATAATAAACTTTTCTGTGGAGATTGGATGAAAATACTGTGAGAGTAGCTAGTAGTTAGTACTGTGTGAGATGTGAGCGGTTTTCGGAGTAATTTCGGAGTCAATTTTAAGTATGACGGACAAATGGCCAATTTTTCATGTTTCATTTCTTAAAAGTATTCAATATTTTCTTCTCAAAAAACATAATATGACAAATTGGCCATTTCTGCGTCATACTTAAAATTGACTCCGAAATTACACCGAAAACGGCTCATATCTCGATTAGCCAAATATTATATCTTACACCGTAAAGTTCTGGCCATGTTTGCACAATTTGCTCGAAGAGATTCGGTCTCACTTTATTCAAATCTTCTTCGTACATCGAAAATAGTTCAATTGTTAATGAAACGCACAAAACTTTAATTAAGTTGAACAACTTATCTGATGACTTGCGCGATATGCCGAAATCTCCATAACGCAACTATCCTAGATATCTGAGTGTCATATCACTGACAAAATAATTTAAATTCATATGTAGAATAGTGGGAATGAATTGAAAAAAGAATTGACATTTGGAACAATTCACAGCTAATTTGAATACTCAGTCAATTCACTTCCATTACATGTAATGGAGTTGAAAAGCCAAAATGATTTTTCACGCACACAAAATCAAATATCGTACGTGAGCGACCATATCGGACAACTAGACTGTCACTTCAGAGAAAAATCTCATATCGTTTTTGTAAGTCTAACGTGTTTTGAAACCAAACACTGTTCGAGTTTCCGATTGTGTTTTGAGACACTTTAAATGCTTTTTATCCAGCTATTTGTATAGCATTTCTAAATTAGCTTCTGTTCTTGACGTTTTCTATAAAAATCTACAATTTTCCTGTGCGTCATTTGTTGTCAATATTTTATCAGCATTTTCATTTCTCTTTAGATTCGTAAGAAGTAAATATTTGAAACGGTCGAATTTGTACCCGGGAGGAGGGGAGTAGTGCTGAAATAGGGCCCTAGTAAATCTCAACAGATTTTTTTATTCGAAAGATCAATGAAAGCCCAACGAGTTATGGCAGAAAATATTTTGAATTTGGGCTCTTGTACATGGACATAGCTAAGGCCCTGAAAATAAGTGTCTTGATTATTTTTCTATTTAACAGAAAAACTAACAGTAGAAGAAATCGAAGCTTCAATCATTGTTATATAATGTTGGGCTCTTTTAACATCTTTATTTTGGAAAATAGAACTCAAAACAACAAACGCTAAAGTGAAAAACTACTTGATGTGAGTAGTCTATTTTAATGAAGTCTTCACTTTTCGAAAGTAGAAATTTCTTATTAGAATTTTTTGCCTCTTTTTAGACAGAGATTGTATACCCACCTGAATAATCGAAATCTGTAGTAGGTGTGCATAGCGAACATACCAATAATTACATTTGTACCTTAATGAAAATTACGATTTGTTCTATCATAGAATTCCTATTCAAATATGCTAACTCAATTTCTGTACTAGAATTGCACGGTGAATTCGCTTCACAGAAGCTTATATGTGAACTCTTAGTCTATTGGAATTGTTATGGTAGATTAACTGTCTTTGTTCATGAAATAAGCACTTCGTTTTATTTGTAAAAGCAATTTAATTATTTTATACTGAGGTTGATAATTTGTTTGAATTGAGTGTTTTAGACATTTAATTTAATTTCTACATTAAGCCATAATTACACTGTGGAGACATTTATTGTGATTTTCATATTGTATGGCAAATATACTTCGGACACGTGTGAGCGGGACATGCATTATATCACATTTCGAGTGACGCAAATGATTTCTGTAAAGCTAAACACCAGAACACTGACGTGTGCAAGGGAAAGTAATCACAGAGAACGATGTTTATTGACTATTGTGAGTAACCAGAGGCGCCGAGTTCACTTTCGGCCGATGGGTGCGATGCACAAAGGCTTCATAGGTTGCGTAACGCTAGAGTGGAGCGGGAGAGAGAAGGGGTATGATGAGCATAGCGTTGCGGTTATAACAAAAATGTGTCATAATTGACCCTTTTTGTGTTAGGGGAGCGTCCAGAATTGTTGAAAAATTGGAAAGTTGCTTTCAAAGGTAAAGTTGAAAGTAATCATATTTTAGAGAAATAGTTTCGGAGATACTGTTGAAATAACTTTAAACATTTAAATTTTTAATCAATAATCATCAGCCCAATACAACCCGACATGATCAGGGAATGAACGAAGTCGATACTTTGAAAGCATCATGAAATGTTGTATAAAAGAAACGGCTCTAAGCTAGAAAGAACCGTGTTTCTGCATTCCTTAAAGATGAGTAAAAATGTGTGAAAAATAAAAATTTCCATCATTTTTTAAACATTTTTCAGGGGTCTGCGATAGAGCTGCTGCTATTGCCAATACCCTACAAGCGACTCACTTCAGAGCGCGAAAATCTTGAATTTCTTTCCAAATTTCAAATACTTTGAAATTTTCTGAAAAATTGAAAACATTTAACACATTTTGATCGACAAGAACAAAGCAAAACCCGATCCGACCCAACCCGACGAAATCTCTACGGGCGACCCGCTCGCCTCTACGATATGCTTGAAAATGACGTTTTGTATGGAGGTTTTTATTTTTCACACATTTTTCACGCATTTCCCACGATGTATGTACTAGAAACTATCATAAAATCTGACAAATGTTAAGCTTTTTGAGTAGAGCTAGAGTCGCATAACTCTAGTGACTCTCACAACCATTTGTGCCGCATCAAAACTACGAACGAGAAATAACCTGATTCGAAAACTGACAGCAACGTCATGGTAAACATCGGCTCACGTTCTGAGAACAAGCGTACTCGGTTTAGTATACCCTTCAGCTGAATATTGCGCATCAGTATGGTTAAACAGTAGCCACACTGAGAAAATCGATGCGACTTATAACTGGCACAATCCAATCAACACCTTTGTACTGGCTACCAACGCTATCAAACATCGCTCTTGCACATCTAAGACGTGAACGAATCCTATCAAGAGAATTTCAAAAAATTATGAATAATCCAGAATTACCAATTCATGACAACATAAACATAAATACACCTTCACGACTTAAATCAAGACATTCACCGCTTATGAACACTCAATCAATAAACACAGACAATTTTTCAATAAATGACAAATGGTTAGAAGAATGGAGAAGCAACGCACCAATCCAGTCGCTTCCAATAAAAAATGACAATGAATGTGAAAACCCACCAGGATTCGATCTTCGCCGAAAACTATGGTACAAATTAAATAGAATACAAACGAATCATGGAAAATGTAACGACTCCTTCTACAAATGGGGTCTAATCGACTCACCCAAATGCGACTGTGGCAACGACAAACAAACTATCAACCACATCGTTTTTGAGTGCCCTCTCCGTTTTTACGACGGAGACATCGTAGATTTCATAAACATATCAGATACCGCAATCGACTGGATGGAACAATTGGACTTGGAGATTTGATATGTGAGAATTGTATGTGTTCCATACGATAAATAAATTTGTGCCGCATTTTTTTAAATTTTTTTTTGCGTCCAGAGCTGAAAGTGTAACCTAGTCCTATATCAGTACTTTTAGAAGTTCTAACCGCCGCACTCGGCGGAATTTTTTGGTGGCAGCGACCCCCTTTACTCGGCGCCACTGTGAGTAACTTAAAAAATTTGAAGAAAAGTGAAATGTTTGAAATTGGTGCAGGACCCAAGAGAAAATATCTTTACACTTTTTCATCAATACTTTATGATTTTCTAGAAAATATCGCGAATTTCTTGATAATGTAAAGAAAATTAGGAAAAGTGTTTAGGAAATCGCGACGACGGGAGTGTTTATGACGTTTGCTAAGGAACACCTAACCTATTCCGATGACATCATTAAGTACCTACTCACACAAAATGGAATATTATCGAAAGTTGTTTTTACGATACGTAAGAAACCAAATAAAAGTTATTAAACAAATACAACTTCAAATCTCGAAAATTTGCATGCAATGGCGATTAATATCAATGAAAATGTATAAAATTCGATTGGAGTTAACTTAAAGTTTTTATATTTCCATGAGTTTTTCTTTTATTTTTTCCCCCATTTTTTCTTCCAAGACGCTGTTCTTGTTGTTGTTATTGTTGTTGTTACCATACGGCGTACGCTAAATCGGATGTTATAACGTTAAGGAAAAAGTTTTTCAGAAAAAAAGTAAAGTTTTAAGAGGATAATTAAATATTTCTTCCATTGTGATTCGAATGGGTTTATAATTGATGATGTTTATGTGCTAAAAATAGAAACAAATGAAATTTGCAACTCAGCTGCATAAGTAAGCTGCATATTCAAGTGCTCTGAGAAAACAACTATGCCGAAAAACAACTTTCCCAATTATTTCGTAATGGTCAAAACATATTTAAATATTTTCTTCGTCTGATTTGGCTTTGCTATGAGCAAAAGTTTTTTTTTTCATTGCAGATTTCAAGGATTTGTAATGATTCATTGAGTAGAGGTTAGATGAACCGGAATTTATAAAGTCCAATTCAGTTCGTCTTTGATTTTTCGTCCATACAAACAAAAACCTGTGAAAAATGTTGCGTGTAGCAGGTAAGGGAGCATGTACTGTACATATACAAATAGCGTCTGTTTTTGGCTTATATCAAGAGAAGTGACAAGTTGGCATTACTGCACCAGGCAGAAGTGGTATGTTGAATGACAATTGTGCTATAGGTGGAGTAAGAATGCCTACATCAATTATTCGAAGTTAACTTTGACAGGTCTACCCGGATATAAATTACATGGGTAGACCTGTCAAAATGTTCACCAGTGAACTTTACCCAGCAATTGTATACGCGCACTAAATACATAAAATTCTCACCTTTTTAACCCAACTGTCACTCAACATGTCACTTCTATCTATTGCAGTGATGCCAACTGATCATTCCTCCGCTTATATTGTCTTTTTTCCTCCCCCCCACCCGTCATCAGCGTTAGCAAGCAACAGAAGCTCGAAAAACGAGAGCCTTCATTAAAAAGGTGTTAATTTTACATTGAGCAACATTACCAAATATGACGCCTCTATTTTGGTTTCTTTCTGTCTGTATTTAGTGACCATCCCCTCTCCTATAAATGCTGCCTAGCCCTCCTCATTCAACATTTCCTCTGAAAATGTGAATCACGAGCTCAAGCCGTAATTATTGCATGAAACACTAAAATTGAATGTGGTAGTTTGGGGACTTCCAATACACAAAAATACGCGTCGCAGTTGAAATACTTAGGTCATTCTGTAAGTGTATCATGATCAATCTATCGTGGCAACTTTCGACTTGTTCCTCAAAACCTCGAAAATAATATAAAGAGTTCACCTGAAATATGCCTAGCTAGACAGTCATCACCCTCATACAATGCGAAATCATTTGTTAATAGGCCCTTCGAATGATTGTACGTTTTCTGTAATGAACATAGCTTTGCTCAGTAGCTTTATGAAATTAACAACGAACTTTCAAGCAGTGGTTTTGGTAATCTCAAAAATGCCACTTTTTATGAATTAAAACATTTTCGCTGAAGAAGTTGAAAAACTTTTAAATAAATGGCTTTGATGGCAATGATAATGGAATCTGCAATATTTTCGAAGGAACAAAACCAATCTAAACAATTTTTTGTACGAAAATGATGATGTTGTCTCAAGATTTCTTCTTTTTAACAATCATACAAAGAGAACGTAACTGAATAATAAAGTTCTTTGTTCGAGAATAATTTTCTTAGAAGAAGGCCTAATTGCCATTAATCATCATACTTAACATAATATGATATCAGTCTGATGGAGATGAATGAAAAAGACAGTAATTGAATGGTAGCGCAGCACCTAATAAGACGAGTGTGTTTGGATATACAAACTTTTCCATTATCTTATATTTAGCCTTGCATTTGGGCACACAATGTATTCTATATTTGCTACGTTCCCGTCAGAGTTTATGAAATTTGATAAATATTTCGCCGGTTCTTTAACCTCTTATGATAAAATATTAACACGCTTTCCAACAAGGATATCACAAAGAATTTTGCTTAAGATTTTCTACGAATTTTTTACCTTTAGTCTCTGGAGTGTTACCACTCCCCTCACATTTCTTGGTAAATAAATTAACATGAAAAAAGTCAATTTGTCCAAGATCAAGTCAATTTCCATCGAAAGTCGCACTAGCTACTCCATACTGTTGAGAACACTCTGGACAATCACAAGTTAATCGAGCTTGTGTGACGGGGTGGAGGGGGTGTCGAAAGCGTCGATTTTTGCGTGACATACTTTATGAACGGCACCGAAGACGTCACAAGCATAGGTCTATACTGCATATGTGTAGTTCCATTTGGAAATGTAACGTAGGGAACACTCGAATCTCATTAAGTACACACCGCCATTTTTATCACGTTAACATTTTTTCCCACTAAATCGCATATGGCCAACAACTTTCTAGAAGATTGTAAGGCTGTACTTCATTTAGAAAAACGAATATGAACGATATGAGCGTTCCTACGTTACATTTTATCCAACTACACCTGGGAACTACACATATACAAAGTATGCCATGTCTGTTAACAGAGACTTGACAGATCTCGCAAGTCCCCACTAGTTCTTCATAGATGGCGTAGAAATTGTACATACATACACCAGTGTTCATAAGTATTCGATCACTTCGTGTTTTCAGTGTATTTTCACCAACTTTGAAAGGTCGTCAAAAATACAAATCTCATCGGATCCTCAAAATTCGAACGGATATGGAAACATTGAACTTTCTACTTTAAAGGAAAAATATAAAAAGCTGGTGCGAGAAAAGTAAAAATTTTGAGAAATTTCGAATTTTCCAAAGTCTTGCATAGTCATAGAGCAAGGTTGCTTCCCGACTACAATCGCGTAGAGTCACGTGGTGAGTTTCGCCCGAGGGGGAAACGACGATGGCAAATGGTGGGACAGGTGCCATTTGCTATTGGAGCAAATAGAAGAAAGTAGCAAGCCAATAGAAGGAAATAGATACGTATTTTCCCTACTATTTCCTTAATTTCATCAATTTTTCAGACCAAAATTTAGAAATAGCCTGAACTCAATTTTTACATTTCTATAGGTAAATAGCTGCGTCCTTCTATTTGCTATTAGAAGGAAATTCCAATGGTGGGACACGATTTGCCATTGTCGTTTCCCCCTCGGTTTCGCCCACACTAAGGACACTACAGCCCGAACGATTGAACATATTTTCTATAATTTAATTTTCGTGATTTTCTGATGTCGAAATCTTTTATTTAAAACCTTCCATGGCGACTTCCGTTCTAATTTTGCAGAGATGTAAGGGGCCATTCAAATAGTGCGCATGCATCTAAGGGGGGAGGCGGGCTTTCAAAAAGCGTGCGAGGGGGGAATCATCCGAAAACGGGCGCACTCTTGTGATATTTGATCTGTTTAGGTTTATTTTCCATTTAATTAGATAAGGGACAAGATGGGACGATACAAGTAAAGTGAAAAAAGCATTAACATAACCATCCTTCGAGTTCGGATTGAATTCTAAGCCAAAAATGAGGTTCTTGGAAAGTTATGGTCCTAGAATATTGTCCATTTCTTTAATTGTGTCAATAATATTCGAAAGTTTTATTGTATTATATTAAGCGAAAAAAAAGACTGCTCACATTGAAAAAAACGATCTTTTCAATAATATACTTACGCTCGTCATTTTTCTCATCTCCATATTTTTAATGGGCACTAATGAGATTTTCCATCGTGTCGTGGACTATTTGAAATTTTAAAAGGTTAACCACAACACATCGAAACATGCGAAGCAGCATGTACTATGCCAATCCCGAATCGGTTGACGTAAGTAGCTGGGAGACGTTAGCTGCGGATAGGTTCGTTTGGAGATGCAGAAGATTTTCAACTGGTTGTAGTGCACTATTTCAATCTAATCCAGGCTTTCAGAGAGCAGTCGATTTAAAAAAAATCTTTTGTTTAGGTACTGACGTCTATAGAAATTTTTTTTGCAGTTTTCGCTCAGAAAACGTATATGGTGTGAATTGTGAGTATAAATTTCGGGCGCACTTTAGGAGGTCTTTCGAAAAGCGTGCACAGAGGGGAGGGCGTCAAAAAAGGCCAATTTTCCACATGCGCACTATTTGAATGGCCCCTAAGTGAAAAAATTCCACAAAACTTCAGAAAACCACGCTTTTCACCACTTTATCGACCATAACTTCGAAAGTTTTCAACCGATTCATGTCCTTAACCTAATTTTTAGATTATCTTTCAGAAAAAAAAGAATTTGAAAATCGGATAAGATTTACCCGATTTATGTAGAAAAAACACCTTTGGCCCTAGCAGAGATTCAGTTTTAGGGTCCTGGCTGAGTCTAAGAGCTCAAAATTGGAAAAGTTTCTTCAATTAATTTTCAGGCATGCCCAGAGTTTCAAACAAAACGGCCCTAGCACAGCATCCCTTGGCCCGACAGTACCCAGATTCAATCCCAAAAAAGATTTTTTGATTAATTTTTAGGGGAAAAAGTTTTTGAAAATCGGTTTAGTTTTACTCGAGTTATCATGTTGACAGACAGACAGATGAACATTTTTTTTATTGCTGATTCGTCGGACATTGAACGAAGAAGCTTTAAGAAGCTTTGGAAAGCCTTCATTGTTCTTTGTGTGAACGAATTTCCGCGGAAGAATTTGGTTCATTGGGTTACAAACGTCGTGGTAAACGCATAAGATCCCTTTTCGAAGAACTTCGTTCTTCGTACGGGTCTAGAAATCAAGTACACTGTTTTGTATTGACCTAATGTATCGAACAAAACGATTTGCTCCATTTTTGGACCCGTACGAAGTACAAAGAACCTATACGTTTACTACAAACAATTTTAATGTAACATTGGGTAGATCGAGTGGGAGTTGGGAGAACACATTTATTGTCCTCTAAATATGACGAATCAGTACTAAAAAAATGTCCGTCTGTCAGTCTGTTCGTCTCCACTTTTTTTTCCAAACGGCCCAACCGATCATTTCTGAAAGGTACATGGTTCCCATGATTCATGTTCGAAGATGAGCAAAATCGGCAAAGTAGTTCCGGAGATATGGTCGAAGAAGTGGAGGACATGACATTTTCGAGGGTCGATGAAACTTTTTCGCAAATATCTCAGCAAGTATAGCACGGAAATTCCTCATTTTCGTGTCAAATGAAAGCATTTGATATGTTTTGTGATACAATTTTTTTGTGGGAATCAGGTCAGGGGTCTGGACACTGGGACTAATGGAGTGGACGAAAGTGAGTTTCTTGCCCAAACACGAAAAAAGTTTTTCGTCTATATTTCCTTAACTATTCAAAATGGAAATTTACTGTCGAAGGCAAAGTTGTAGAGAATTAAATTTAGCCGAACACGTGTTTCAGGTTTTTGGGGAAATATGGCCCAATCCTGGTATTTGGCCACTTCCATAATTGGGCAGGATGACCCGAATCTCCAGAACTATGAGAGTTAGAAAGAGCCAAAAAGTTTCATCGGCCTTCAAAAAGTCAAGTTTTCGACTACTTCGAAAGTTCTTGACTGATTTCACTAATTATGATCACAACACTACTTTTGAGGAAAACATACTTTTGGAAATCGGTCAAGATTGACTCGAGTTATCGTGTCGACAGACAGACGGACGAACAAATTTTTTCAAGCAGATTCGGAGAACGGTAAGTCCCTTGGGCCCGGGCCGGGCCGAAAAAACGAATCCAAATTTCCGAAATTTTCGCCTGCGGCGCTCAAAAATACCTCAATTTAGTTTAAAAACTACCGAAAAGCCCAAAAATTGTCGCCTATTGCGTTTTAAGAAATCAATCAATTATTGAAATTCCTACATAAAGGATCCCTACAATCAAGAAATTGCGTCTGCTGCAATTAGGCGTTCTTCGATTTACCTAAAGGAAAAGTGAAAGCAGTCCAAAATTTTCGCCTGCGGCGCTTTACATTATAAACTTATCTGAACACTACAATTAAATAGTCATTTACGTCACAAGGTCTACTCGTTTTCGCGTGATGTATTGAGTGTTTCAAAATACTTTCGGTTCTCTAAGCAAGCATGAAAAAAAATCGCCTGCGGCGCTAAACTCAAACCAAAGTTGCCGGCTTTTGACTTCATTGAATTCCATTTGCTTACCAAAAAGTGCTTAAATATCCGCCCGAAGATATGGGCTTTTCCAGAAAATAAAAGTCTCAGATGTCAAAAGACGTACTTCGGTAGGGCCTTTGACATTGCCCTGGATAATTTCTATGGATCTTTTAAATTCTTATAGTTCTAAAAGAACTTAAAACATTGATTTGTTTGCTCTTTTTTAGTTTTTAGATACGTTCGAGTCTTTTTGCAACATCTATACCGTTTGCCACAGCGATTCTGTCTGCCACATCTATTCTGTCTGCCACATCTATTCTGATACGTACGGGTCTTTGGTAATGTTTTTTTTTTGCTAGGATAAAACAGACGTTACTAAAACACTAAGGTCTGTCAAAGCTATGCAGTGTACAAACACACTTCAGAAATGCAGGTGGAGTGAAAACTTACTATACTTCCAATTCTGAAATACGAAAGGCATTCATAATTTTAGGTGTTTTAGGACAGGTTATAAAAAAACACCCAAGTGTTCTGCATAAATGTCGATATTCAATATGATAAACAGTTTTCGATATCTTTAAAAAAGTATCGTGTCTATTCACAATACGACTGTCCTGGTAAGTTCGCAATTTAAAATTGTTATCTCTAGCGACGAATTGTGTGTTCATTTGCTTACACATACTTTCATAACTTTTATTGAGAAAACTTCCGTAATCTCACATTTTTTCAATTATTTCTTTTTCGAAAATATTTATAAAAGTTTATAAAAGTTATAAGATATTTATACTGTTGCAAACTATACTTCAATTATTGCTTTATGTCGTGAAGACATTTTCATTCACATTTGCCTCTAGATCTCAATCTTTTCAATGTGAACCGTCGTCAATGTTTCAATTAAGCTTAATGTTAGTAATGGTACCTTTCAACGAGTTGTATGAAGAAAAAGCAACAAGAAAGAAAGCCAAGATATATTACCTTTTGAAAACGCAGATCCCCTTAAGCAGACAACACACGAGTAATTTTGGAATTGCTGAGATCGACGATTCTGTACATGATTTCGTAACTGATTTCATTGTATGCGGACGACGAAGGAGATGATAACAATGTCCTTTGTATTCAATGAATTTTATATGAAAACTTATATGGAAAAGCTAATCTCGGCAATTCACTAGCCTCTCGTATCGCTTTTAAAAAGGTAGTTCTTATTCGAATGCCAGTTCATGTCGAATGTTCTAAATAAATTTCGAATTAAATAAAAGACTCTCAAAATTTTGTAAAAAAAAACATTTTGCGAGCTACAAGCTGTGCATATCGAGAAGGAACTGTTAGTCAAACAAAATTAATTTAAAATATAACCAAAGACCCATACGTATCAGAATAGATGTGACAAACAGAATAGATGTGGCAAAGTGACTCGAACGTACCTAAATATACAAATAAGCAAACAATCCAACGTTTTCTGTTCTATTATAACTGTAAGAATTTCAAAGATCCATTGAAATTACCCAAGGTAATGTCAAAGGCCCTACCGAAGTACGTCTCAGACCATTCAAATCTAG
>CM055404.1:39958843-40037989 GCA_029228625.1 Pseudolycoriella hygida | reverse complement strand
TCCCAGTTTTGTGACATCAAATGCTTTCATTTGACACCAAAATGAGGAATGTCCGTGCTATACTTGCTGAGATATTTGCGAAAAACCTTCACCAACCTTCGAAAAACCATGTTTTTGGTCAATTCATCGACCATATCTCCAGAACCACTTCATCGATTTTGCTCATCTTCGAACTTGAATCATGGGAGGCATGTACCTTTCAGGGAAAAAAAGTTTACGCTGATCGGTTGAGCCGTTTGGAAAAAAAGTGGAGACAGACGGACGGACATTTTTTTTATTGCTGATTCGTCATATTTAGTCGATAATAGATGCATCCCCCCCACTCCCACCTCGATCTACCCCATGTTACAATAAAATTGTTTGTAGTAAACGTATAGGACCTCTTGTACTTCGTACGGGTCCAAAAAGCTTCAAATGAACAAAGTTACAGTTTTTCTGATTTTTATGTTGTGTACACATAAAGGCATAGTAAATATTTTATCAAAAACAAATTTACGTCAAAAACAGCATAATTATTACTCATTATGCAAAATGATTAATTTTGTTCACGTGGATCGAAAAGGGTTGGATAGACATGGGTGACTTTCAAACAGTTTTTCATTTTTTTCATTTTTTGCACCCGTACGAAGCACAAAGGTCCTAAAAGTTTACTACAAGACATTTTATTGTAACATGGGGTAAATCTAGGCGGGAAAGAGGGGGATGCATTTCATATCGTCTAGAGATGATGAATCAGCGCAGCACAGTAGGGTGTCCCGATTGATGAAGGAAAAGACGTTTAAAAAATCCACGGCGTGGCATCAAAAGTACATGATTGGGTGACAAATATTCGCTATTCGCGAAATTACGTGAAATGGAGTGTTTTTTATTTAAGTTATTACCTTGATACTTTGTCCAAAAAATGAACTCGACGTAGAATCAATTTAATTACACGTAATTTCGCCTGGAGGGTGGATTCCATGCAAAGAAAATGATTGTGAAAGGGTAGTTGAGGGATCACGACACCAAACATTTTTGTAATTTTACATAGGAAATTTAACCCAAATTGGGAAGGTTGGTGTCCATAGGTATTGAATGTAAGCTAGGTCATGAAATGCTATTGTTTTAAGTAAATTGTATTGTATTTAGAGGCGTTTGTAACTGTTTGTCGAAGAAAAAGTGAGACAATTGGCATCTTTTCACTAGAACTACCAAAAATAACGCTGAAAATCGACAAGTCGGTCAGCTATCTATGTCTAGTCGGACTATTTTTATCTGAACTATCAATTAGAGTCAGATTTTAGTCATTTCACTTATGTTTCAGCCACTGAAAACGAGTAAAAACCAAGGTTTTGATGTAGTAAAAAATTGAGCCGGGGATTTTTTAAACATCTTTCCCTTCACCAATCGGGACACCCTACTGCACATACCATCCATATTTCCCTAAAATGTACATAGTCCCATGATTCAAGTTCGGGAGATATGGTTGAAAAAGTGACTAAAAACATGGTTTTTCGAGGGTCGGTGAAAATTTTCCGCAAATGTCTCAGCAAGTATAGCACGGAAATTGTTCATTTTGGTGTCAAATGAAAGCATTTCATCTCACAAAACTGGGAATTTTTTTTTGGAATGGACGAAATTGAGTTTCTTGGCCATATGTGAAAGCAGATGGTTTTTTGTCAATCTTTGCTCAACTATACAATATGGAGATTTACTGTCAAAGTCAGAGGTAAAGTTGTAGAGAATAAAATTTTAGAGAAGTCGTGTTTCAGGGCTTTATCAAAAAATTTAAACAATCCTGGGATATAACTACTTCTAGAATTGAGAGGGATGACTCATATCTCTGAAACTATGGCAGTTAGAAAGTTGCTTCCAAAACCAAAGTTGTAGAGAATAACATTTTAGAGAACACGTGTTTCAGGATCTTATCGAAAAATGGCTCAATCCTGAGATATGACCACTTCTAGAGTTTGGAGGGATGACTTATATCTCCAAAACTGTGGCAGTTAGAAAGTTGCTTCCAAAGGCAAAGTTGTAGAGAATAACATTTTATAGAACACATGTTTCAGGACTTTAGGGAAAAATAACCTAATCTCGGGATTTAGTCATTGTAAAATTGGGAGTGATGATTCATATATCTTAAAGCATGGCAGTTAGAAAGTTGCTACCAAAGGCAAAATTGTAGAGAATAGAATTTTAGAGAACGCCTGTTTCAGTGTTTTAGGGAAAAATGACCAAATCCCGAGATAAAGCAATTTCTAGAATTGTGAGAGATGACGCAAATCTTTAGAACTATGTCAGTTAGAAATTTGCTTCTAAAGGCAAAGTTGGTGAGAATTACATTTAAGAGAAAATAGTTTCATGATTTCTGGGAGAAACTACGTTGGTCCTCTTTGTGATATGGTGCAGGGGAGAACATTCCGTTCATCAAAATAAATGGTCTCAGACGTACTTTGGTAGGACCTTCGACATTACCTTGGGTATTGGATATATATTTGGAATTCTTATATTTATAAAGTAAAACATTGAATTGTTTGCTCATTATTTAGGTACGTTCAAGTCGTTTTGCCACGTCTATTCTGCTTGCCACATATAGTCTGACACGTACGGGTCTTTGCTTATGTTTTTTTTAATTTTGATATTTTTTCCCACTTTGAACTTGTTTTGATCGTAATCTCAACCCTAGTGTTATTAACTAATTGTAAATACGAAATTATTTAGTTATGAAAAAAGTTAATTGCACAAGTCTCTCTATTCCACACAATTCAAATGCCCGTAGTGTAAACAAGTCTTGGTATTACAATGCTTTTTCCTTTGATTTTGATAAGTAAAGTTAATGCGATTTTAAAGGTAGATAGTTTAAGTACTAAAAAGGTGTTCTCAGTATTCATAATTCCAATTTCTACGTATTCCTTTTCATTCAAAAGTCGTGAAAAACGAAAATTCCGTTGCGATAATTTCATTTGTGCACGTTGAATTTTGCAATTGTAAAAAATATCGCGTAAACAAATAAGCTTTTTGAAAATATTAAGCTACAGAATTATTAAAATCACTCAATAGAAAATCTTTAGAAAATAATGTTCACAAAAGCATGACCAGAGTGGGCGCTACAACATGTAAAATAATATCAAATTAACAGAAAAAAAAATGTGCAAAACGCTAGGGGACGAAATCAAAAGAAAATTTTAGAAAAGATATTTTTTAAGAAAATCAATTTGAAGTGACGACAATTCTTAAAATGTGAACGCATATCTGCAATTAACATCTGGACATTTTAATCAAGTGTTGAATCGAAAAACTGAAAACAATATTTATGCAACTGAGAGCCGTAAAGCACAACTTTAAATGCCTCTGCTGCATAAAACGTTGTGTGCAACTCGGTTCAAAGTAGGTACTTTGCACTCGGTCGCATATATAACTATTACGCAGCTGTAACCATTGAAATTTTAGAAATCATCGAAAACCGAAAGCTTTCCTCATACGAAAGTTATAGTTATAGTGTATTTCATCATGACATCCGCTCTATAATTCGCACTGAACGCGTGTAGAAATTTTTGATTAGCTTAGACAGAGACATTATGTGGCGACTGGGTTACCTACTACAGACTATAAATCTGATCAAACAAATTGTCATATCGAAAAAACTTTCATTGCGTGACTAATAATGTCAAATGATGATGACATATGCTCACATTTCTCGTACGGTAGAATTGCGCTCGTGACGCAAGTCCACAGACGACGTAGACTGCGGAACCATATATACAGCTAAATTTTGACTTCCCCCCCCCCCCCCCGTTGCGACGTACTTCCCGGAAGATATTTCTCCTGGATTTTACGGAATAGAAAATTCTAAGGCGAAGTCTTTTCTCTCATTAAAATCGATTCGGTGGATCCGAAGATATGTTTTGTTTTGTTTTGTATGTGTGGTGTGTCAGGGTGACCAACAAAATGGCCGACGGTGGTATGGGACGGACTTAGGGAGAAAATAATTTTTTTTTTGAATTGGAGATAGATGTTAGGTGTCAATGGAAACGTTGTTGGGTTAGGTGTGTAGTGTGTCAGGGTGACCAACAAAATAGCCGACGGTGGTATGGGACGGACTTAAAGGGAAAATTATTATTTTTTTTATTTTTTTTTGAGTTGGAGATAGAAGTTTCGTGTCAAAGGAAATTTGTTTTGCCGCTTTCTTTCGCCAAAAATTTTTTTCGCCGAAAATTTTTTCCGCCGGAAATTTTTCTCACCGGAATTTTTTTCTCCAAAATTTGTTTCCTCTTTTCCTCCAAAACTACTGATATCACAACAAAAACCCCTTTTAAAAGGGAAACGTGACGCAAGTCCTCGTCCCTCCTTCCAAAACAACTGATATCAATTTGGGTGATGCTTACAGCTTCGGAACGCAAGAAATTCTTTTGAAATATTTTCAATTTTGATTAAAAAAATGCGTCACAAATGCCGACCCTCCCAACGTAAGAATTTTTCTGCACCCCCAGATTCCGCACAACATAATTTTTTTCCGTGTCGAATCTGAAAGAACAGAAAAACTATAATATTGGGGGGTCCGGCATTTCTGACGTTTTTTTTAATCAAAAGTGAAAATATTTCAAAAGATTTTTTTGCGTTGCGAAGCTGTAGGCCTCACCCAAATTACTTGCGTCACGTTTCCCTTTTAAAAGGGGTTTTTGTTAGGATATCAGTAGTTTTGGAAGAAAAGAGGAAACAAATTTTGGAGAAACAAATTTCGGCGAAAAAAATTTCTGGTGAAAAAAAATTTCCGGCGGGAAACCTGAGCTCATTTTTTCGGTTAAATTTCGGAGGAAAAAGAGATTTTGAAAATCGAACAAGTTTTACTAGGTCAAAGCCATATAGAAGTGATAAAAATTCGTCATTTTTTTGTCAGACTTTCGTCCTGCCGTCCGCTGCAATAGAACTTTTCCAAGGAAGTTTATGCATATTTAAGTAGTACATATGGTAGGCTTTCCAACGGTATATGACATGTCTCTAAATCTTTCTATCGCAACTGGCTAGAGACTTCCGAAAATTGCCAATTTTTTCGCCTATATCGGCTAATAACGGCCGACCATCAACTCCTACCTAGTATATAGTCAAAATTTTTGTCGTTTCAAGACCTAAAATCGTGCCAAAAAATTTTTTGATTCGAATCAACTTCGTTCGAGTTATAGCTAAAAAACGATTTTCAGCACTTCCTTGCACGACTTTACTCAATGAGCTCTATCTCCAGGACGAGACATTTTTTTGCAAAAGTGAAAAATTACTTTCGTCACAAAAGTGCAACGAAAAAAATGAGATATGACTCGACCAATTCTGACGACCCTTGTTCCGTAAAGTCTGAATATTGTTCGAAGTTTTCGCGATATTGCTCTTAAAATGACTGGATTTATCGAAAAAAAATATGAAGTCTATCCTAATACAAACAAAATCGCAATGTTTTCATGGTTTTGTTTGAAAATGTTGAAGAACAAAGGATTTATCAAATATTAAAGAAGAATTTATCCCGTCTACAAGTCTACAGAAACTTAACATCTGATTACATAGAACATAAACCTTGAAATATTGTAAAATGTCTACGAAAAAACATCAGTACAAAAACCTGACTCCCTTTTTCAAACCTGTGACAATTCAATAAAGAAATTTCGTACTAATACAAATTGGTCTTCAAGACATGTTCTTTCTGTACTGAATTGTTAGGTAAACGAAACAGTCGAGAAGGAGTAAATCACTTAAAAATTGATTTTTTCGTTCGAGTGTTTTGAACTTGTATTGGAATTTATATATTGTTGAAGTTGTACTCACCATTGCTTATAGCTGCTGCAGCCAGTACTATATCACATACCATACATATCATATACATAACTAAACTGACAATCTTCACTAAATTCACCAATGTTATTGTCTCCATGACAAGTTTTGTTGTTTTCCAATATTTTTTATTGCAATTTAATCTCTTCAAAATTGTTCCATGTTATTTGGAACAGACAGTACAGTTTTTTAGTTGACACTTAGCTCCATGTTTTGCGAAACAAAAAAAAACTGTAGATAGAAACGTTTTTTTGCCAAAAAAAATATGTTTTTCTTTTTTGTTTGTATTTGCTTTGATTGTTATCGTTATTTATATTTATTTACTGTAATTGTTTTTATTGTTTCAAAAAAATATTTTAAAATTTTGCTTCGATTAAAATGTTTTTTATTTTTAGTTAAAAATTCGTGGCTACAGCACGCACTCATAAAAAACACACTCTGAGCTCTATCCCATTAACAGTTTTCACACACGATCAAATTTCATACGAAAAATGATTATTTATTTTAATTTTGTTATTTTTCGTTTGAACCAGGCGCATTTTTCTATTTTTTTTTTGTTTTTGGTATGCAGACGAAGCTGGAAACTCTATGTTGAAAATTTAATTATTTTATTTCAAAAAGTAAAATGAAATGAAAAGAATTAAATAAAAGTTGGTCAAGGGATTTACGTGCTCGTTTTAAATTTATGGAATGTGAAGATTACACCCAATTTTTTTTTTTTTTGGTCACCACTCTTTGTTGTAGTTATGGACGTACACATTTGAACGATATAATAACATATCCAGCAAGTAATTCGGATGGGTGATTCAGAATTTAAAACGTACAATATGAATGGTAGCGGCCACGATACACATCTCTTTATAGCTATGCAATGCACTTGCCTCAAAGTTACACGAAAAAAGTTTATAGTTTTTACACCCAGCCGAGCTCTAGTATTCAGCAATTTTTAAGGTATAGGTCAGCAGTTTTCGTAAACATTTCATTCGTTTTGGTTTTATTTAAACTTACGCTTCGTTGTATTTAAATTGGTTGTAATTTAGTTGAACTTGCTAATTTTCCCTTTTTAATTGACCATTTTCATCATTTGTATACGAAAAAGGTTCCTTAATTGTTGATTTCATGCGACGATGGTCCTGGTTTCTATGTCTCTGCTTTATCTGCAAGTAAAATGAAAAAGGAATTATTAGAATATAAAAGTTCACTAAAGGTAACGTAATAATTATCCTGGAAAATTATTTCGTCGAGGGTAGCTCAGTGGTAACGTACTGACATTCCACCAAGAATATCTGGGTTCAATCCCGGTGCGAATAAATTCTGTATAGAAATTTTCTTCAACTTGTAGCATGAAAATATCGTCCCTAAGCGCATACCCAAGCTTCTAAATTTGGATAGTTGTGGTGTTTGGTTTCCACAACGAACCGTACACAGAAGAATGACATAAATGATATTACCAATGCACGATGAATTCTGTGTACAGAGAACTGGTATTTGACTCGTACTAGTTTCACTCGTAGAACATAGATGGCACTACCTAGAGGAAGGGGAGGGGCTCTACTTTGTACAAATTCGTACGTGGAGGGAAGTGGTATCAAAATATCAAAAACTTTTTTTTCCCTGAAACGTAATTGAAAAATCTTTTATATCTGGGCACTATCGGCCCAAGGGCCAATGAGCTAGGGCCGTTTAAGTGGTTTTTGATCTTTTGTACATAACTCGAGTAAATCTTTTCCGATTTTTATAATTTTTTTTTGAAAGGGCCTGCTTGACATTTTATGGAAGAAATTTTTTTCATTTTTGGGCTTTTGGACTCAGCCAAGGCCCTAAAACTGAATTTCTACTTTGGCCCAACGTGTTTTTTCTACATGAATCGGGTAAATCTTATCCGATTTTCAAAACCTTTTTTTTCCTGAAAGATAATCAGAAAGTTGGCTTTAGGCATGAATTTGGTTTAAATCGGTTAAAAATTTTCGAAGTTACGGTCGAAAAAGTGGTCAAAAAATTGGTTTTTTGAAAGTTGGTGGAACTTTTTGACTTATATCTCGGCGAACTTAGGACGAAAAACGCTCTTTAAGGTTTCGAATGAAAGATGTGGACATCAGAAAACTACGAAAATCAAATTAGCGAAAATCTATTGATTGGTTCGGAAAGTAGATTCCTCAGTGTGGACCCGACCTACGCTACGCGGCCCTACACGATGTTTGGTGGTTTTTTGTAAATATTTCTTTAATGGTGAGGTTTTTTGTGTTGTGTTGCAAAGAAGAAATTGGTGAACTTTTTTGTTCATGGAAGTATGGATGAGAGGCCTCTCTTAAATGCTCTAGGTCGGTACTAAGATAGGGCCTAGTGCAAAATTTTTTTTTTTTCAAATTTTTTCAATTTCGGCCTTTTTTAATTATTGAAGATGTTTTTTGCGGCGTTTCTTCGGACGGGTTGTTCAGTATTGCCCTTTCGGCAATTTCCAATCCAATTTAATGTCAACGTAATTTCATAGACTTAAGAGTTAAGGAAACATAAAAAAAAATTTAAGGTAAGTGATCGTGAGTTCGAGTTGACCTATTTTGACAGATTGCAACTTTCGAAGCCATTTGTTCCGTTATTTGGGCGCGAATCTTTTTTTAACTTTGAAGATTTGTCTTTTCTCTGCTTAACTAATTCGAACTTAATTAATTATTTGTATTTTCATTTGATAAAGTTAATGATTTAATAAAAATCGAGAATTGACTTAGGGGTACCGTGAGTGAACTCAATTGTAATGGCACGCTTGATCGTGAGTTGACCTATCATACAATTGTCATAGGACAACTCACGGTTTATGTGACTGTGAGTTAACCCTTGTTTTTACTTTATAAATTTACACGGTCAACTTAACATTCATTTTTGGCTAGGTCAACTCACGATCATTTACTTAAAAAGTTCAATATTTCGATACCCCTTTCTTCCACGTATGAATTCGTGCAAAGTAGAGTCTCTCGCATTCCCCCATGCAGTGCCATCTACGTACTACGAGTTAAACTAGTACGATTCGAACACCTGTTCTCTGTACACAACATGGGCAATGTCCAAGGTTGTGTTAGTGACGCTATTTTTCCATTTACTTCGCTAGTAGCGACTATCGACCGCTAATTGTGATTTTAGCGAATCGAGTTTCGATAGTCGCTACTCGCTAAATTACTTTATTCCCTTCAACTTCTATTCATCTTAGAAAATTGAGGGAAAATACAAAAATTATTGCAAATGTTCACATAAACTCAGCGCAACGTAACATTCCTCTAGCACTTCCACCTCATCACAATTAAAATTGACACGCAATTCTTAGAGCCTCTTTCTTCCTCTAACATGACATAATTTACTTACGACCGACGCCTTAATATATTTGTTTCCTTATCATTCATATTATTGTTTCAACTGAAACTGTCAGAAATGATTGAAAAAGATACTTATTTTCTAAGACGTTTATTTCTTTCATTCATGAGAACTCTTGAGTCAGAAAGCCAACCGAAAGCTCCTAAATTACATTATTATTTACTACTTGTACAGTTTCTTTTTCGCTCTCAAAACTAGCGAGTTTTAGCGGCCGCTACTAGCGACCGCTAATTTTCGCTACTTTCAAAAGGGCTCGCTAGGACGGAAACTCAGAGTTCCTACGAAAACAGGAATTTCAAACGAAAGTGAAAATTTCAAAAATGAAAAAGTTGTAGGAACAACGGAGAATCTACTAATGTAATTGTTTAACAACAAACTATAATTAAAAAACAAAATTTAACACAAACCATATTGTCCGAGTTATTCACATTTTCATCTTCCACAAACGAACCATCATCGTGACTTTCGTTTGATTAAATGCGGTGTTACTTCTCTTACTTTCACTAGAGCTCATCGACCTATTTGTGAAGCAAGTCTGTACGAAAGTGGCCAATGCCTCGCGACAGGAAGGAAGATAGGTCACGCGGGTATACTAAACTCTCTAGTGAGATACTTTGGGGAGATGTCAATGCCTTCAGACAGGATGGAGACAGTATTTCGGATTGAAAGGAACTTTGAAGCAATCTTCCCAAGCCGGGAGGAGTGGAGGAGCGGAAACGCTTCGCTAGCAGGAGACATTACCATCTTAACTGATGGTTCAAAAATGACAGGAGAAACGGGCGGGTATTTACTGTCTCAATACCTCTTGGAGTTTACAATGACTTTAAAGTTTGTACCGAGTACGGAATTATATTCAAAAACAGATTCGGGCCTGGTGCCTGTGCTTAGGGCTCAAGTATGGTCGATCGTAAAGTCGGTTTTTTGCTATGTTTTAGAGAAAATTGAGGTGACCGTTTTTGTCTACTTGGGAGTCAATTTTGTGCTACTTCAGACGGGTTTTTCAATATTGCCGTGTCTGCAATTTCCAATACAGTTCCCACATAACAATTGACCCCACTAAATGTACGTAAAGTGCCATCTGAAAATGTGTTGATCCCATTTAATGTGCTCCAGTTCCAGGACATTTAATGTGTATTAAAAAGCACCCTTACCGCTACATCTTTTCTTTGGAACGTGAAGTGCATTTAATGTGAATTACATGTACATCTAATGTACATTTAAAACACTTTGAATACACAACTAATGTACCTTTAATGTACTTTTTAGTGTGAATTACTAGCACATTTCATGTACATATAATGTTATGTAAGAAAAGAAAGGAATTTTAATTTAATTTTCCGACTTTTCTATTTCGGTTTTTCTTATTCTGATGATCGCTACACGTCCGTCCTCCATCTACATTTTTTTATGCCAAGCTCTCATTTTTTTTATTAGAAAAATTGCTGCCATTTGCGGGGCTTGAACCTAAGACACTCGGGATTATGAGTCGACTGCTTTACCAATTGTGCCACCAGAAACTTATGTGTTGGTGTGTTAAATTTGTATAAATTTTTAAATCATAGAAAGTACATTAAATGGACTTTTTTTGTACTGAGAGAAAAAGTTTTGGAAGATATGCTAGTAAATGAAAATTAAACAAACTCCACAGAGTGTTATTTCAAATTATTATACGAAACAATAAAATATCTATTCCCCGTTAGCTTGGTTCTGTGAACACGTTTCTTTTTTTTCTTTTAAAATTCGATACTTTTTTTTTAATGTTACCCAACTAAAAGCAGCCGTGATATCCATTCACGGACTAAAAATATCCATTTTTGAAAAAAGAAGATGAGCACTTTTCGAAGCACATAATCTGAAAATGTACATGTAGTGCAATAATTTCGAGCTTTAATGGCACAAAAAATGTGCCATTTTTACATTGAAAATGTACTCACAAGCACATTTTTGGTACATTAAATGTGATAGTAATAGTGTACACCTTATCACGCACATAAAATGTGCGAAAAATGTACTTGTGATCTAGTGCAATAATTTCGAGTTTTCATAGCACAAAAATTGCGCTTTTTATGTACATAGAAATATTTACCACTTTACAGGCACATTTTTTGTACATTTTATGTACATATTCTCAACAACATTGAATTCCGCACATTAAATGTACATTCAGTGGGCAACCACATTAAAAAGTGTGATTTGTGTTATCTGGGGTTTAATGTGGACGTAATTGCATATACTTAAGAGTTAAGGCAATATTTACTTAAATACGTTCGAGTCTTTTCGTAGCATCAACTCTGTTTGCCACATCTATTCTGATACGTACGGTCCGTTGCATATGTTTAACCATCGTTGTCAAAATATTCCGAGTCTTGTACGTTTTTACGCAAATGGGTAAAAAATCCCATAAATAAACTGTACCACCGACTGCCAAGTTTGTTTTTCAAATTTCCTGCGAACTTCAAACATACATATTTTCGGCAGCGGAACACTTTTTCGGCTCGTGTTCGTTCTACCACTTGCTGAATCTGCCCGAGAACTCTTGTTTTCATCAGTGTCAATGTCCATTTTTCCACTACTTGCGTTAGCGAATAGCCCCACGATAGTAACGAGACTATTAGCACCGGTGCCGTTTACCACAGTATAATGAGGATACTATTGCCATTTTAGTTTTTAAAGATGGTATTCGACGTTTCTTTGTGGTTTGATGAGATTGAAGTAATTTATTTAAGAGCAACCAGTTCCTCAAAAAGAAATTGCAATAATGTTTGCAACCGCACTATTTATTCAGTTTTGTTGATTTTTGCAAAATTACGAAGTTTGAAATGGATAAGTTTGCTGTGCTAACGTTGCATAGCAGAATGTTTGCTCTACGCCATGAAAAGCTATATTGAAAATAAGTAAAACTAAAAACATTATATTTTCCACTACTTTCATTACATCCGAAATATATGCACAAAGCTCCTTCAATCTATTTCATTTGAAAACACAAACATATTGTGCGCTCATTATATTTGAAAAGCATTACCTGATGACACGACATGCTAAGCACATCAAGAATGTTTTGCAAATACACTTGTAGTGTACGTATTCATCTTTTTCATTTACTATGCGAATTTAGAGCTTTTATGACTGTTCGTTATTTTAAGAAGACGTTTTGAAACCCGTACGAAGAGACAGCGTCTCATTGTGTTGGTCGAGCTAGGAGGCACGTGATCAGAATTCGGTCAGGTCAAGCTAGGGGCTGTCCCTAAATTACGTAACACAATTTTCGGGCTTAGACCCCCTCCCCCCCTCGGTGTCACATCGCGTAACAATCTCTTGAAAATCTCCATCCCCCCCCCCTATGTTACGTAACAAAATTCAAAAATATTTTTAAAAAATACTCAGATGAAAGTGCATAAACTAGAAAACGTTCTCACAAAACGATTTGGAGAGCAACCTTGAACTTGAATTTCTATAGCTTTTGAAGAATTTGAATTTGAACTAAGATGAATTTCTTCGTAATATTAATTTATCTGTGGGCCGGTTTTCAGTGCGATCCGTTATGTGAAAATGAATGAGCTTTTTGTTGAATGAGCTCCTGATATGAATTTTAGAGTTGCAATCGCAATAGCTCAAAAGATAGTTTGAATTGCTATCATGGCCACCAGTTTGCAATTCAAACAGTCTTTTGAGCCATTCCGATTGCAACTCTAAGATGATCTTTAGCATGAGAGATCGTTACAAAAGTTAAAAAATTGAGTGAAAAATATAAATTTTCGTTAACATAACTTTGTTACGTAACATTGCCACAAATAGCCTCCCCCACCGTGTAACAAACCGTAACAATTTCTCTGACCCCCCTCTCCCCTCGAGCGTTACGTAATTTAGGGACAGCCCCCTATTTGACTTGAGTCAACCGTAAACCTTAATTTAATTTGGACCCAAAATGACCTGAAACCTGAAAGCTGACCTGAGACTAGAAAATGAAAACGGACTATTCTTAACATATGGTCAAGTCAAGTTTATGTCAGGTCAGTTCAAGTTACTGACGTTTGAACGTGACGTTTAAACGATGTAGCCTCACCTAAATTTTCCGAGCCTTAAAATATTATCAGACAAATCACGACTACAACTATTGAGCGATCTCTGTCCGAAATAAATAGTTTACCGACAAATTTTACTTCTACGACAATTATGTTTGCAATAAATACGTCAGCAAATGAGAGACAAGAATTTTTCGATGAACAAATTGAACGAAAAATTCTTGTCTTTGATTGGCTAGCTCAGCGTAGAAGTAGAAGTCTTCAGTAAACTCTCAATTTAAAAAAAAAATGATTTTTGGACCCATACAAAGACACGGAGTTCTTCGAAAAGATGTCTATTGCGTTTACCTCGATGTTTGTGACCATTCTAATTTCGATCCGAGAGTTGGTTACTTTTTCGTTTCGGGGTATAAATAAGAGAAAAATGCAAAAAAAAAAATTGTCCATCCGTCCGTCCGTTTGTCTGACACGATTTTCAAAAACTTTTTTTTCCTGAAAGCTAATCGAAAAATATTCAATGGAACTGTATCTGCGCTCTGTCGTGCCAAGGTCCGCTGAGTTATGGCCGTTTAAGTGACTTTTGGTCTTTTGTACATAACTCGAGTAAATCTTTTCCGATTTTCAAACATTTTTTTTGTTCGAAAGGTCTAGGCATGCCCAACAATTTATCTCTGCGAAATTAGCACGGGAATGGCTCTTCAAGCTTTCTAATGAACGATATGGACTTCCAGAAATCACAAAAAAAGATAGTGAAAATTGGATGAGTGATTCGGGTTGTAGGGTTGTAGTGTGGGCCAAATTCACGCTACGCGACACCACAATTTTTTTTGTTTTTTAGATTTTTTATACAATTTTTTTTTAAATTTTGTAAAACATTTTTTTCAAGTTAAACGCGTTGTGCGCAAAAATTCTCTTTGATGTGAATAATTTAAATTTTTGGAAGTTGGCATCAGTGGCATTGATTTGCTTGTCTATAATATAAAATCCAAAATTTCACTGCACTTCAATACACCTCACTCTGCTTTGGTGTACCTCTCTACACTACACCTCACAGCACGTCACTACACCTCACTTCACCTTGGTGCACCTCAGTACACTCCACTTCGATGCGCCTCCTTACACACCTTACTACACCTCACGACACCACAGCGCACCTTACTGCACTGCACCTCATTACACCTCACTTCACTTCATTACACCTCACTGCTTTTCACTGTACCTCACTGCAACTTGGTGCACATCATTGCACCTTGGTACACCTCATTACACCTTAGTGCAAGTGACTGCACTTTGATGCTTCTTACTGCACCTTGGTGCACTTGACTGTACCTTAATGCACATAACAACACCTTGGTGTGCTATGAAAGATAAATCTCGGTTTCTTCGCAAAGGCTAAGAGTTTTGTGAGTAGAAGAGACCTGTATTCGTGAAATGCGTCGTGTAGTTGGAAAAGTGATCAATTTTTAAAATTTTAGTAATATCTTCGGTTCTACGAGTTGTAGAGACTTAATTCAAAGTCTTTCTTCATTTCTTTCTTTATTTTATTTTTTCGTGTTATTGTCATTGTTATTGGATTTAGCGATATAAAATGTAAATTTTCATTAATTATTAAAACCATAAATCGCTCCGATGTTTGCACAACCGAAGTGAAACTTAAAAATTGTCAAGGCCATGCTAAATAAAAAATTTTAAATATTTAAATCACATCCCGGGCGAAGCCCGGTTCACAATGCTAGTCGTAAATAAGACTGGGGGTTGTTCGAAGAGTCATTTAGTCAGGTTCCCTTTTTGACCAATAAACTTATGAGTTTATGGATTATATTAGAGTATTTCTATGTAAATTGTATTGAACAGCAGAAGTCTTTTTGGGAAACACCCCTTCCCTTCTCACATTCTGCTTGTCTTCTCAAACGCCCCTATATCCCTAAGCGCAGACATTATTAATAGAATGTTTCTTATGGGTTAGAACACAGAGAGAGAGAGCACGGAGGCATAGCAGAACCCACACCAAATCGACGAAAACAACTTAATTGGATGACGTACGTTGCCTTTTCTGTCGTTCGTATAATAATTAACAATGTTGGATGCATAAGAAAACATTTTTCTTTCAATTTACATCAAAGCTGCTACTGCTGACGAAACTATTAAATTGCTTAATTTGTGTAATGTGTATTCACATCATTGTATTTTTGTACGTCGTACACACATTACTTCGCTCAATGCAAGAATCATGCATAAATCAATCAAAGCTTATAATGTTTCTCCTCAACATGGCAATTAATTGAGTGAAGTTACGATGCATTATTTTACCAGCATCAGTTAGTGTATATTCACTACTAGCTTGCCGAAGGCGAAAGCTGTAAACACACGAGGCAAAGTAAAGATTAGCAAACAATGACGTATCATATTTTACGTGATTTTGTTAGGTAGATGAGTAAAATGCTTACCACATACAACAATCAAATTTCTGTAAAGCAGATTGACTTAAAACCTTGACGGGAACTAAAACAAAGACTAAACTTTTCAAGTAGTTGACTGTAATGGAAATTACACTGAACTGAAGAGGATTTCTTATTTGTTTTCTCTAAAAGGGACTTTTCATGTCTCAGAGACCACTTATCGCTATATTCATACGCAATTACGAAGCACATAACTGAAGTACGAAATTTAGCATAGGATCAATTAAAAGATAAAGTGCGTTAGACGACACCGTTGCCGTTGAAAAAGTCGTCAGTGGTGAATCGTTCGTTTATGAACACTTGAAACATTATTTCGATGAAAATTCATTCACAATAAATGAAAGTAGGGTGTGGGGGGGGGCCAGTCTCCGAACAAATATCACCATCAATGAAATAATTTCAGTTCGCCATTAATTTTCGTATTGTGGAGTTAAGTTTTATTTTACATGCTTCATATTCGTAAGAAAATGTCAATTTTGAGCTGCGAAGGTTTGTAATAATTATTACGCATCTGCTGGAAAATTTATTTATCTTGGAGGAGGAAGCTTGTATCCCGAGCCGAGCAAGGGAAAGAATCCTCCGACAGCATAAATGAAACGTAAGAATTTTTATGCACCGAAGGAAGAAATCAACAAACTAAATTTTGATACAACATATGACTTATCTCCCTAGACAGCCACTGAGATGTATAAAACTTAATACGACATTCGAAAAAGCAATTTCGGCTCTTGTCCTTGTGACGTAGATAACTTTTTGGTTTTTCCGCACGAGTTCGGTGATTAAAATGATGAAATTATTTCCACACTCCCACGCGGCTCGAGTTGACAAATGAACATCTCGGGGTCTAGGTAACCATTTGGAGCTACTGTAAAATGATGTGTAATTTGAGAAACAGCTGGAATTCGGAAATCAGGTTTCAATTGTGTGCCCTTCGACTGGTGCAGAAAAATTCTTAGTCACAGACTACTTTTAAAATGCTTAGCACCGAAATATTGCTAAAGACATCGGTAAAAGCTTGTAAATATCGGCAAAAGAACTTGGAAATCGGTCTTATAAATATGAGAAAATTTATAAAGTTCTAAGAAAATTTGTAGGTGGTTCTTAGCAAGAGACCATAGTTTCTATGTCTCAACATAACGCAATATTAAACATAACCAAAGACCCGTACGTATCAGAATAGATGTGGCAAACAGTATACATGTGGCAAAGAGACTCGAACGTATCTAAATATACAAATAAGCAAACAATCCAAAGTTTTCTGTTCTTTTATAACTGTAAGAATTTCAAAGATCCATAGAAATTACCCAAGGTAATGTCAAAGGCCCTACCGAAGTACATCTCTAGAAAATTTAGAAAAGCTTATATCCAAGGACTAAGTCGTTTTTCCCTAAAACCCAGAAACACGTGTTATCTCAAATTTTATTCTCTACAACTTTGTCTTTGGAAGCAACTTTCTACCTCTCATAGTTCTGGAGATTCGGGTCATTCTGCCCAATTATGGAAGAAGCCATATACTTGTATTGGGTCATATTTCACCAAAACCCTGAAACACGTTTTCGCCTAAATTTAATTCTCTACAACTTCGCCTTTGGAACCAACTTTCCAACTCTCATAGTTCTGGAGATTCGGGTCATCCTGCCCAATTATGGAAGAGGCCATATACCAGTATTGGGTCATATTTCACCAAAACCCTGAAACACGTGTTCGCTTAAATTTAATTCTCTACAACTTCGCCTTTGGAATCATTTTTCCAACTCTCACAGTTCTGGAGATCCAAGTCATCCTGCCCAATTATGGAAGAGGCCATATACCAGGGTTGGACCATATCTCCCCAAAATCCTGAAACACGTGTTCGCTTAAATTTAATTCTCTACAACTTTGCCTTGGACAGTAAATTTCCATATTGCATAGTTAAGGAAATATGGACGAAAAACTGTTTTCGTATATGGCCAAGAATATCAATTTCGTCCATTCCATTAGTTCCAGTTCCCAGATCCCTGTACCGATTCTCACAAAATTTCTGTCACAGTTTTGTGACATCAAATGCTTTCATTTGAAACCAAAATGAGGATTTTCCGTGCTATACTTGCTGAGATATTTGCGAAAAAGCTTCACCGACCTTCGAAAAACCATGTTTTTGGTCACTTCCTCGACCATATCTCCGGAACTACTTCATCGTTTTTGCTCATCTTCGAACTTGAATCATGGGAGGCATGTACCTTTCAGGGAAAAAAAGTTTAGGCTGATCGGTTGAGCCGTTTGGAAAAAAAAGTGGAGACGGACGGACAGACAGACGGACAGACGGACATTTTTTTATTGCTGATTCGTCATATTTAGACGATAATAGATGCATCCCCCCACTTCCACCTCGATCTACCCCATGTTACAATAAAATTGTTTGTAGTAAACGTATAGGACCTTTGTACTTCGTACGGGTCCAAATATCTCGAAGTTCATGGTAAAAAATAATTTCTTTTATACTAAATTATTATGTGAAAAATGTTCACGCCATCTCGCAAAATTTGGGCGTAAATTAATTTTTCCATAATATTTTGTCAGTTCGTGAAATTACCCAATTAAATCCATACAAAATAAAAAATATGCTACGTGGACGAATACAACAAATCCCATTCGTCCATCTGTCCGGCCAAACGAATGCTGATGAATATGATGAAATTTTGTTAAATTAGTGATTACGACCTGCTACACTCATGGAAATATTTTTTTGCATTTATAGAATTTTGCACTTCTGCGCAGCTTTTTAACACTGCAAAAACCTGCGCAGAAGTAAAAAATTCTATTTGATGCAAAAATATATTTCCGTAAGTGTACTAAGTTCGTTGACCAAAGGGCAGCATCATGGCCCACGGTAGTAAGGGGCCGTGACGCAAGTCTTACACGCCAAAAAATTCACAAGAAATTTTTTCGTAGACTAAGGATTGAAGAACCCGTTTGAAGCAGCGACATACAATGCCCCCCATAAATCCTTCGAGGAGAGGCCTCGGACCAATATATTAATGGCCAAAAACGTTCCCCTGAATTTTTTCTACCTTAAGACTGACAGAAGACCCTAGTTCCTGAGCCATACTTCCACAAAGAAAAATATTTTCCTTAATTTTCTCTACAACTTAATCCATTCATTTTTAGAGCTTTAGTTAGTCGAAGGGCTCAAACTCATAAAATTTTCTTCTAAAAATTGTTGAGACTTCATTGACCTCTCAAATTAAAAAGATTTATAAAAATCGGAAAAGATTTACTGGAGATATAAGCAAAACATATGCAAGGGACCTGTACTCAATAGAATTGAACTAAATCTAAATAAATGTTGCTTTGTGAAATTAATTTTTTTTGAAAATTGCCGAAAGGGCAATATTGACAAACCCGTCCGAAGCAACTGTGAAAAAAAAAAATTTCGTAAAAAATTAAACAAAAAATTAAACTTTATATAGACAAAAAAGTTCCCCTCAATTTACTACATAACACAGCAAAAGAAATTTTCGGGACTGGGGTCAACCCAAGACCAACCTGCCTAAATGAGGGGTCTCGGACCCATACTTTCATGGACAAAAAAGTTTGGCTGTGAACCAATCTTCACATATTTTTATTCGTGATTTCTGGAAGTCCATAATCTTTTATTCAAAGGTAGATGCTATTCGCACATTGTGCGAATAGTCTCTACATATATACTGCGGCTATTCGCACATTGTGCGAATAGCATCTTTATTATACTGCGGCTATTCGCACATTGTGCGAATAGTCACTCTATTATACTGCGGCTATTCGCACATTGTGCGAATAGTCACTCTATTATACTGCGGCTATTCGCACATGGTGGGAATAGCCACAGTATTATAAAGATGCTATTCGCACATTGCGCAAATAGCCGCAGTATAATAAAGATGCCGTAGTATAATAGAGTGACTATTCGCACCGTGTGAAATAAAGGAATAAGAAGTACGTAGAATGATGGAGAAATAATTAATTAATATTCTATGATAACACGACTTGTTTTTTCTCATGAACACACAATTTTTTCCTTAACTCACTGCAACAATGTCTTAAGAGCACTCTATGTAAAAACGATGCTTTTATAGCTATAGTTTTTTGATAAAAATGTGTCATTTTCAAAAAAGTAACTAAATGGCCGTTTACACTCATCTTTTATTAATCTAGTAGTTGAGCCACTTTTTTGCGATTGCTTAGTTTTTTTAACAAATCTTTCGCTAGAAGAAAGTTCTGCATTTCAGACTAGGCAGCCTGGTGCTGAAAAAGTGTCTATAACAACGTTGGATGGTGTAATAAGAACACAACTATGCACTAGTTTTGAACTTGGCACCAGGCTGCATACTTGATAATTTTGATTGACAATTTAGAAGGCAGCCTAGTGCCGAAAACCGTTCAATGTCATCGTAACGGCAATAATGAACACCATACGTCGTATAAATTTCAAGTCGGCACTAGGCTGCGTACTTAAACTTTTGTTTTATGGATGTAGGAGACAGCAGCAGCCTGGTGCCAAATTGAAAGTTATATGGCATACAAAATTTACTCCTGCTAACATCTTGGCAAAAAAAGGTTTGCAGCACCAGGCTGCGTACTTGAGTGGTAGAGCTAAAAATGTAGATGGCAGCCTGGTTTTCGTTATTCAAAACCTTGAAGAGCGATTTCCGTTCTAATTTGGCAGTGATATAGGTAAAAAAGCTCCAAAAACCTTCAAAAAACCAAATTTTTGACTACTTGTTCGACCGTATCTTTGAAAGTCGACCGATTTTGCCTAAATTCAATCCCCTAATCAATTTTCCGATTATCTTTCAGAAAAAAAAAGATTTTGAAAATCGGAGAAGATTTACCCGATTTATGTAGAAAAAACACGTTGGGCCCGAGTAGCTCTACCAGTCTTTAGACTCTGTTTTAGGGCCCTGGTCAGGACCTATTCTTTGTGAAATTTTGCAAAATTTCACAAGTTTTGCAAGATTTGTAAACTTTCGCAAAATTGGCAAATATTTTCGAAAAATTTCGCAAATAATTGGCCCTGGCCCTGGTTGAGTCCAAAAGCTCAAAATCAAAAAAGTTTCTTCCATAAATTGTCAAACCTTTCAAAAAAATATGAAAATCGGAAAAGATTTACTCGATGAACCACGATTAATGGTCCTAGCTCGGCGGCCAGTGCCCAGATTTAATCCCATAAAAGATATTTCGATTACCTTTTAGGGAAAAAACTTTTTGAAAATTGGTTGAGTTTTACTCGAGTGTCAGACAGAGAGACAGACGGGACGGACGTACGGACATTCTTTTCATTACTGATTCGTCATCTAAGGACCATGACCAGTGCTCACTCCTGGGTTGAAATTCGATTGGTTACAAACGTCGTGGTGAACGCATAAGCGCCGTTTCGAACTTCGCATCTTCGTACGGGTCTAAAGACAAAATAACTTAGACGACACCAGCTCTGTGGTGGGTGGTCCATCTACAATCCCAAAATCACTCTTTCGATTATCTCTAAAGAGGAAAAAATTGTTGAAAATTGGTTAAGATTTACTTCAGTTATTGTGTTGACAGATTCAGGAGCCGTCGATTTTCAGCCGCCGAAAATTTTTGGTCGGCTCACCGGCAATTCGTCCAAAATGACCTATTTGTAATCCCAAAACTACTTTTAGAACTACCTTTCAGGGAAATAGGAATTTCAAAAATCTGTCAAGACTTTCTCGAATCATCGTGTTTACGGCACGCGGAAGGACAAAATTGCGGATTCATCATCCGTAACTGATTTTTTTTTTTTATTAAAAACAAGTGATAGAACTCGCACGGAGGCCTCTGTATGGGCCCATTGTGCTATTTTACATATCTACACATTTATTGTATTACTAAATCCACCTGTACTGGCAATAAAGCTCAGTATGTGTGGTAGATGTAGAGATTTAATTAGGCTGTTCTTAATTGTGTAACCGCCCAAATGCTTTCTTCTTGCGTTAATCAAAGGAGGAAAGTAACATAAGAAATGATCAGCCGTGTCCATATGTTCCTAACATGGTTCACAGCTTGGATCCGCGAGTTTGCCAATGGTTGTTAGATGCTTATTGAAGCCAAAGTGTCCCATTAGAATTCCAACTATGGTTTTGAGGCTCGTCCTGCTGACACTAATTAAGTACTTGGGATGATTCTTATTGATTCTAATACAACTTTTAGCTTGACGGCAACCTGTTGTATTGCTCCAGTGAGGTACAAACTCTTGCATTCTTTTTATCCTTATTTTCATTCTTAGATAGTTATGAGGAGCAGCATTACCCGGTTCTGGGCCTATCCAACCGGACTTTGCCCCGATCCTTGCTAGTTCGTCGGCTCTCTCGTTACCCACTATACCAGTGTGTCCGGGGACCCATATTCGGTTTACTTGAATTGATAGAGCGAGTTTGTTCAGAGCTTCCCAACATTCTAGTACTAATGCCGATTGAAATGTCTGTGTTGATAATGCCTTCAGAACCCCTTGACTGTACGCGCAGAGGGAGTTGATTTCACCTCTCAATTCCAATTCTACCGCAATGAAACATCCTTCTAATATTGCTCTAACATCGGCTCTGTAACTGATTAAAAATGTCGCGGAAAGCGCAAATATCCCGTTTACTTCGAAATCGTGTGAGCTGGGGGTTTGTCGAGCAAATCATGTGCAGTATTCTGTGTTGGTAAAATTGAGAACCAATCAGATTGTACCAAACTCTAAACTTAAATTATCGTCTACAATTTTGCTGGAAACAATTCTAACACATCGAAACAGCAGCAAAATACTTCGCTTACAGGGGGATTTATATTCTAACACAATCTACGTAAAATTGATGGAAGCTTTTATGATATACCTATTCCAAGTCAATTGTGTAACTAAGTTAATTGTTCGAAATAGAAGTTTTTTGTTATTGATAGACTCAACAATATCTTTGGGCATATCGACAGAGGCAAAATTGAGTTTTTCCCAATATTTGTGCAAAAACATTTGTTTATAATTTGTCTGTCAGCATCCAAGCGTAAATAAACAAGAAAAAAAAAGCATTAAAAATTTGGGAAGCTCCCTAATAAGTATCCAGTGAAGCTTAGATAATATCATGTTCACAAATCTATAACGCAAACAACGTCATTCCAATCAGTAGCTCAAAGGCATTATTAATTGGATAAAAACATAAATAATTAGATTATCATCATCGTCGTCATATACTATTTAAAAAGTACAGAAAACATGTTGAACCATTTATCAAGACAAAAATATCTAATCGAATTAAATGTTCTCACTTTGATGTTCTTTTGTGCTTGTGTGTACAAATGACATGACATATGTACATTTTAGGTATACAAGAGCACAAATGGGAGAAGGTTGCGCGATTAAATATAAATATATACAAAATTTCAGCAAACGGAAGTAGGTAACATATGTATATGTATAAAACGATGAGACATCATAAATCCGTGCACAACACGAAGAAAGCTCAAGAGGGAAAACTCTTGTGATGGAAATCTATGAGAATTATATTTGGGTATATGTCAGAAATGGTTGATATATGTGTATGGCGGCTGGTGGTATGTTTTGTATATGAGAAAGCATTGAGCCGATTGAAATGCGTCGTGTTGTATATCAAAGAATGGTATATTAGTTATGGAATCATGATGGGATGTTGTTCTAATGAATTGTAAATTTTTGGCATTAAATTTTATGGAAATTTGTGTTTATGAATACATGTGGTGCATGACTGGCCGACTGCTACTTGGAAGACTTTTAATATATATTCCCGTCAAAACGAATTGTCGTTACATTAGTGGTTAATAAAACATTTCATACTTTATGGAAAATGACACTTTTGTGAATTTGTTAAGAGGTAATTTGTTGATAAGATTTATTGTAGTTGGTATGAACAATATGAAAATGAGTATTAAAACTTGTCCTTTCGTTGGTTTCAATGAAAATTAAAATATTTTCGTGGGGATAAACACTAACAGTAAAAGTATTTACTACCTTGGCGCCTATAACAAGCCAATTATAGCACTCAAAATCGCTGAAAATAGTACTATAATATGCCGATTATAGTCGAGTTCCATACTTCAGCGCAGGACCATAATACTGTTATTATGATCTACTCGACTATAATCAGCGCTGTTATAGTCTACTACGACAATAATCAGCCATGTCATAGTCGAGTCGAATTATAGAAACTGTAGATGATGGTTCAGATAACAAAAGCAATTGTTATTCAATGAGAAAAATGGCACAAAGAGTTATACATTTTGGACCGTAAATTTTTCATTTTCGGTTCCTATGATTCGAAGAAATCGAAAAAATTCGTTTGATGAATTCATGAATGGTTTCGTGCAAAATTGGCTTATTATAGGCGCCGGTAATACACTATCGTATAACACAAGGGCAAAACCGCTCGATGATAGTCTCGGTACGTGAATAGACATCGGGCTGAAGCCCTCGGATCATTCACTCCACCTCGACTATAATCAAGCGAATATAGCCCTTGTGTTATAATATGCTATTACTGACATGGAAAGATGCTGAAAGCTTTTTGAAACTCCATTTTGTGACTGTGTGTCGTTTTGAGTTAATAGAAACTTTGTTAAATGAGTGATTACACATTATCATGTTTGGTCCTGTCTTGTTTTCGACTTGTAGTTAGGGATCTAAATAAACACCACAGAGTTGACTCGGTAGAGTAGATTCAAAAGGCTTTTTCGCAGGCGCAGTCTTCCCATAGGAATCTTGCATGGCAAGTGTCTATAGAGAAGAGCGATACGCAGAGACTTGACGAAGTTGAGCCCAGAGTTACTTCATTTGTTTTTTAAACATTAATGCGTCGCGAGCTTTGTCGCGAGTGTATTTCACACTGCTAACTTTTTCACCGCGAATTTCCATCTGTTTTACATCTTTTTCCATCAACTATCCATCTATTTCCATCTTCGATCCATCTGTTATGAATTGAATGTTATGAATTGAAATACACCTGCACCATTGGACATATAGAAGTAAAAATAGTACAAATGTTGGTTTAAGTCCACTCGCACACGTGTATTTCAATTCATAAGAGACGGATCGAAGATGGAAATAGATGGATCGAAGATGGAAATAGATGGAAAAAGATGTAAAACAGATTGAAATTCGCAGTGAAAAATTGAGCATTTTAAAATTTAGCAGAGCTAAACACACTCATGCGTCGCTATAAATTTCAAATTTTGCGCCAAAAATTTAATAATTTCGGAAGAACTTAATTTGACTCTGGGTGCGGCTGGTGAAAGGGAGCATCATTGACAGAGTACAGGGTAAAAGTGGAGTCATAGTTTTTTTCGGCATGTACTACATGGGGTGAAAAGTCCGCGGCCTCACATAGAGATGGCGTCATTACTTCAGAATTTTTGTTAACATTCAGTAGTACCACCCTTTACTTGTCTACAGCCAAAATTTCCTGACATTTGGTGTCATAGTTTTCGAATTACTGTCAATAGAGTGACGCAGGTTTTTGTTGTTCGTAAAAAATGGAAAATAATGAATTCCGTGTGTTGATTAAACATTGTTTCTTAATGGGAAAAAATACGGTGCAAAGCAAAGAATGGCTGGATAAGTGTTATGGCACATCTTCTCCGTCGTATACAACGGTCAAGAAGTGGCATGCTGAATTTAAACGAGGTAATACAAGCACCGATGATGCCCCACGTTCAGGACGTCCAAGTGAAGCAGTTACTGAAGAAAACATCAAAAGAATCCATCGTATTGTTTTGGCTGAGCGGAAAGTTAAAGTTAGTGAAATAGCTGACATCCTCAAAATATCAACAGAACGGGTGCGACACATTTTACACGAGTATTTGGACATGAAAAAGCTTTCTGCGCGATGGGTGCCGCGTTTTCTAACAATTGATCAAAAGCAGCACCGTCTTGACGATTCAGAACGTAATTTAGCTTTGTTCGAGCGTAATCCAACGGAGTTTTTGCGTAGATTTGTCACGATTGATGAAACGTGGATTCATTACTATACACCAGAGTCCAATAGACAGTCTGCAGAGTGGTTAGAATTTGGTCAAAGCCGACCGAAGCGCCCTAAGGCACAGCGTTCTGCAGGCAAGGTTATGGCCACGATTTTTTGGGATGCGCATGGCATAATATTTATCGACTATTTTGAGAAAGGAAAAACAATAACTGGCGAGTACTATGTCACATTATTGGAACAGCTCGACAACGAGATCAAGAGAAAACGACCGCATATGCAGAAGAAAAAGGTCCTGTTTCATCATGACAATGCACCAGCGCATTCATCCATAAAAGCAACTGTGAACTGGACTCTTTGGGCTATGAATTACTCCACCACCCACCTTACTCTCCAGATCTGGCCCCCAGCGACTACTATTTGTTCCCAAACTTAAAAAGATGGCTACAGGGAAAAAGATTTTACTCTAATGATGAGGTGATATCCGAAACAGAGGCCTATTTTGCAGGGTTGGAGAAATCCTATTATACCAAAGGTATCCAAATGTTGCAGGACCGTTGGACTAAGTGCATTTCCCTTCAGGGAGACTACGTTGAAGAATAAAATTAATTTCATATGTAAAAGTTAGTTCTTTCATTGCAAGGCCGCGGACTTTTCACCCCATGTAGTATGTGTGATTTAGCTTTGAATAAGCGGAACCAGTGTTGGACAGCATCTTAATCCGATTCGACCCGAAACTGGCGAAATGCCTCGGGTTTGGATTTTAAAAACACATGTTGTGATGCTTACGACCTCTAACTGTAAAAACTACCTAATGAAAGTTTCTGCATTTGGGAAAGTTAGTGAGCGTCTTCCAAGCGGAGACGTTTGCGACGTTGATGGGAGTGATGAATTTAGTTGCAGAAGGAATGACGGGAGGCAGAGCGACCATCTGCTCAGACAGTGAGTCGATGATAAAGGCGCTCGCGTCGCCTGTGACAACGTCAAAACTGGTTACAAAGCTGAAAGTGACCCTAAACCGATTTAGACTGAGAAATCAGATCACGATCGCCTGGGCCCCTGGGCACACTGGTGTAGCGGTAATGAGAGAGCAGGCGAGCTAGCCAGACAGGGTTCAGCATCTGCGATCGAAGGCCCAGAGCCCCACATCCCGATCCCACACTCTCTGTGTGAAAGGGCGGCGAACACTGGGTGCGGGCTGAGTCCGCAAAGAGTTGGTGCGCGTACGGCGGAGGAAAGCACACGAAGCTCTTCTTCTCGGCGCCTGACGAGAAGTGGGCCAAGGAGCTTCTCAGAATGGGCCGTAGTGACATTAGGAGAGTAGTGGGAGCCATTACGGATCACTGTGGATTGAACAAGCACTTGGCCAAAATGACCATTTTGGCCGCTCCATGACTGCGGCTTGGAGGAGGAAACGGGCGTCCACGTAATATGCGAATGCCCGAAGTTCCACCTGCTAAGGAGCATGACAGTAGGTGGTTATGTGATTCGACCCTCCGATATCTTAGACTTAGAACCTATCGCCCTCACCTCGAGGTGAGAACCGGAAGGTTTTAATTGATTTACATGATGAACGGGAAGAAAACAAAGGATCAATGGATCTGTGTTTTAGGAGTCAGAAACGGCCCATCCCACCCTGATAAATCTAAAAATAAAGTCTCCTTTGTTGACATAACATCATTGGAAACTTATCGACAGAGAGCCGTTCACCCTTAATGCAAAAGCAAAATGGATCAGTTTCGCAAACTTTGTCAAATTACTTAAAGACCTTAAAGACCATCCATAAAAATGTTCGTTGATTAACAAGTCTTTTTTCTCTACTTTTTCAAGTACTGACTTGTATGAAGAATATATAATTACGATAATTCGGTTCAGCTCATCCCATGTGTACGTAATTATTGTGTTTATGAATAATGTTCAGAGCCAATGAGGGTGGCTTGAGCCGGATGCAAATGGGATTATATTGCCATTAAATGTTATCAAATTTTCAGCGTTATTTATAAAGATACTGGGGCGTCAAAAGAGGAAAGTGAAAATATCAAATTTCCTTATAGCTGCGACTACTTCACTTATAAAGTTAAACATGTTTTTCATTATAACCGATAAAATGTGTCTTTTTTACCTCTTAGCTTTAAACTTCGACTACATACTTTTTGGGACCCTTTTTTACTCTGGTAAGGATGAATAAAGCATTCTCGTAGTTAGCGAAGAAAATTGGTTTAGTGATGTTAGACAATTTTATATAAAAAAGAAGTATATTATAAATCTATAAAAAGTAGCTCATTATTCACGTTTCTGTGTGAACATATAGTTACTGTGATTTTACTTGATGTCAGCCTGGTTTTTGAGGAATACATAAGGTAAAAATATACGCTCTTTAACTCAATACTGGACTGCAGTTACCTTGTGCATGACCTGGAGGTTTCTGATATGAGGGTTCTCAGGAGAATAGAAAAAATTGAATCTGAGGGAAAAGTGGGACAGTCATATCAGGACCGACGACCTCAGGGAAAATTTAAGGGTAGAAGAGGCGGCAAGAGTTAGTTGTTTGCGATGGTTAGGGCACGTTCAGAGGATGGGTAGTACCCACTGGGTAGTAACAGGCTGTCAAAGAGGATATTGAATGCTCAGTCTCCGAATGTGCGCCCTAAGGTAGGCCAAAGAGAAGGTTTATAGATTCAATTAAATCAGATTCACTGGGCGAACAAACCATCTCCTTAGTACAGGACAGGAGGGTATGGAGAAGGGTGGTGCATGATCACCAGGCGCAAAGATCTCACACCGAAAGGTATTTAAACGGTCTATAAAGTTTGATAATGATGATGAATAGCGCGAAACATTAACACCGACGACGGTGACGGTGAAACGCATAAGTTGGGGAATTAGCTAATTGATAAGTATTGATTTCCTTCAAATGTGAAGAGCTGTTCTTGTGTCTCACACTTAAAAATTATTCTATATGATGATATGTTCGAGACGAGCGATAAGCATTGGGCTTTCTTCTGCTCATGGCAGCTGTGCGGTTAAAGCAAATGTATGTTAATATGAAAGATTTTCATTCTCTCAGGATACAGACAAAACTCTTAAAAAAGTTCAAGGACGTGCGGTAGCAACGCATCTGTGACGCAAATCCGCTTACGATTAAAAATTCGATAAATTTTTTTCGTGTAGTCAAATGGCATGCATTTAAACTGATCGCTGGAAAAAGAAAAATAATCGCAGGAACAATGCTCTCGGGAAAAGAGAAAAACTGCCGCAATTAAACAGAAAACTGATCGCTGTAATTATGATGAAATGTGATAAAGCCAAAATAATACTTGATCACCGTAAAAAAATAATTGACAGCCGGAAAATGAAAATTTGATCGTGGGAAAATAGCAATCGATCACAGGAAAAACATATGCAGGGGACCCGTACGCATTAGAATAGATGTGCCAAACAGAATAGATGTTGCAAAAAGAATCGAACGTATCAAAGTAAATGTTGCCTAAACTCAATTACGTCGACGTTAAATTGGATTGGATATTGCCGAAAGGGCCACCCGTCCGAAGAAACGACGCAAAATATAAAAAAATGGAAAAAATTAAAAAAAAAAAAATTGCTCCAGCTCCCTCATAGAACCGACCTAGACCTTTGACGGAACAATACTTAGACATGAATTTGAACCAATGTACCTGGGATTAAAGCTTGACCCCTCTCTAACTTACGGTAAGCATATAGAAAAACTACGGCTCAAACTGTCCACGAGAAATAAATTGCTCCAAAAGCTTGCTCCAAAAGCTTGCTGGAACCTCATTGGGTGCATCGGCCGCGTGCCTATGAACTACTGCAATGGCTATGGTTTATTCTTGCACCGAATACTGTAGCTCGCCCTGGCTAAACAGCGCACATACGAGGAAAGTCGACGTCGAGCTGAACCAGAACTATGAGAATAATCACCGGAACTGTGAAATCAACACCAGTGCAATGTTTGCCAGCTCTTAGCGTTATTGCTCCGACCGCAATTAGGCGAAAGTGGAACTTGTTATCTATATATCGGAAAACGTTGGCCAACGCACACCTACCGCTGAACGAGGAGCTAGCATTGCCTATGACAGAGAGACTGAAATCTCGTAATCCTGCAATTGCTACAGCTAAAACTTTGCACAACAGCGAATTTAACCCCAAAGAGGTATGGAAAGAAGAGTGGACGACTTGTGGCTACAGTTCACCTCTATTCAACTTTGAATAGGTTGAGGACAGGACACGGACGATGTGATGAGATGCTTTTCAAGTGGAAATTGTCTAACGACCCCAGGTGCGACTGTGGCTGTCCACATCAAACTATGAGTCATTTGACTTCACTTTTTTATATACTATGTAATGGTAAGAGTTTGTACCATACGCTAAATAAATAAATAGACCACTTAGGAGAGGCCTCTGATCCATACTTCCAAACAAAACAAAAGTTCGCCTCTTTTTTCTCTGCAACACTGCACAAAAAACCTCTTAAATATTCACAAAAAACCACCAAATATCGTGTAGGGACGCATAGCGTGAATTGTGCTCTCACTGAGGAATTTACAGCCCGAACCAATCAACAGATTTTCACTAATTTAATTTTTGGGATTTTTGATGTCCTCATCTTTCCTTCAAAACCTTGAAGAGCGTTTTCCGTTCTAAGTTCGCGATGATATAAGTCAAAAATTTCCACCAACCTGAAAAAAACTACGTTTTTGACCACTTTTTCGACTGTAACTTCGAAAGTTTGTGGCCGATTATGCCTAAATTCATGCCTGTAATCAGCTTTCTGATTATCTTTCAGGAAAAAAAAGTTTTTGAAAATCGGATAAAATTTACCCGATTTCTGTAGAAAAAACACATTGGACCCTAGTAGAGATAAAGTTTTAGGGCTCTGGTTGAGTCCGAAAGTCCAAAATTGAAACAAATTTCTTCCATAAAATATCAGGCATGCCAAGGCAAGACAAAAAAAAATTTATGAAAATCGGAAAAAATTTACTGTAGTTACGTACAAAAGACCAAAAACCACTTATTGGCCCTTGGGCCGATAGTGCCCAGATTCAATCCCATAAAAGATTTTTCAATTACCTTTCAGGGAAAAAAAGTTTTTGAAAATCGGTTGAGTTTTACTCAAGTAAGGTGAGGGACGGACGAACGGACATTTTTTTATCGTTGATTCGTCATCTAAGGATCATGATCGAAGCTCCCCTCTACTCCCGGATCGAAATTGGGATGGTTACAAACGTCGTGGTAAACGCATAAGACCCCTTTTCGAAGAACTTTGTTCTTCGTACGGGTCTAAAAATTTTATGGCGAGAAAATGGCAATCGATCACCGGAAAATAAAAATTTGATCAGAGATCAGATTATCATTTCTAGCAGTCACATTACTATTTTTCTGCGATCAAATTTATATTTTTCTGCGATCAAATTTGTATTCTTTTGCTTTTATTTTTCGCGCTGCGGTACTTCTGAGAAAAAATCCGCGATCAAAAGGTTTTTTCCAGCGATCATTTATATTTTTCATGCGATCAAAACACATTTCACATTGATGAGTTTTAATTCTTCCCAACTCAAATCAGCACACTAGATCCGGACATAGAACCTTCAAAACATGAGAAATTTCAGTACAAATACCACCCCCATATAGGACCAAAATTAATAAGAACCTCCTAAGTTAGTTTGTTAATGGTTTCGAACTTTAGTTAGTTAATTGCTTTCATTGATTCAACGATTTTTATGGCTTATTCGCGCAAATCGGTATTCAGTCCTTGTTAAAACCTTGTAGTGATGTTCTGCTATGTGTATGTGTGTCCGGCATTTGTGACGTGATTTGTGTATCAAGACTAAATGGGTCACATAAACAGATATCCGTCGTTTTGAAAGAAGAAACAAGGACTTACGTCACAAATACCTTTTTTAAAGGGTTTTTGTTATGATATGTTGGGTTGTCGAGAAAGGTCTTGCTCTCAACTTTGTGGAATTACATGGAGTATCATATCGATAAAGGACTAATGAGATAAATTGAAAGAGTTTTAAAGGGGCAATGAGATAAAATATGTTGACTTTGAATAAACAAGGTCGAGGAAAATATCCGTAGGACTTTTTCCATAACAAGTTTTCGTATATAAATGTCTTACATGAAATATTTAAAAAAAAAACCTTAGAAAATTCAATATGATAAACGATCTAAATTCCACACAAATCCTCTACAAATATAATTGAAAATTAATTCGAATTACCCAAGTCTATTCATCTTTTCCATCAAATACCACTCTATCAGTATTATGTGCGTAATATCCTTAAAATAAATCAAAAAAAAAAAAACATTTTTCTCTCCTTTTTCTGTCTAACAAACTCTTTAAATTCATTTTTTTTATCTAAAATCTTTAATATGCCTAATCCATACATTACATTATACCCTCTTCATAATTTTTTTTTTCTTGCTTTTTTCAACTCTTTTTTTTTTCTTCTATGCGGTCGGGTATCAAAAATATATACTAATAGACGTTATACATACTTACATATAATTACGTGTGGTTTTCCCGATCTTTGGGTGCAAGAACGTCGGAACGAAATCTCTTTACTTGATTTCGAGGGGAAAAAATTATTCCAAAGGAGACCTATAAACCTGTATATTTACATAAACATAAATCCATATTAAAACCCCCTTATAGTATTAAAAAAAGAATCTCGAAAATAGCAATATATATTCAAATTTAATATATGATCGTAAAACTTTCAATGTTATATTAACCGCTTATCTAAGAACATGGCTCTTCCCAATAAGCATTGCGCGCCCATATTTATACCCTATTCCCAATTTCCAAGTTCATATATATCACCATGCCTCACATACATAAACATAGCAAACATCACACCACATAGTCAAAAATATTCCACCAAAGCACCATCCGAACATCATATCATATATTGATAACGGCACATTGTGATATATACTTTGGAGAAATCTCGGAAGGAATACGGCAGTTCTACGAAAATTTATATAAAATCAACTCACCTCGCGACCTTTTCTTATCCGAAAAGAATATATATTTGATGGTGGGAGAAATGAAAATAAGGAATATTTTATGTATGTTTAGGCTTCGTAAAGTTGAAATAAACTGAATGCTTAAGTAATGTAGACAGTTTATTTTGATGATTGTGCAGGTATTTATTTTTGTTAGTTGAGTGGAAACCTTTGGAAGAAACTTGGGATTGTATGGGAAAATTTATTTATTGCGTGCGCTCTTCAACGTAATAGTGCTACAATGTTCTGATAGTGGAAAGTTTGATGCTAATTCGAGATGCCAAAACGATTTGGCTACACTTTTCAATTGCTATAGTGATTTGAGATTGCTAGGAATGTAGGGAGGAGTAACCTAAAAGCGTTAGGAATTGATTACGAACTCAGAGAAAAATTTCACGTTCCTTGTTTGGAAAATCCATTACCGTTTGAGGGGATGTAGTTTCGTAAGGTGTATGAGGCGTTGTATGAGGGGGTGAACCTAGCCAGTTTTACTACCGGCTCTTTCATATCAACTGGCCAATTTCACCCATCTGATCAAATTCATACCAACTGGCCAAATTCACCCTAAATGGCCAAATTCACCCCACCTGACCAATTTACCACATCTCGCACATTTAATCACATTACCAATTTACCACATCCTGCATTAAGACCTAGTAGACACCACCCGTTCAATTTACTACATCTTACCAATTTCATTCCACCCGACCAATTTTATCCTACCTGACCAATTTCATCCCACCTAACCAACTTCATCCCACCTGACCAATTTCATTCCACCTGACCAATTTCATCCCACCTGACCAATTTCATCCCACCTGACCAAGTTCATCCCACCTGACCAAGTTCATCCCACCTGACCAATTTCATCCCACCTGACCAATTTCATCCCACCTGACCAATTTCATCACATCTGACCAATTTCATCCCACCTGACCAATTCAACGTAATGTTCTGATAGTGGAAAGTTTGATGCTAATTCGAGATGCCAAAACGATTTGGCTACGCTTTTCAATTGCTATAGTGATTTGAGATTGCTAGGAATGATGGGAGTAGTGACTAAAAGCGTTAGGAATTGATTACGAACTCAGAGAAAAATTTCACGTTCCATGTTTGGAAAATCCATTACTGTTTGAGGGGATGTAGTTTCGTTAGGTGTAGTGAAATTGGCCTTGTATACCAGCTGGCAAAATTCACCCATCTGACCAAATTAATACCAACTGGTTAAATTCACCCGAACTGGCCAAATTCACCCCAATTGGCCAGATTCACCCCACCTGACCAATTTACCACATCTCACAAATTCATCCCACATTACCCATTTGCCACATCTGGCCATCTGTCCTTGTAGACACATTCAACATTACACCACCTGTCCAATTTACTACATCTTACCAATTTCGTCCCACCTAACCAATTTCATTACAACTGACCAATTTCATCCTACCTGACCAATTTCATCCCATCTGACCAATTTCATCCTACCTGACCAATTTCATCCCACCTGACCAATTTCATCCCACCAACTTCACTTATGTAGTGATCAACACGTCTGGTTGCTGCTATGTAATTGAATCGCCAGTTGGGTTTTAAACTCAATCGGAGACAGGTGTTTCGATGGTCAGATTTGCAAACGAAATCTGTGCAGGTGGTCAGGTGTCATGGTCGAGCTGTCACAAATGCTACTAGGCTTGTCTTACAGCTTATCCATATGCTTATGCTTATGCATAATACCTTTGTGACTCTCGAACATTATATAGTTTGCATTATATCGCCACTTTAGTCAAAAGCAATTCACAAATTCCTTGACGGAAATTATTTTGAACTTTCTTTGCAAAGAAAATCATAACAAATCCATACAAGCAATCTTCTGACCTCATAAATTACTTTTCCTATCCATCTTCCTGTGTCTTCTTTATGTCTCTCGAAATATGTCAGGGCCCGTCACATCGGACCTTTAACACTGAAATATCAAAAACTTTTAAATTTATTATAGCAAACTGACAACCATGGAGGGTATATAGTTTGTCACGTATACCATTATTCAATACTCTTCCAATTTTATGCCATCGCCCATAACCATATACAACATATGATTTCGAAACACATCTGCTAGTCGAGTAAAAATCAAAATTTAATGACGTTATTATTTATGAAAGAGATGAGACGGATTGTTAACATGCAAATGATGACAAAAACTCATTGTGCTGTTGTTGTTTCACTTCACACACTTCCATTTTCCAATTTTTTTTCGATTTTCCTGATACTGTTGGCAACCGGAATCAAAATAAGCCCGAAAAAAAATATTGCTACTTAAATCCCAGAGCATGCTTAAAGATTTTATAGCTGCTCTACATCAATGCCAACGTTACTAATAATAATGTTAAGCATAAGCAAAGACCCGTACGTATCAGAATAGATGTGGCAAACAGAGTAGATGTTGTTACACTTTTGCCTTTGGAAGCAGCTTTCCAACTGTCATAGTTCTAGAGACATGAGTCATCCCTCCCAATTGTAGAACTAGTCATATCCCAAGAATGGGTCATTTTTCCCTAAAACCCTGAGACGCGTGTTCTCTAAAATTTTATTGTCTACAACTTTGCCTTTGGAAGCAACTTTCTAACTCTCATAGTTGTAGAGATATGGACCCCGACAAATTCTAGAATCAGTCATATTCCAGGATTGGGTAATTTTTCCTTAAATTCCTGAAACAAGTGTTCCTTAAAATTTTATTCTCTATAAATTTGCCATTGATAGAAAATCTCCATATTGCATAGTTAAGCAAATATAGATGAAAAACCATTTGTTAAGAAACTCAATTTCGTCCCTGTGACCACTAGTCACTGACCAGACCACTGACTCAATTTCCACAATAATTTTTTCCCATTTTTCTGAGATCAAATGCTAATTGACATTAAAATGAAAGATTTCCGTACGCTACTTGCCAGATGTTTGCGAAAAAGTTTCACCAACGCTCGAAAATCTAAGTTCGATCTCCTCTTCTTCGACCATATCTTTGGAAGTACTTGACTCATCTTCGAACTTAAATCATAGGAGGAAAAAAACTTTGGGCTGATCGGTCGAGCCGTTTGGAAAAAAAATCGGAGACGGACGGACATTTTTTTTATTTCTGATACGTCATCACTATAATAAATGTATCCCAGCTCGATATACCCCTTGTTACAATAAAGTTGTTTGTAGTAAACGTATACGAGGGCTGCACTCTAAGTAATGAGCCTAAGTAAGAAAACAAAACATTTCAATTTTGAAATCGACTTTATTGTTTTTCAAAATATTCGCCATGAAGATCAATACACTTTTTCATTCGTTTGAACCAGTCGTTGTAGAATTTTTCCACTGAATTTCGGACACCTCAGAAACTTGCATTTTCAAAGCCCTAACCGCCTCTTCCGGCGTTGTAAATGCCATTCCACGGAGTTTTTCTTCACGGACGGGAACAAAAAGAAATCATAAGGTGCCAAATCGGGACTATACGGCGGATGACCCATCAATCGAACGTTTTGAGCGGCTAAAAATGCCGTTGTTTGGCCCGACGTATGACAGCTCGCATTTTCGTGATGCAGGATGATCGACCGTTTTGAGTTCTTTTTCCTTATTTCGTCGAACACTTGAGGCAAACAAATCGTAGTGTACCAATCAGAATTGACGGTCCTACGATCCTCAAGTGCCAAAGTTCCTACATGACCACGAATACCGAAGAAACAGGCGACCATTTTCTTCGAAGTGCTGCGAGAACGAATAACTTTTGTTGGATTCGGCCTATCTTGGAACACCCAAACAGTAGATTGTTGTTTTGTTTCTGGTTCATATGCTTAGATCCACGATTCGTGACCTGTATGTATGTCGTACACCAAATTTGAAGCACCTCTGTTGTATTTTTTCAATGTTTCTTTGCACCAATCGACACGCGTCTTCTTTTGAGCGATAGTCAAATTATGTGGGATCCAGCGAGAACAAATTTTTTTTACGGCCAAGTGTTCGTGCAAGATTGCTTGCATACTTTTCAGGACAATGCTCAAGGTTGTCTGAATCTCACGGTAGGTTGTATGACGATCAACCAATTTCATTTCACTAACAGCATCGATAGTTTCAAGTAGTAGGACCGATTTTGGACGACCTTGGACGGCGTTTGTCAACCAGCGACTTACGGCCCCAATTAAATTCATTGTAACAGCGCTTTATTGTGGCAAAGGATGGTGTTTCCTCGTCATATACTGTGTTGCATTCATCTAAACACTCTAAATCCTCAATGAAAATTATGAAAAATGATGGCACGAAAATTTTCACGAGTTAATTCCATTTCTTCACTGACAAGCAACTTTCCGATGACTGTCAACAATAAAGGGCGCGATATCAAAAAGTTCCACTGACACTTACCATTAAAAATGTCAAACTTTAAAGTGGGTATGCCATTATTTCGAAATTCGAATTGGTAGTGCCCGAGGTTCATTACTTAGAGTGCAACCCTCGTAGGACCCTTTTGTACCTTGTACAAACAAGAAGATTTAAGAATAGATCTTTATTTCGCTGCTTTCATTATCAAGGTATTTTTGCTATGCCAGTGGTAAACTGAGCGACAAACGTTATTAAGGTAGCCAAAAATTTAATGAAATCATGCCCGCAGCGGTATCGGAGGGCGTGACGCAGTCCCCACACCCAAAAAAAACGTCCACAAACCCAAAAAACTCCATACAAAAACCTTTGGGACAAGGAGCCATATATAACAGAACTTTTGAGTTTTTTCCCCTCGCCCCCCTCCCCCTCCAAAAAAAAACCACGTCGCAGCAGCTTTCAAACGAGCTCTCACTCATCAAAATCGGTTGAAAATTGGCTGAGATATCGAGGTTTGAAAATGACATATTTGAATGGAATTGGATTTTTTCTATTATTTTCATCATTATGAAAACTTTTTTTCTGATCTGTCGGTTTCTATCTATCTATCTATGTATCTATGTTCTATCTATTAATAATTTTCGATCTCGAGAACTAGACAGCCGATCTTCCTGAAATTTTCATGAAACGTCAGTCTCGGCCCCAAATGAAAAATTTCATATGCCGCTTTTCCGGGAAAATTCTGCAAAAGCCGTGGCATGTGGAAAAGTGGTCAATTTCGAGGGTTTTTTAGGTAATGCTCGGAGTTTTCGAATTTTAACTCCGGAGTGACAAAAGCTAGAGACTTGGCTTCTTTGGGAAAGTTATAGAGTTTGGTCATGAACATTTTTTGGGATCTTAAGAGTCAAACCGGCGCCATCTTGAATTTTCCCAAGCAATAAATTAGGTTTTCTTTGGTTTTTGAATTTTAGCTTCGGAATGACAATACTTAGAGAGTTGGTTTCTTCGGGAAAGAGTTTGATCAGGAGAATTTTTTGAGATTTTCAGAAATCTGCCAAAGTGACGCCATCATGGAATTTTTGCTAAATTCTGAATAAGAATACCTAGACAGTTGGTTTCTTCAGGAAAGTTATATGAATAACTGAGAAGAATTGGTGACACCAACGGCCAACACGAAGTGTTCCAAAGGTATCCGAAGGTGACACGAAGTGTTCCGAAGGTAGCCATTGTTTTCGGAGAAAATTTTTTTCGAAGATAATTTTTTTTCGGAGAAATTTTTTTTCTAAGAAAAAAATTTTTTTTGAGAAATTTTTTTCAAAAATTAGAAATTTTTTCAACAACTGAAAACTTCCAAAACGAGTGATATCACAACAAAAACCTCTTAAAAGGTAGAGTGTGACGCAGTCCGTGAGTCTGCTTCCAAAATTAATGATATCACTTGAGGTGACGCTATCGCTGATAATACGCAGAAGTTTGTTTGAATGGAATCTTGTGTTCAAAGTTTCCTGAAAAATTACAGTGCTTTTTTTAAAAAAAATTTACGTTGTGTTAAAAAAATTGCGTCACAAATGCCGGACCCATCGACGGAATAATTGTTCTGTACTTTCAGTTTTTGCGCTGCAAAAATTTATCTTTTGTTTCTTATTGCATAGGTAAAGGTAAATTAAATTTTTGCAGCGCAAAAACTGAAAGTGTTGAAAAATTATTCCGCTGGTTCAAATTAAAATTTTGAACAGAAGGTTCTATTCAAACAAACTTCTGCGTATTATCAGCAATAGCGTCACCTCAAGGTATATCATTAATTTTGGAAGCAGACTCATATACATATATATATATATATGTTTTCATGAATTTCACACATTTCGCTTTATTGAGAAAATCCGCGACATTTTTCCAACATTTTTCACAAAAAATTTATTGTGTAAAAGTTGTTGCAAATGTGACATTTGTTGGTTTTGCTGTAAAATTGTTGTAATTTGTATATACGACGTTTTCTATGTGCCTCAATAGATAAAGTTATTGTTCGTAAATTTTTTGTTTTGGCGAGTGAGCCGTTCTAAGCCCGAGCGGTGTTTTACATATTTGTGCAATGTAAACGCAAAAACAACATTGAAGGTCTGTCATCATGTATTTACATTCCATATGCATGAAAACTTTAGTTAATGATGAATAACTCCTGCGTTCTATGAGTGACTACAACACAAAACATTCTTACAACCCCTGATCTCATCTGTAACCGTCTGAAGGAAGATTCATCAATCGTTTATTGTCTTCATTCCTTACAGACTCATCTTTGCCCTGTTAATCTAATCAACTTAAGTGGAAAAGACCAGTTTAATTAACTGGTCATTTGAAAGTAATGCCAAATTTACCATACAAAAGTTTGACAGTGCCTATAACAAACTCAGTGTTATTGGCAAGCAATTGATGCATAACTGATCCGCTAAAACAGTCAGTATGTAATCATCGTAATTAACATTTCTACTTTATATCTTGTGCTCCAACTGTGACATTAGACAGAACACACACGAGAAATCATAAAACGTGTTGCGTACTAGTTTTCATAACCAAATTGTCGGAGTTGTTAATTGAGTTATAGGATTTTTTCTATAGGCAAGTTGCATTGCTGCAGCTGTCATGCAAAGAATAGTCAAAACACATTTCAAAAGTTCCAGAATCTCTAACCTTAGATATCAAATATATGACATCCAGGCGGCTCGTCACTTACAACGACGCTAGAGATTATCGATTCTATCCTGTACAGTAGCAAAGAAAACACAAAATCTAATTTTTGAATTCGTATTTAACGCGAAGATTTCAGTATCTACACACACAGAGGGTAAATGGGGTAAATCCAGACTAATGAGTTTTCTATATTTGCTCTCTTTGGCATGAAAAAGTACGGATATAACTTAATCTCTTGTATTTATTCGATGTTGACTTAATTTCAATGCTTGCAATAATTTTGGAAGGCAAAAAGTCGTAGGGAAAAACGATAAACAAAATGTGACATAAACAGAACTAGTTCATCGTATATTGCTTTTAATACGATCTAATAAGTCAGTTGTAGCACCAATTGACCGGTGTGTACACACATGTCACATTTGATGTGCGTTGAGATGGATCAAGGTATTTAATTAACTGATTTCAAGGATACTTTCGTTGATGGCAGAAGCGAAATAAAATTTATGATATTTCCATTGTATTCTTTGCGCAACGAAATGAGGAGCTTTGACTTCCCAACCAGTTCTTCGTCCAAAATATAACGACATGGAGCCAAACATAATTCTTTCATTAAGTTTTTAGCGTTACATTAACCTCAATCTACTCGCATGTACTGCTAAATCACAAACACAATTCGCAAAATATACAAAGTTAGATATTTGCAGAGAATGGATATTTTCTTGGCATGTTTTTCGATTGTCGGAATTAATGAAGCAAAAAGATATCTCACCGTAGTCGAACCATAGATATTTCACCAAATGTATAAATGACTGAATAAAACAAACCATTTCTTATGCGAATTGAAAGAAGCATTTCTATCTCAAAAAACTACCAAAGAGATCTATGTAAACCCAATCTGTATATCACAACCATTAGTTAGCCTGAATCATTTATGCTACTGAGATATAACGCGGTACATTGTAGAACTCATTCCAAATGGTATTGACATGTATAGAACGAACTATGGTTTGGATAATGTAAATGTCTATTAATTGAATATGAAGTTTAACATCGAGGATAAGGGAAGCGTCTATAATCTGCGTGTATCTCTACGATTGTAATAGAATCCGATGTAATGAGCATAATATCCAATGCAGCAAATTTCCAGTAACCAGAAAAAAACTTTTTTTTTCTGTTTCGCCTCATCTTCTCCCATTCATGCTTCTCATCAGCTTAATGCTTCGCGATATTAAAGTTTCTTGATATAATTCATTACACTTGTCTTTCTTATAGAATTAAATAAAGCGACTGAGATATAGTCGTAATGGGTTTCTTATATACTTTACCCATGCACAAAATTCAAATTTTTCGCATATATTCACATCGGCTGAGTTATACGATATACATGGCAGACTGAAAAGCCGCTAAAATTGACGCTTTTAATGCGGTGTCGGCTTCCATCAAAGTATCTGAGGAAATCTCTTTATCATCATATCAGAATCGTATATAAATCCCGAAAAATCTCAATAAATCTCTAGAAAAACCTCTCGTTGCTTGATCATCTTATACATTTCATGATGAATTTATTGTACCTAGAAGTCAATATTGCAATAAGTTTGTAAATCGATGTGTTTAGTGCGACGACGCGACTTCGTCTTACGTCAAAGTAATACGAAATTTCATGGAGAAATGCATAAGCTGAGGTGCTTTACGTATAATGAATTTCATCATGAAATTTTGTATACTTTGACACAAATAAACGCCGCACTAAAATCGTGGGGGCTAGAAGTCGATTGCTAGACAGACAATCGAAATAAAACTTTAGTTTATTTGGTTTAAAAAAAACGGTAACTTGTCGAATTTACATAGCCGTCACCATCAGCTGGAACTCTTTTCGGCTTTCTAGTCTTAACCATAGAGCCACCCTTCTCCCAAATGACTTAGTGTGAGAAATTAATTATAGTTTGCGAATGATTTAATATTTGAACCATCACCGATGTTTTAGTTGGTAATATGCAGAGTAGACACATATATTAATTCGTAAAACTAACTCTTATTTCTATGAATGAAAATGAGATAAAAACTTTCCATCTGTGAATGGATGAAATGGAATGAGGAAATATTAGTGAGTTCAACGAAACGGAATTGTAATTGGCGCAAGGATTTGGATGAAGCTAATTAGAGACGTTTTGTATTGTTATTATTTGTTGTGAATTGTATCGTATCTCATCAGAAATGTTGTATTGATCGGAGCAAAATAAATGTTTATTTTGTAAGCTACCGCTTCTGGGAAATTGAATGGAGTTTTATAACGAAATGCATATAAATTCGGTGAAGAGTTTATGTATTTCCACATGAAATTCAATATTTTGGCAGTAACTTGACAGAAGCCAACACCGCACTAAACCCCTGACTAGATCATGGGCACGCGGTAGCGATGCGTCCGTGACGCAAGTCCACACACGAACAAAAAATCAAGAAATTTTTTTTTCGTAGACTGCGGAACCATATATACAGCTAAGTTTTGACTTCCCCCCCTTGCGACGTACCCCCCGGAAAATATTTTTCCTAGATTCTACGAAAAATTCGAAGGCGATCTGTCTTTTAACTCATTAAAATCGGTTCGGTGGGTCCGAAGTTATGACCTTCAGAAATCGTCATTTTCCATACGAAATATGCTATTTCATAGAAGCTAAAGTTAATGCAAACATCCTACGTTAGCTAGTGGGTTAGTTAGTGGGTTAGTTAGTGGGTTAGTTAGTTAGTAAGTTAGTTAGTTCCAGGGCCATTTGTATAAAAACCGACTTTTTTGGCTCGTGCTCGAAAACGGCTCGATAAGTTTTCTTGAAATTTTGCAGTGACCTTCGGTGGGGCATTCTACGCCATATGAGATTTTGAAAAATGGCCGGCCTAATTTGGGCACCAGGGCTCTTAGAAGGTGCCGTATAAAGCCCTTATGTATGTGTTTGTGTGTGTAATATGTACGGTAGTTCATTTTGTATGAGACAAGGTTGGGTGTTTGAGCTAGAGATTTGGTGTCAAAGGGAAAATTGTTGGGTTGGGTGTGTATGTATCAGGATGACTGCCAAAATGGCGGAAAATAGGCGGGGACTCAAAAAGGAAACTTTTGATATGTTGTAGAGGAAGTTGAGGGGATAATTTTCGCCCATGGAAAAAGTAGTCGCCGCGCTTCGGTTAGGCGGCGGCGGCTCAAAAAAACTTTTGACATGTTGTAGAGGAAGCTGAGAGGACAAATTTTTTAGGGAGGAATTTATTTCGCCGGAAATTTTTTTTCGCCTGGAATTTTTTTTCGACAGAAATTTTTATCGCCGGAAATTTTTTCTCCAAAATTGGTTTCCTCTTTTCTTCCAAAACTACTGATATCACAACAAAAACCTTTTTTAAAAGATTAAAAAAATGCGTCACAAATGTTGGACCCACCAATGTAATAATTTTTCTACACTTTCAGCTTTCATACGCAAAAATTTGATTTCCTGTACAAAAATACGCCATACATCTCATAAAGTCAAATTTTTGCGTATGAAAGCTGAAAGCGTAGAAAAATTATTACATTGATGGGTCCGGCATTTGTGAGGCATTTTTTTAATCAAAAATGAAAACATTCCAAAAAATTTTCTGCGTTTCAAAGCTGTAAGCGTCACCACAATTGATATCAGTTGTTGTGAAAGAAGGGACGAGGACTTGCGTCACGTTTTCCTTTTAAAAATGGTTTTTGTTGTGATTAACATTGTAAGGGACCATCCATAAAGCACGTACTCAAAAAATGACAAATTTTAGTACCCCTCTCCCCCTCGTGCACAAGAATGTATAGGAAAAAATGTTAAAATTTATGGAACATACGCTTTCGTCCCTCCTCCCCCCCAAGGAACTACGTACTTTACGGATGACCCCATAAGAAACAGGTGTAAGTCATGCAACCATTGTGGAGATGAAGGTCCTTTTCCAGGTTCATCTTACCTCCATCATTGTTTTGAGAATTGAATTTTGCAAAATTTCCCAATATTTTTTGTTAATTCTTAGAATAATTCCTTTAAGTTCTGAATTTATTTTTGAGACGGCGTTCACCCTGATCATATTGGACGATCGACCCGACCGGTGCGTGGCCAGACCGGTCTTGGGTTCAAGGAGCGATGCATCATTCACTATGAAACAATATTTGCTTGTTTCGGATTCCCAAGTACAGATAGACATGCTGATGGCACAATGGAAACACGTTTTATGTGACTTTTAAGACATCTGTCTCTCTAAAAAAAGACATTCTTGTTCAATACATAACACAGAAATCGTCGAAATGCCCGTTTCTTTTACGAAAGCACTTTGTTCTCCTACCCCTAGTCGAAATATAATTAAAATTAAAGACATGAAGCTTTCGTTTGCCCACTTTTTATTCATACCTCTAAACATAACGAACTTGAACACAAAAAAAAAAAAACAATTTAAATTGCTACAAGACAACACTGCTACACGCAAACAATACAAAAATGTGGAGAAAAAAATTCAAGTCTGTTTGTGCAATAAATATACCCTGAAAATTGGCTAACCCATAAAAGACTATTATTACATTGAACCCTTGATACTTAAAAAAGAAAATTAGGAAATTAGAAAACGCAGAACAAAAAGAGTTTCACTGATGTAGGGCAACGTTTGTATGGAGTGTAAGTAACACCGTTTTTTTTTTGTTTTATATTTTTGGTTCATTATAAATTTGTATCTCTTCACAAACACATCTCCATTTTGGGTGATGCTAGAAGCGTAATCTTGAGCACTTTTTAAATTAGAATAGAAGATTCAGCTTGAAGTTCTTACAGTCGGGTGTTTCCTGTGCTGCTTATATCGATGATGATTCTGTTTAATATCATTTTTAATTGCCGGGTACAGTACTTAAAGGTTTCCAACAATTCAATTACGTTGTTCGTTGTTGGGAAAAATTACAACATTTTTATCTCAACGAATAAAAAAACGAGGTAAAAATCAACGAATCGGAAGATGAAAGATAATGTTGCATTGAACAACATTTTACGATGTCACTATGGAGCGATAAAGTAAGAGGAATACGGAAACTCTAAAATAAATCCAGAACAATGCTGAACAACAGAAACTAAAAATAAGAATGCGCTCTTTTTTGGCGATTTCTTTGAACTCCCTGAACTTATTATGTCCGCAGAGGTGGCGGAGGACGTGACGCAGTTCCCACACCCCAAAAAAGTAGTCCACAAACTCAAAAAACGCCATACAAAAACCTTTGGGACAAGGAGCCGTATATACGTGAACTTTTGAACTTGTCCCCCCCCCCTAAATTAAAAAAAAATACATGGCAGCAGCTTACCAACGAGCCCAGGCTCATCAAAATCGGAGGAGGGATATGGAGGATTAAAAATGACATTTTTCTATGGACTTTCGATTTTTCTATTGTCCTCATTATTTTATAAACTTTTTTCTGATGGTTTCAATGTATCTATCTATTCATAATTTTCGATCTCGAGAACGAGACAGCCGATCTTCCTGAAAAAAACTGAATGTCAGTTTCGGCCCTAAATGAAAAATTTCATAGGCCGTTTTTCTGGGAATATTCTGAAAAAGTCGTGGCATGTGGAAAAGTGGTCAATTTTGTGGGTTTTTCAGGTCATGCTCGGAGCTTTCGAATTTCCTTGGGAAAGTTATAGACTTTGGTCAGGAGAATCTTTTGAGATATAAAGAAAATGGCTGCCAGCAGTAAAAGCGGCGCCATCTTGAATTTTTCTATACTTAGAGAGTTGGTGTCTTCTACAAAGTTATAGAGTTTGATCAGGAGAATTTTTTGAGTTTTTAAGAAACCTGCCAAAGTGGCGCCATCTTGGATTTTTGTTAGGAATAAATTATTCTTCTTTGGTTTTTCGAATTTTAGCTTATTATCTGATGAATCACCAGGAAACGTGATATTCACGTGAATTTAGAAACTGTGGCAATAAGTAATTCTTTAATTGTACCTTGAAGGAGACTAAGTTGGGAATGCTTTGAAGCATTATTGGTAGTCCGTTAAAAAATCGATAACCACGTACCGTAATCGAATGTTGCCCAAACGAAGAACGAGAGAAGGAGGTGTGTAGTAGCCCGTTGTTTCTTGTAAAATGTTCATGAACATCTGAATTGATGTGAATGGGAATGTGGTTTTTTAGTAGACCATTTCTCATGGAAAAAATTAGGGATGCTGTCTGGAGCATGTTAAAGTAATCAATTGGCGGTATTGAGGCGTTGAAATAAGACAACCGATTCGTTGTAACTGAGACTGTGAATGTTGCGAAGCGCTTTTTTTTAAGTACGAGAAGGTTGTCTAAAAGGTAACGTGGAGCACAATTCCATACTCAGATGTGAGTGTACAAATGAAAAATAGATATTAAACAATGCTGATTTCGGAACCAGCCATTTCAAGCGCTTGATAACTCCAATAACCGGGGAGATCTTCTTTATCAACCTATTCACATGATCGTCCCATGTAAACTGATCATTAAGTATTAATCCGAGATATTTTACTAATTTGACCCGTTGTAAAATCGTGTTGTCACTCAATCCCGTCCTAAATACAATGTAGCTAGTTTTCATTTCATTTACGTATATTTGATTTCTCGTTGACCATGTATTTAAGAGTGATAAATCCTTTTGCATTTATTGATGCAGTTCATCAATTGATGATGCTCTATATAGGAAGGCCGTATCATCAGCGTGAAGATATGGATTTCCATTAAAGCCCATTTTGAAGAGGCCTTGCAAGAACACAACAAACAACAATGAAGACAGGGTGGATCCTTGTGGGATACCACTGGCTACCTGAAGTGAGGAACTATCCACGTCATTAACACTGACAAGATGTTTTCTGCCATTCAGGTAGCTCTTTACGAGATTCAGGGCCATCAAGCAATCAAGGCCCAGGTTTTCAAGTTTTTTCATCAGAATGTAATGATTGACTGAGTCGAAAGCCTTTCTGAAATCTATAAAAAGGCAACTAACTATCCGATTCTGATTCTACAAAGTTATAGAGTTTGATCAAGATAATTTTTTGGGATCTTTAGAAATCTGTCAAAGCGACGCGATATTGGATTTTCCCAAGCAATAAATTATGCTTCTTTGGGTTCTTCTAGAAAGTTATAGAGTTTGGTCAGGAGTATTTTAATAAAATGGCTGCCAACTGTCAAAATGACGCCATCTTGGATTTTTCGCTATATTAGAATTAGAATACCTAGACAGTTGGTTTCTTCGGCAAAGTTATATAGATCAGTGAGAAGAATTGGTGTTCCGTAGGTAGCTGAAGGTGACAAGAAGTGCTCCGAAGGTGACACGAAGTGTTTCGAAGATAGACGAAGGTGGCACGAAGTGTGCCGAAAGTAGCCGAAGGTAACACGAAGTGCTCCGAAGGTAGCGCAATGTGACACGAAGTGTTCCGAAGGTAGATGAAGGTGACACAAAGTGTTCCGAAGGTAGTCGAATGAGATAATTCAGTGGTGAACAATTTGTTTAGGAAATTTTTTTTAAAGAAATATTTTTTGAAGAAAACTGAATTTTATTTATAACTACCAAAAACTTCCAAAACGAATGATATCGCATACAAAAAGGTAAAATGTGATGATATCGCTTAAGGTGACGCTGTCGCTGATAATACGCAAAAAATTTGTTTGAATTAAATGTTAGCTTGTGGAGGGATTGCAAAAACCGTCTTATTTTCAAATTATTATATTGGTGGGTCCGGCATTTGTGACGCATTTTTTTAATCATAAATGAAAATATTTCAAAAGAATTTTTTTGTGTTCCGAAGCTGCAAACGTCACAAAAATTGATATCAGTTGTTTTGGAAGAAGGGACGAAGACTTGCGTCACGTTTCCCTTTTAGAAAGGGTTTTTGTTGTGATATCAGTTGTTTTGGAAGAAGAGACGAGGACTTGCGTCACGTTTCCTTTTTAAAAAGGGTTTTCGTTGTGATTGTAATGTTTTGCGTTATTTTGAGCCGCCGCTGCCGCCGAACCGAAGCGCGGAGGCTACTACTTCCATGGGCGAAAATGATCCCATCAACTTCCTCTACAACATATCAAAAGTTTTTTTTTTGAGTCCCCGCCTATTTTCCGCCTTTTTTGCGGCCACCCTGATACACTACACACCCAACCCAACAACTTTCCCTTTGACACCAAATCTCTATCTCGAACACACAACCATTGCCTCATACAAAATGTGCTATGATACACACTACACACACAAACACATACGTATGGGATTTATATGGCGCCTTCTAAGAGCCCTGGCGCCCAAACGAGGCCGGTACCCCCCTTTTTTAAAATCTCATATGACGTAGAATGCCCACCCGAAGGTCCCTGCAAAATTTCGAGAAAAGTTATCGAGATGTTTTCGAGCACGAGCCAAAAAAGTGGGTTTTCATACAAATGGCCCTGGAACTAACTAACTAACTAACCCACTAACTAACTAACGTAGGATGTTTGCATTAACTTTGGCTTCTATGAAACAGTTCTTTTTGTATAGGAAATGATCATTTTCTAAAGGTCGTATCTTCGGATCCACCGAACCGATTTTAATGAGTGAAAGGACACTTCGCCTTAGAATTTTCCGTAGAATCCAGGAAAAATATTTTCCGGGGGGTACGTCGCAAGGGGGGAAGTCAAAACTTAGCTGTATATATGGTTCCGAAGTCTACGAAAAAAAATTTTCAGAATTTTTTGTTCGTATGGGGACTTGCATCACGGGCGCATCGCTACCGCGCGCCCATGATGCAATCTCGCTATCCAACTCGTGATGTAAGACTAGGCAATGAAAATTTATTTTTTTCAAATAGGAAATTTCATTATCTTTCCAGCGACCGACACCACTATGAATTCGAAAAAAAAATTTTACGTTATCACTTTTTTTGAAGCGTGTCGTGATAATTTCCACTTGGAATTTTCTTTCTGAAATTTTCTTCTTCATATTAAATTGATAGCGTCATTCATGCACTAAAATGGTCGTGTAACATTCAATTTCCTCGCTAATCCATAGAATTTGGTGTCGTTGGGAAGATAATGAATTTTGCTATTTGAAAAAAATAAATTTGAGACTCAAGCAGATGGCGCTGGCATATCGCTAAAGTGAAAAATGACTAAAAAATGGAGTTTTTGATTTTTTCCAAAGCCAATTCTGTTTCGAAAATTAAAAAAAAAAATTTCCTCGTTTCTGACATCCAACAATATTTTCTGTGGGGTTACGGTATTAATTTGCGAAATATTTTTTTTCGGTCATGGCTAATGCAAGACTGACTGTAACCCTTGGCTCTTTTTACTTTTTTGTGACATCCGCATCGGTTGTTAAAAAAGGCTCTGACTACACATCAAAAATATGTTCGGATCAGGATGTTCGTTATTTGTAAAGTTTTACCTGCTCTCCGAAAGATTCTTCTGTTTTCCGATTCGATATCGGAAGGAATATTGAAAATTCACTACTAAGATTTTCCGAATTTTCGATTTTCCTAACAGTTTTTCATGTTTTCGTATGCTTTCGGAAATATTACCGAGGACTTAAGTTAGCAATAATATCTTTTTGCAATTCAGCAACAAAAACTCGCTTTTTCGTGCGTCATTTCGGTGTCGCATGAAGTCATTTTGCCGCACAAGTGCGATGACGGGTTTTTTACGCACTACTTGAATTGAATTTGTATATTAACAGAAAATCCCGTTTTTGTCGGTGAATTGCAAAAAACGTTGTTTGATACACGTTACGTATGCTGGTAGTTTAACGTACACGATGTGTTGCCGAACTCGCCTTCGGCTCGTACATCTAGTGCGTTGAACTACCTTCATACGTAAACTTGTATCAAAAATTACTATTACATCTCTGACGAGGCAGTATCTATTTTTTTCTAAAACCAAAAATTTTTACATGGCTGTTTTTTGGTTGACGATATTAGTTTGTATGACGTAGAAGATAATCGATTCTCAAAATCTCTCTCTCACTTCCTTTCTTCCACATTTCAACAATCGAAACCAAAAATTATTTTTTTTCGGAATTGAATAATGAACCAAAGTTTTGTAAGTCCGTCCTAAAATTGCAATTGCTTCAATTCAATAAAAATGTTGTTCAAAAGAATTAATGATGGACGTGAATAACAAGCAGAAATCCAAAGTAAATAAAATTTAATGTTTTATTTTTCAGGAAAAATACTTTTGATATTTTGTAACTTTGCAGTAAAATGCGTTTCTTCTGCTTTTTCTTAGAATTCTGACGTTCGTTCTTATGTATAAAATTTTAAACAAAGAAAAGCTGAATTTTCCATAATTTAAAGCATATTTTTGTTTTTCTTTTGCTAAAGGAACTTCCAACAGTTGAAGACTTACATGTACCGTTCAGCACAACAGTATAAAGTGTATGGCTCTATATAATACACACAACGTTCTGCACATTTCTCCCGCTGTTATTCTCCTTTTGACGTAATTTATTATGCATAATTAAATTATGAAAATTATTTTTTATGTGTGCCGATGGTGAAATGGATAATTTATTTTGCTCTAAGAAAATTGTTGCAAAAAAAACGAAATTCCCAAACATTGCAAGTAGGAAAATTGTGTAATGCGGAAGTTGGAAAGTATAAAATTAAAAAATAAATAAAATTCGAAAACAATTTACTTGGATTTCACAAGGAAAAAGGGTGCCTAAACATTTGTATAAACTACGAAAAAGAAAACAAAAAAAAAAATCTCAACAAATCTCAATTATAACCGTTGTTGGTGTTAGGGTTTGTTTTGTTTTTCCGATGCCTTAAGAAAGAAAAAGTGAATGTAATGAGAATATTTTTCTTTTTATTTTTCTTTTAATATTTAAATTTTAGCGTTAATTTAAAAACGTCCAGTTTACTGTATAGAGCGCTACATGTGGCAGACGAGAAAGATGAGTATGAATGACTTTGTGTAAAAAAATGCAACAACTTCGTAATATGTTTGATGATGCTTGAAAATGCACACCAAAATTTTGCTTACATTTCAAACACTTCATTCATTTTTCATCAAAAAATCACCGGCGCGCTCGTGACGCAAGTTCACAATATGATAAGGGACATTAACAAAAAGCAGTAGAGAGCAAACTATCGATAGTTGGCTCCAAACGTGCTTGTAAGAACCATTTAGGCTTGAATTAACCACTAGGGTCTGTTTTTCCGATAGTCAATGAAAATGCGTTGCTTTGTTCGCGATGTAAAAAAATCAGTTCCCCCTCCTCTCACCCTGCCTTATACCCCTCTGAAAATATTTTTCAAATTTTAAAAAATGTCAATAAGTCGAAGTCAGAAGATTCGCTCAGTTTCGCTTTTCTCTATCATATTCCCGCTGAATGAAAAATGGCGAGCATCATTAGTATGACGGTGTGAGTAAATGAAATAAAAGGATGACGCCATTTTATACAGAGGAAGCATTCAAATAAAGTGCTCTCTTGTTAATTTGCTCTCATTACTTCGCTGGTGATTTGAAGACTATACAAACGTTTTATAGACTCAATTAAATAGAATTTAGAAGTTAGGGGACTCCCTGGGCGAAAAAACTGTCTCCTTGGCACAGGATAGGATGGTATGTAGAAAGGAGGTGTATGATCACCGGGCGCAAAGACCTCACACCGGAAGGTATAAACAGTCTATAAAGTTTGGTGTTGATGATGATGACGAAAGTTTTACCGTTACTAAAACAAAATCAGTATTGTGTAACGAATTGACATTTGTATGTTTCTCTTTCTCGCTTCAATTTTTGACCCGTACGAAAAGGGGTTTATTGCGTTTACCACGACGTTTGTAATCAGTCGAATTTCAACCCGGGAGTAGGGGGGGAGCATCGATCATGGTCCTTAGATGACGAATCAACAATAAAAAAAAATGTCCGTCCGTCAACACGATAACTCGAGTAAAACTCAACCATTTTTCAAAAACTTTTTTTCCCTGAAAGGTAATCGAAAAATCTTTTATGGGATTAATCTGGGCACTGCCCGCCGAGCTAGGGCCGTTTAAGTGGTTTTTGGTCTTTTGTGCATAACTCGAGTAAATCTTTTCCGATTTTCATAAACTTGTTTTTGTTTGAAAGGCCTGGGCATGGCCGACAATTTATGGAAGAAACTTTTTTTAATTTGAGTCCTTGGACTTAGCTAGGGCTCTATGTGTTTTTTGTACATAAGTCGAGTAAATCTTTTCCGATTTTCAAAATTTTTGTTTGAGAGATCTGGGCATGACCGACAATTTGTGGAAGAAACATTTTTCGATTTGAGTCCTTGGACTTAGCTTGGGCACTACAAACGAGTCTTTGTTAGGGCCCTACATGTTTTTTGTACATAACTCGAGTAGATGTCTTCCGATTTTCAAAAACTTTTGAAAGATTTTTGGCAGATCTCGGCACGGCCGACAATTTATGGAAGAAGTTTTGCCTGTGCTTAGGGCTCAAGTGGCCTCATGTGAGTCCTAAGGTCGGCCCTAACCTAAAAAATTTTTTTTGCTATGTTGCAGAGCAAATTGAGGGAAACATTATTGTCTATGGAAGTATGTGTCCGAGACCTGTACTAAGGGTCAGTACTAAGGTCGGCTCTAGCCCAAAAAATGGTTTTTTCCTATGTTGTAGACAAAATTGAGGAGAATATTTTTCTCTATTTGGAGGTTAATTTTGTGCGTTCGGAGAATTTTTTTACACCGTTTCTTCGGACGGGTTTTTCAATATTGCCCTATCGGCAATTTCCAATACAATTTAATGTGAACGCAAGATTTACTTAAATACGTTCCAGTCTTTTCGTAACATCAATTCTGTTTGCCACATCTATTCTGATACGTGCGGGTACCTTCATATGTTTTAAATATTTTTCTCTCGCTTACTCCGTTCCTTTCGTTGCATTTTTTCAATTCTTGCATAGAATGAGCCATTTTTGGCTGGGACACGCACTCATAAGTGATCCATTTAAACAGCCAGTATGAAGCACTGATATGAAAAGAAGGATATAACACGCTAATTGCTTCAGGAGAATACTTGCGTCACATTTCCTTTTCAAAGTGGCTTTCTAGTAATAAAACGCTGGGTGGATTTATAAGTAAATATTTATTTTTTGCATTAAAAGTTCAGTGAGTTGTGTTTATATGCTCGGTTTCTCGTCGTATTTTACATCTCCTTTACTATAAAAGCATCTTTCGTCGCCTGCTCAAAGCAAAGGAAATACCAATGAATATATTTGGACTTCTGGGAAGGAAAGTGAATCAATGGGAAAATACATGAGTAGTATTTCCTCGGGGGTAAATATTCTGGTAATGGCTATCATGGTTGAGAGAATTTTTCCTTGCAAATACTATATTTTCTGGGTAGTGGAGAGTCAAGGGGGAATATTCTCGTCAGCGTCTCCACTGGTGTACGTCTACTTGTTAAGTTCATGTCTGCGAACCTTAACAGAGGGTCATAATTTCGATATTTCGGGCCCGGTGCCACACCGTTATTCAAGTAACGGCGCCGGTCATTAGTTCTATGCTGAAGATTCTTGAAAGTCTTGGTGCTAACCAGTTCAGATATTGCTAGGAGCTCCGCTTGCATTGCAGTGGTAAAGTATCCAAACGATATGGAACCATCAATACCGGCTTCATCACTGATAAAGCCAGCCCCAGACAGCCCTTCTCTCTTGGATCCGTCTTTGTAGCTCACTAGGCCCACCACTGGGGGATAGATTTTTTCCATGCCTAACCATTCTTCCCTGCTCGGTATGACACACCTAAAGTTATCGTCCAGCATCAAGATAGTCGAAATCTGGTCACTCCTCATAAGGAGAGTTTCATCTTTTATTAGGTTTGTAATTACCATGTGCCCTTTAGTCGAGCCCGGTGCCCAGAATCCATTACATTGGATATTAGGAGCTGAGCTGAAGGCTATGGATTTTACGTGTAAATCGAGCAGTGGGATGAATAGAAGTGCCTCTAGGGCCTTTGTGGCTATGCTGACTTTCACCCCTGTCATGCACAAACATGCTAACCTCTGGAGTTTGTCTAGCCTTTTTTTAGTTGTCCCTATCTCTACTCTGGGCCGCCAGACAATGCACCCATGGCAGAACATTGTTCTAACTACTGCTCTGTATATCCACCAGATGGCTCTTGAGGATAGACCCCAGGTTCTTCCGAAGGCATTTCCGTACATCCTGAAAGTTGCAATTGCCTTATCTAGCTTGTCTATTAGGTACATTATCCAGGTCGAAGGTATACCCCTAGGTATTTTACCACCGCCCTTGGGTCAAGTATTTCCCCAAAGACTCTCAAACTACCGAGCTCTAGTTCATTTACATTGTTTTTCTCGGATTTACTCGGAGTTTCAGATTGATTAAGTTTGACCAGAAGAGAATCTACTACCATACACCAATGTATGGGTGATAGAATACCCCCTTGGGGACATGCCCTAGTCACTCCCATACTGGTTGTGCATTCTAACAATCCACCTCACCGCAATGTCATCCGTGTATCTATCCCTGACAGCTTTCTCTATGACGTCGAAACCTGTGTTGTCGAAAGCTCCCTCTACATCCATGAAACAGCCCAATGTTACTTGTTTGTTTCCCAGAATACTTTCGATTTTTTGGGTCATTTGATGAAGTGCCGTGTCCGTGGATTTAGCCGTCTAATAAGCATGCTGATTAGCATGAAGTGGGAAATTCCTTAGGACTTCCTTCCTCAGGTAAAAGTCGAGAAGCCTTTCCACTGACTTTAGGAGAAAGGACATCAGACGAATGGGCCTAAAGTCCTTAGCTTCACAGTGAATCGTCCTCCCAGGTTTGGGAATGAAGGCTACTCAAACTCTTTCCCAGTCTTTAGATATGTAGGTCAGTGCAATGGAACTCTTGAAAATGCCGATCAGTCGGTGGAGAAGAAGTTCCATACCTTCCTTGAGTAGATCAGGAAAGATCCCATCTGATCCAGCTGATTTAATGGAATTTGTGGATCGCGAATTTCACTTTCTCTTTCTTAGCCAGCTTTTCAGCGAACTTCCAGTTGGAAAATGAGTCTCGAGGAGATACTCAGCGGTTTCTTTCCCGTTTGCGGTGTATTTTCCATCTGGTTTAAGCAAAGAGCCCACCTGAACAGCAGGGTCCTTCGCTAAAATTTTATGGACTTGCGCATAAACCGGTATCGAGTTCGCTTCCTCAAAGAATTTTTCCTTGGTTCTTGCCTTGTGTTGAACTAGGGTTTCCTTGTACTCTTTTAGGAGGGCCTTGTAAATGGCCCTGTTTTCTTCTTGGTTTGATCCCCTTCCCGCCCTATTCCATGCCTTCCTGAGTTCTTTCTTTTTTTTCCTCTATAATTTTACTCCAGTTATGGTTCTTATAGAGGGGCTTAGGATACGAAAGGGGGCATGCAGAGTGATAGGCTTTCAGCATCACTGATGTGAGCCCACGATTTGCTTCTTCCAACTCTTGCACTGTGATGTAACGTTCATTTAAAATCTTTCTGTCTAATTCTTCCTTAAGTACTCTCCTGTAGGAGTCCCAATTCGTTCTTCTCGGGTTCCTGTACGGTTTTCTACTCGGAAATGACCCTCTAAGACGGAACTTAATCAGTTTGTGATCTGAGTAAGTTTCCTCATCGGCCACTTCCCATGAGTGAATTCTCTCCGCCAGGCTGCAAAATACCATAGTGACATCTATGCATTCCTTTCTGGCCGAGTTTGCAAACGTTGGCTTTCTTCCCTTGTTCACTATCGTTAAGTCTGTTGTGACTACATAGGTAACTAACTATTCCCTTCTTTTGTTAGTATCGTTGCTACCCCATATCTTGTGGTGTGCTTTTGCGTCAGCGCCAATGATAAAGGGTATACCCTCCTGCTTACACTAGTCTACAACTTTAGTTAGGTGCGGGCTCGGAGGGCAGTGTTCGAATCATAGGGCATAACATAGACTGAGGTAGCAATGTAGTTTCCATTCTCTCCACTCTCACCATTTATCCAAACTACTACGATGTCATCATTCAAAAATTGATTTAGTATCATAGCGTTAAGATTTTCCGAGACGTCAATTGGCCGCTCTCGGTCTTTTTTCGTTCCTATTATAAAAGAGACCGTTATTTAATTTGCCAAAACCATGAATTTTATTCCTTATAACCCAAGGTTCTTGGATTGGGGATGAAATGAAATGATTGTGATGTGAAGTTGCTACCGTTCGCACTGCAAACGGTAGCAATAGACTTCGGCACAGAGTAGAGATTGGGTAGAGTTATAGGTTTCGTTCTTAGACTGCCCGCGTTAATTTAGCGTACCTCAATTCCCTGCTTTTGGGTGCCGTACGCCCTGTCATGTATTCTCGTCAATCCACAAAATTTCTGTCCAAATTTCGTGCGTCCACAAATGCATTAAACATTAGTGAAATGTAATACTGGGACAAGAGAAAATTTATTTCCATTCTCCTTGTGCTTAGTTACATCTATTCAAGTTTAATTATTAAAGTAAATTACGCTACACTTCGTACTAATGGCAGAAAAGTATTTTGGCAACTTCCTTTAATTTCATTTTTCATTATGTGTGACATTTTTTGGGAAGAACATGCAATCAATTTGAATTGTTTTTCTTAACGCAGCTCTATTTTCTACGGAATTCACCCTTCATTTAAAAGCTTTATTCCGATAACCATGCTCACGTTTCGTAAATGTTTCACTAAACAACTTTCAGCTACGCATACAGGCACTCTAAACCGATTTGTAAACTACGGCATATAAACCTTGGAGGTAATTTTATTATCGTTCGATTGGTAATGTGACTCTGAAAAGAAGAAGACGAAGAAAAAACGATATGGAAAACGGCTCGGATAATGTAATGTTGTTTATATGTTACCATTACAACCAAATTCGATAGCTTGTGTTCGTTCTATTCTTTAAGTGAATTTACCGAACAAAATTTATACACATTTGTACGGTAAACCCGAAAAATAAAAGAAAAATAAGAAAATGCGAGAAAAACAAATTTTGGGGAAATTTCTCGTTTATGTCTTGATTTTGTATTATTATAAATAAAATTGAAAAATAAGTTCGAAAGAGGGAGGAGGGTAGAAAATTGAATTGAAATTCTAATTCAATAATGGAAAATTATTCTAAAAAAAAATTGTTTGTTCACTACATTGGCAATATTGAGGTACAAGAAAAAAAAGTCGGTACCTTGCGAAAGATGTGGGAAAACAGACGGTTCTGTCACTAATACTCACGAACACTACGAACGTTTCAATTATTCCACAGTATCTATACACTTTGTATCAGTAAACCAACCACGCTATACAAAACCGCCACCACCAGACAAGCTGCAAGGCATAGAAATAGACATCTATTATTCAATTGATTCTCAATAGCGCGATATAACAATGTCATTTACATTTCCAGCAAATTATCATTGCTGTAGCGATGCCAAATAAAATATTTGAAAAAAAAAATGTCGAACGAGTAAAGCACACGAGAGAAAATTTCTTCATTTCCTTAGGTTGTTCACTTTGTGAATAAAACAACATTCACAAAGATAAAAGCGAAAAGCAAATCCGTAGCTAAAAGTTAGGAAATGTAAGGTAAATCAGTAAACCTGGACAAATGAGAAAAACGCGTAAGCCGTGGAAAACCCTGGCGGCGGGCGGTGATCCAAGGGAAGATGAACGTAGAAAATCTATTGTTGAGAAAAATTCATTGAAATTCTCAAAAAAAATCCTTGGAACCCAAAGGAAATACTTGAAAAACAGGAAAATCCTCAGAAATTGATAATGAAAATTCTTGAAAATCCTTTGAGAAAGCCGTTCTTCAAGCAAGTTCTAGAAACCGTGAGAGAACATTTTTAAAAGTTTGTTACTAGACAACAAAGAATTTGGTGGAAAAACCTACTCCTTAATTTCTTTGAGACATAGAAAATACACGGTCGAAGGATGTAAGGGGTTTTCCTACTTTACAACACCTTCAAGAATATTGAATGAAAATTCATTACAAATATGATGTGTCACAGGGTAACTTTTCTCCAGGTGATCGCCAAAGTTAAACCGCAAAAAAAAAAAACGTGTAGCGCATCATCATTTCGTCAACATACAACTTGCAATCATTTAACATTAAACACATTCGCGCTCTCATCATCCAATATAATTCATACGCATTAGACCTGTCCAAAATCCTAAGTTGTCGAAAAGTTGTAGGCTTAGCCCGGAAAACGGTGCCAAATGTTCCACTGAGAAAAAGTTTCTATGGGGCCGATCACGAGGGTGTCACTTACTATAAAAATCTACATCGAATTTACAAAATTTTTTGGAGTTTTTGAATTTCGTCTACATTTTATAGATTCCGTTTTTTAATTTTCAGTTTGTTATAGGATTCGGCAACATCGACAAATTTGCGTTGCATGGCCGAATCGAGCTACAAATCGATTGTTTCTTCTTCGGCAATAATGAATTATGAATGAATATTGGATGAATAAGTGACATCCCCGTGGGGCCGATGCTCAAAAAAGCTATTTAGGGAGTGCTCAAATCGAAAAACTGAAAAAAGTCGTCGAAAATGGAGTAAATTTCAGATTTGTCCACTTTAGACAAATTTAATGTTTCAGGTCGATCTTGAAAGCGAATGTTAAGGCAAGTTTGAGTATTTTAGATCAAAACTGTCCAGAAAACACGGTGAACATGTCTATAGGGTCGTCTGGGCTCCAAACAGCTGTGGAGTCTCACTCAAAGGCCAAGGTGTTGGCCGGCAGTGTTGGAGCTCGTTGGAAAATTTCTGCATAGGTATTTCATTGTTTATATAAGGGAAATGTAGGCCTAGGGTAGGACTACAAAATATTCCAAAATGGTGTCTCTAGGTGCAGAGAAGTAAAAATTTTTAAGTCATAACCTCTTATAGGGTGGTGCAATTTTGTTTAGGCTGTTTTTTCCAAAAATATTTTCGATTTCGTCAGGTTTTCCCTTCTGGAAAATTTCTTATATTTATGAAACTTAGAAAAATATTTTTTTGGAATTTTCCGAAAGTGTTCGAAAAGTCGCGAACTCGCAAAACAGGCTTTTTTGGCCATTTTGGTGGGTTTTCGATCACCAACTGCCACAAAATCAATCAGATCGTATCTCAGATTGTTTAACTGGTAAGCCATGTCCATTACCTGTCTAACGACACCCTGCTGATTTTTGCAACTTTTCGGCCAGTTTGGCGGTTTTTGAACCCTAACCTTCGCACGGTTATCCAGAACTTCGTTAAACGATTTTTATCGAAAAGCCACGTGCATAAGCTTCCGAATGACAACCTATATGATGTATTTGGCGAGGAATGGAATTTTTGGCGACTGTTAGAGTTCGAGTTTTTTAACGTCTGTACCGCCAATTTTGAAGTTTTTCGACCTCCAGACGTCAGACGGAAGCCTAAAATGTAAACCGGCCACTCTTTCTAGGAAATCACGCTCAATACTTTTCCAACGACACCTCACACAAGAAATTTGATGGAAAATTGGACCTGCGGCAGTCATTCGAATGAAGCTATTTTTCCTAATTTTCCGCTGCTCTTTCCAGCAGCGAAGTCACAACAAACAAAAAATTAGATAAGAAGAGAGGTCGAAAGAGTTCCCAAAATTTTTCTAAAATGGAATTCTTGAAAAAAAAAATTTGAAATATTTTCACCTTTTATTAAAAAATGTGTCTCAAATGCCTCCCCAATGTTTTAGTTTTCCGGCGAAAAAAATTTCGAAGAAAACAATTTTCGGCGAAAAAAGTTTCAGCGAGAAAAATTTCCGGCGAAAAAAAATCCGGCGCGAAAAAAATTTTCGTTGAAAAAAAATTTCCGGCGAAAAATTCCGGAAAAAATAATTACGGCGAAAAAAATTTCCGGAGAAAAAAAATTTCCGGCGAAAAAAATTCTGGCGAAAAAACTTCAGGTAAAAAAAAATTTCGGCTGCACAAAACATTTAATTTTCATCTTAAGTCTGTCCCATACCACCGTCGACCATTTTGTTGGTCACACTGACACACTACACATCCAACCCACAATAACTTTTCCTTTGACACCAAACATCTATCTCCAACCCAAACAAAAATTTAAAAAAATTAAATTTTCCCCCAAAGCAAACGGCATGTAATAAAACATCACAACAAAACCCCTTTTTAAAGGGGAAACGTGACGCAAGTCCTCGTCCCTTCTTCCAAATTTGATATCAATATGGGTGACGATGACGCTTCGGAACGAAAAATTTTTTTTGGAATATGTTTTAGTTTTTCCGCCGAAAAAAAATTCCGAAGAAAACTATGTTCGCCGAAAAAAATTCCAGCGAGAAAAATTTTCGGCGAAAAAAACTTCAGGCGAAAAAAAATTGCCGGCGAAAAAAATTCCGACGAAAAAAAGTGTGCGTCTTTTGATTCGGATCCACTCGACCAATTTTAATGAGTAAAATATTGATTTCAATCAAAATTTTACGTAGAATCCGAAAAACTAACCGCGCGCCCATGATCAATTAGACATCAGAGTCAATATTTTCATGAGATGTTGTGCGATGTTTTCTCACCGGTTTTTCCGCTGTTCTAGCTCACGGCAGATAAATTTTAACACGAGAAGGAAGATACGGAGTAAAAGAGACATAAAGTTCTCATCAGTTGAAAACAGAGATCCAGGAATGTTTTCACCGGTTTTCACACTATTGTACGACGACGTCAACAAAATTTGGAGATAAATTACCAAAATTTTTTTTTTACAAAGGGGTCTGCGATTTCGGACACACTTGGACAAGGGGGGAGGGGAAGGGGGAGTTTTTCCTGGAAGGAAGGGCGATTTCTCCTTGTCACTCATTTCCCAGGCCTTTTGACATCTTTGCTGCCTTCGTAACATTTGTTGCATGGCCTGCAACAACGCTTCTAAATAAAAGTCCATACATTAAGTACGACGTCAGCTTGTGTCAAAGTATACGAAACTTCATAATTTTGTCATGAAATTTTGCATTATTTGACGTAAGCCGACATCGCAATAAAGACCTAGATATCTACAAAATATTTTGGTCGATATTTAGAGACTTACTTTCCACTTCTGTAGCTCGTCATCGATCAATAGGCACAAATTTTTAGCATAACGAAAACGCGTGTTTTCAATTTTCCTGAGAGCGTTTTACTTCGCATGATAATGATGAGTCGAGATCTCATGAAAATAGATGAAATTAATGATCAGTACGCATATAAAAGAGCTATAACAACGGACTTGTAAAATCTACTCTGATTTAAGCTGCAATTTCAGAAACCTTCTGTTGAATGAAAAGCCGTAGCTACACTGCACCTAATGTGTTAATGTTTATAAGTGCAATAAAACGTAATGTTGCAAGCTACGTGCAAAATTGTACAAAATTATTTACACTGATATCCTATGAAGATTTCCATCCCGGAGATGTTAATTTTGTAACAAATATTTTCAACCTAAGGGAAGTCGGCGGAAATGATACCCTGAGAGGAGGGTGGGGCATGGGAAAAAAATAAATCTATATATTCCAGTTCGCATGAAATAAACTCCAACTCGTAACATAAAAGTAATGAAAAATGTCTTTTAATAAAAACTGGAAAACTTTCTTTTTTAAAAATACATTTTTCTACTTCTAGAACCTACCCAACATATCGGTGTGCTACAGCACAGTATGTCATTTGACTATGAAATGAAAACTGCTTTATATTCATTTTTTTAGTACAACATAAATGTACAAAACTGTAGAAAAGTACATTTTTACATGAAAAATCCCTCGTTTTCTTCATGTCCTCAGTCCTTTGCATTTTATTAATATGTAGAAGCATTTTCTGTATGTATGTGAATACGGATGGAATGTGTATGACTGTACAAATGGGAAGCATAAAAAAATTCATTAAAATGATTAATATCTAGTTATGGTATATCATGGAATATTATGCAGAAGTGGCATGGAAGAGCATTTAATGTTTAACTACGAGAGTACTCTCTGATAGATAAATAAGATGATTGCTGACGACGAAACGAATGAGAAAGTATAATTTAGCACAAATTGCATTGGGCTTCCTCGAACCATTTACTACAACCAAGTTTCGGTTCGCTAATGAATTTTGTGAGTGACGCAAAAAATTAAGAAATTACGCTCACTACCTTCGAGCTAACTCTTTAGCAGCTTATGAACGATGTTAATTGTAAAACCTATATCTGGCAAAGCTGGTGAAAATGGGCAACGTTTTCATTATTATCGAGGTGGTGTTTCACTCATACTAAGTGATCCATTTTGACAAAACATATCGTCACCTACACTTCATCGTATGAAGTGACATTATTTTCATTTTTAGAGTATTTCGTGGAATGAGCCCCTATTATGCCTTTTTCGGGGAGATGTAATGACTGAAAATTGCCGGAGTTTTTTAGTAATTTTCGGTAGTTTTTGGCAACTTTTCGTAGTTCTCAAAAATATTCCATGGTAGGAAGAGGTGGAAAGGGATCTAAATTGTAATATATAATGAGAGATGATTTTTACATAGTCATCCAAATACAAATCTACAATCTAATCTACAATCTAAACCTTGAGAGATTAGATTAGATTAGAGTGGCTGGATCGAAATCCCGCACCTAAGCCTCCAGTGGGCCTGTTGTGCAAACCCACAATCAATTACCTAAATTCGGTTGGTACGATTAAGGTAATCCAAAATGTACTTCGGCGGAATGCTCCATATGATGTTATATGGTAGTATATATGCTCCGATGGATTTGACTCTGGCTGTGATATATGCAGGGCATTTGCAGAGGAAGTGCTCCGCCGATTCTATTTCACCACACTGGGAACAGAATGGGCTATTGGTGACACCGATGGTGTGAAGGTGCTTGTTGAGAGAGTGCCCTGTCAAGATTCCTGTCATCCTTCTAAGGTTACTTCTGCTAAGTGATAGAAGGAATCGAGAGTTACGCACATTGATGCTTATGCAATTTTTGGACTGTCTTGCATGGTTAACAGATTTCCAGTGTTTTTTGAACGTTTCGCTTTTCCAGCTATAGATATAGCTTTTTGCAATTGATGGAGGGGTTTTGATGAATGGTTCAGGGCCTATAAATCCTTTCATCGCCCCCGCTTACGCTAAGTCGTCAGCAGCTTCATTGCCCTCGATGCTACTGTGGCCTGGAACCCAGGTTAAAGTGAGGGAATTGTTTTGAGCCAATAATTCTGCTTTCTCTCTGCAATCAAGAACTAGTGACGAGTATATTTTGTATGACTTAATACTGTCTAGCGCTCTTTGACTGTCTGAGCAAATTATTATGTTGGAATTTGTTATTTTGTTATCAAGCATTTCTTTACAACATCGCGCGATGCCAAAAACTTCAGCTAGGAAAATAGATGAGTAAGAGCCTAAGCTGAATGGTATAGAAATATGCGCCGTGGGGTTGTATATGCCCGCACCGGCAGCCTTAACGGATTTCGATCCATCTGAAAACCAAATGTGATCGGCTTGAGCCGGAATGATCGAGTCCCTAGACCAGTCTTCTCTAGTGGGGATAGATACTTTAAATTTATTATCAAAGCGGTACGTAGGAGTGATAAAGTCGCAGGGCATTTCGATGTAAGGCGCTTCTTTAACCATTGTGTTCCACAGCCTGGCGTGACCATAGTTTGCTTTGACTAGGAGGTTGGATCGTCGCAGTCTCACACAGGTGGCCCTAGCGATAGATTCTACATAAATATGTAGTGGTTCAATATTCAAGAGTGCTTCCATGGCTGATGTCGGTGTCGTTTTCATTGCTCCAGTTATGCTGATTAGAGCTAGTCTTTGAATTTTCTCCAATTGTTTCTGAACTAGACCTATGTGGCAGCGAGGCCACCAGATAAATGCTGCATAGGAAATTTGTGGTCTGACTATTGCTGTGTAAATCCAGGTGAGAACTTTTGGGCTGAGACCCCAGTTTCTGCCGAACGAACCACGGCACATCCATAGCGTTGATATGGCTTTCCGGCAGCGATTATTCAGGTGAGTATTGAAGTTTAATTTTTTGTCTAGATCTACCCCTAATACTTTGGCCGAGTCTGATAGGTGAATTTCTTTCCCAAAAATTTTTGGCGCCTTGAAGCCCTCAATTTTTCCTTTTTTGGTGAATAGGACAAGCTTGGTTTTATCGGTGTTTATTTCTTGTTCGTGCTTGAGGCACCAGTTTTCTATTATTTTGAATGCTGCTTGCATTACTTCACAGAGGGTCCTCACGAATAACCCTGTTATGAGCACCGTTAGGTCATCAGCGAAACTTAAGGAGAAGTATCCGGAGTCGTTTAGCTTCTTCAGCAGGCTATCTTTGACAAGACTGTAAAGAAGTGGTGGGAGCACCCCGCCTTGCGGACATCCTTTCCGGATTGTAACTGTGACTCTTATTGAATTTAATTTAGCAGAAACTATTCTGCTACTCAACATAGCGTAAATCCAGCTGGAAGTGGTATTATCCACGTAATGTTCCGAGCAGGCAAGTTTTATGGATTCAAATGACATGTTGCTGAACGCGTTTGAGAAATCGATGAATCCGCCTAGGGCGAAGTTATCATGTTCAGATATTCATGTTCAGAATTCTATTAACGAGGTGGTGTAGAGCACTTTCTGCTGATATTCCCTGCTGGTAAGCGTGCTGCATTTGGTGAATGGGATGTTCCTGAAGTGCTCCGTCTCTTAAATACCTATCAACAAGCTTTTCTAAAGTTTTTAGTATGAAAGAAGTCAAACTTATTGGTCGAAAGGATTTCGCTAGCGTGTACACCAGTTGCCCTAGTTTAGGTATAAATACTACTCTTACTCCTCTCTATGCTAGTGGAACATATGTGAGGTTAATGTTGGCTATGAACAAGTCACGGAGTATATCCCAGATTAGATGAATGCCTTTTTGAAGCATGATAGGGACAATATTGTCTTCTCCGGCAGATTTGATGGGCGTAAATGACTCAATAGCCCACTTAATTTTATCCTTGGACACAATTTTGAGAGCGACTTCGGGGTTACTTACTGATAGAGTATTGTTGAGACTTGGTGGCGGGACAGATTGATTGATTGAGAAGGAGCCTGGGAAATGGGTGTCTAAAAGGTGCTTGAGGGTGGATTCGGCGTCGTCAGTATATTCTCCTGTCGATAGTTTTAGTGTGCCGATGGCACAGTGTGTGTCTTTGGCAAGAGATTTTACTAAGTATGCAGCGGCTGATGTTGAGGTGATCAATGAGTTCGCTTGCTTGACAAGAGATCTTTGGTTCTTTCTGATGGCTTTATTGTACGCTTTTTGCGCTGCACGCCTGCTTGCAATGTCAGCTGTTCCACGACCTGGTTTCGCTTTATTGAATGCAATGCGTAATTGCTTCCTGAGATTTCTAATTTCCGAAGTGAAAAAGTCTGCTGCCCTTCCAGGTTTTATGGATTTTTCAGGGCAGGCTACGTTGAAGCTTTCCATAATAGCTTCGTTTAGGGAGTTAGCAATGTTGTCGAGGTCAGTTGTTGAATTAATGGCAGTGTAAGTAGGCAAACTTGTGGACAGTTCTGCATTGAATCGTTCGCAGTCAGTGCATTTCGGGTTTCTGAATTTGGCTCTCTCCATGCGGTCCGTTTTTATGTGAAAGGTTATGCATCTATGATCTGATGCTAAGATCTTATTTGTTACTTTTCAATTATTTATGACGTGAGAGATGTGAACTGAGCATAAGGAGATATCGATTACTTCCCGTCTAGTCGCAGTGATGAAAGTTGGATCATTACCTCTGTTCAGCGTGACTAAGTTGGACGTTAAGATGAACTCCATTAGTGCGTCTCCTCGTGGGTTACAATTTGTGCTACCCCAGATAAGGTGGTGCTCATTAGCGTCGCACCCTAATAGGAGCGGCCAATTATTGGATTTGCAGTGGTTGACTAGGTTTATGAACGCTTGGGTTGGAGGGAGAATGTTCCTGTCATGTGGCATCTACACTGATGCCACTATTATTCTTAGCTCATTTCCGCGTATGCAAAATTTTAATACCGCCGCAGTGACGTCTCCACTACAGAATTGTCTCAGAGGAAGAATGTTGCAATTCTTTGACGCTAGAAGACATGTGCGTATTTTCTCGCTGCCTATATGGCTAATGACGTTGAACCTTCGCGGGTCTAAGTTAGCTATTGCGTTCTTTTTGAGGTAGGGCTCTTGGACGAAAATTACAAAAGTGTCTGAGTCTAGTGCAATATTATTTAGTTCAGCCGTCGATGCCTTACGATGTCCTATGTTCACTTGGGCGAATGATATTTTATTGTCGCTCATAGTCCGTGTTGGTTTGAGGGCTTAATAATAATTTACAAAAGCCAACCTGTATACTAAATGCTTCCAAGGTTTTCCTACGAGTAATCTTTGAGAGTAGCGACTTACATATAAATGACTTGCACGTTAGGGCTCTTGATTTGAAACTAGTTTTGAGAAAATGCATTCGGATAACTTTCGAGAAAAGTAGCTTGTTTATTAATGTGTTTATTCCTATGCCCGTTGGGGTTCTTGGTTTACTTACCTTTGTAATTGGTGCAAAGTGAGCTGCCTCAACAATCTTGAAATTGTTAATACTATAGACCAGTAATACAATATCGTTTTTGAAGAAATTGAAAGACATGTTGATAATTTGCAAAAATTTATTGATGTTCGCTGAATCGATTTTCATAATTGAATTTTAGTTAGTTGGTTGGTTAGTTACCGAAATTTTGAACCGGGTTATACCGACGTGGGGGCGGAAGCCAATTCCTCTCAGGTCATCGACCGATTTCTCATCAATTCCGATGAACCAGGTTTGTTGGCCACCGGCTACCTTGGTACGTGACAAATATTTCCAAAACTTGGTGTCGATTTTGTTTTGGGTACCGATGATTGAGAACAGAGAGGTTGATGGCTCAAATGCCTTCGCTGGCACATTGACCGATGCTCAGTAAAGCTGCGGTGGCGCTCCAATGACTACAGCCTCGAAGGATAGATCTTTGCTTAGGCCTTCCAACTTTGGAATTGTGTTCATTAGCCAGTCTTTAGTAACGTCGTTTTCGCAGATCAAGCGGAGGCGAATTCCGTCGTAAATTGGCTTATCGAATTTATATTTGCAGATGTTATCTTCGTCTTCAGAGAACAGGGCAGTTGTAATGCCGGCTTTGATCTCCTCACTTTGGTCAAATGACAAGTTAGGCTTCCATGTCCAGCTGTGCTTGATTTAACTACTTCAGCCATTGTTGGTGGCGGATTGAAGGAAGCGCGCAGTTTTTTGTTCGGGTTATTTTCCAGAGGTAGACTAGTGTCGAGCCTGTTTCGTTTGGTTGGCGTTGATTATTCAGGTGTTGAGTATGCCAGCTTCAGCGGGGCTGAATTGGTGACAGTGCGTGATGGGTTAAATCTTGATGAAGACGCACCACTGGCATGTGAATGCAGTTTAGATGGCGACGCCAAATTGTTCATCGATGCCGCCCGTACCCCGAGGTGGGAAAGGTTATTTGCGATGTCGACTACTGTTGCATTGAATTCACTCGATGAGTTACCTTGATTAATTGTTGTGTTAAAATCTTTCGTCGAATCATTTTCTGAATCTGCTTCCGATTCGTAATCGGTGAGATGGGTGGTTTGGTCGACTTCGATTGGTTCGTGCGGCATAGTTAAATTCAGCAAACTGGAGAATGAATTGATACAGACCTTAGTATTGCATCTGTGGTTAGTCGATTTGTATGTTTTTAATGTTACCTTGTTTTGTTCGTAACTGCTAGACGTTCTCGCTACTGCCACACGATATTTGAATTGGCAGTCACTCCCGTGGCACTTCAGGGTCATGGGTCAACAGTTATTAGCCTATGGCGTGAGTTAGCTAGGTTATTTCGGAACGAATTTATTGCAAAACTGCTTAATTTTGCTGTGCACAATTTTGCAGGGCTTTGGTACACCCGACACGAGTGATGGCACTGAAATTCTAATCGAACAATCGGACAATAGCTTGCTTTGTTCGAGCCGTTGAGCACGTGTTTTTTCAACAATCTGAATATGAAACAATAGAGTGAGTCAAATTTTGTCTTTCCACTATTCAAATCACTTTGTTCGTTACCTTTTCCAATAGCGCAATAGCGCAATATTTTCCGTAACTTGCTCAGGTTGAGGTTGAGCCTTTAATTGAATTTTGGGTCGTAAGTACGTTGTTAGCTAGCCAGAAGTCAACAGTCGAATGAGCGGAATGCGTTCGCTCCGTGTGGGAAGAGAGTTCATTATTCATGCGTTGAATCGCGACAATAAAAGATTTGTAGGGTGGTAGAGATAAGTGTCCAATAGTGGGATCGTACTTTTTAGTATGCGTGTGTTGAGCGTAGGTAGGCAAAATGGGCGATTTGGCGCGACAAACTGATATTATTAATTTATTTGATGAGATGACTTTGGTATTGGTTAACAGGTTGGATATGTGCACAATTGACGAGAGAGTAAACTTTTCGTTTATTAAAATAAAGCTCGACGAGAGCTCTTTGTTATTGCTTTGGAACCCGGTTGAAGGGTTTACGCTCGGCGAGAGCAGATTTTTCATGTTTGTTAAATAAAAGCTCGACGATAGCGGATTTGGTATTTTTATTGTGTAAAAGCTCGATGAGAGCCAAGTGTTTCTATAGCGACGCACGTCGTAAGTTGGGGGAATTATTTTACCTATGTAATTGTAGGGTACGATACATCGGCTGGTCGGTACATTTTTACGCAATATGGCGACTCACAGAAAAATGGTATACAAATTGCAGCAATATCCTGCCAAATCCAGCACTAAAAGAATAGAAATTCGATTTGATTAGGGGCAGGTGTGTAAGAAATGTTCTTGCTTCAAAAATTTTCACTTTAGCCACTGGTTAACTCACGATTTTCATCAATTCACGGAGCTGATGTAAAACACGTCTGCCTTGACTAAACTTACTACTACTACTAACTCAAGGTTTAAACAACAATTAGTGGGGGTAAGGGAGTATGGGAACTCGTGAGTCAAAGATTCTTTGCTCAGTACAAGTGAACACAGGCATAAAATGTGGCAACAGCGTGTTGTGTCGGCCGTCAAATATTGTCGCGTCGGTAGTAATTGTACGAGATAGATTGAGAATAAAGTTGATTGTACACGCAACCACTGACTTTACAACACCAGGCTCTCACATACAGTCCACTCACTCACAGCGAGCTATTCACTTTATGTCGGTGGAGCAATGTTTATAAATCAGCAGCGCTGCCGTCATAATAATAATAATCCCAATGGCACTGGTTAGTCGGGAGCAGCACTGTAAAGTGTCTAGTTCGACTGCCGGGGTGTTACACTGAGTTACTGCCAGCTAGAATGGATTCACCACACTAGGGACCACATGCTTAACGTGTATTCCGAACCACGCCTTCGATTGAAGGATTATTTATTTTTCCGATTTTGCCGTGCGCTAGTACATCTGGCAATACCTAAGCGCGTATCGAACAGATTCGAATCACAACCCTAACGGAATATGTTCTTACTTTTTTTGACTTTTACACACACCTTAACAAAGCAGCTGGATAAGAATCTGCTTGTTTCGTTCACAGTGTATCATATTATGCGTGACGTCATACTTCGTTGTCTACAAATCGTTGCGATATTGCTACCCCAACTGCCCATTTATGAAGCTTGGATGAGCTTGGGAACATTACTTTCATGATAAGCTCGATGATAAAGCCAGTACGTAACCACTGAGCTAACCCGTTGCGTCATAACTAAGAGAAAATCAGCGAATATTTTCAACGAATTTCGCCGAAAAAAATCAAGTTGCCGAAAAAACTGAACAAAACTATCGCTGAGAATCTTTTGTCGCTTATTTTATCGCTTATCTGATTTTTTTCGGCGAATTTCGCTGATTTTCTCTAATAACTTTTGTTAAGCACTAGTAGATTTTGGCGTTGACAGACCCGTAGTTAGGGAATGATGACATGAAAACAAACATTTTGAACAAGTTTGAGGGTACTTGAACAATGAGAAAGTGATGAGAGAAAACTTCCCCTCAACTGTTATAAACTTTTCGAAAAATTTTCTTCTTGATTTTTTAAGAACACTTTATAACAGTCGAGAGGGAATTTTGTGCCTCATAGCTTTTTTAACTTTCAGGTTTCCGACCACTTTTTACTTCGAAATAAGGCGTTTGGCCGTTTTTAGACCCGTACGAAAAACGAAGTTCTTTGAGAAAGGGTCTTATGCGTTTACCACGACGTTTGTAACCACCCCAATTTCGACCCGGGAGTAGGAGGGGAGCATCGATCATGATCATGAATCAGCAAAAAAAAATGTCCGTCCGTCCGTCACCGCGATAACTTGAGTAAAACTCAGCCGATTTTCCAAAATTTATTTTTTCCCTGAAAGATAATTAAAAAACTTTTTTGAGATTGCATCTGGGCACTGTCCGATCCAAGGGCCAATGAGCTAGGGCCGTTTAAGTGGTTTTTGGTCTTTTGTTTATACTCCGATTTTCATAATTTTTTTTGTTTGAAAGGCCTGGGCCTCCTGGACATTTAATGGAAGAAACTTTTTTGAATTTTGAGCTTTTGGTCTCAGCCAGGCCCCTAAAACTGAATCTCTACTAGGGCTAAACGTGTTTTTCTACATAAATCTCGTAAATCTTATCCTATTTTCAAAATCTTTTTTTTTTCTGAAAGCCAATCACCAAATTGATTACCGAATTGAATTTGGGCAAAATTGATCGAAAACTTTCAAAGTTACGGTCGAAAAAGTAGTCAAAAATGTTTTTCACTTATATCTCTGCGAAATTGGAACGGAAATCGCTCTTCAAGGTTTTGAATGAAAGATGTGGACATCCAAAAAATCACGAAAATTAAATGAGGGAAAATCTGTTGAGTGCTTCGGGCTGAAGAGTCTTCAGTGTGGGCCCAACTCACGCTATGCGACCACATATGATATTTGGTGATTTTTCGTGAATATTCCTTTAATTATGAGGTTTTTTGTACGGTTTTGCAGAGAAAATAGATGCGAACATTTTTATTCATGTCAGTATAGGTCAGGGGGCTCTACTACTACTAGGTCGGTTCCAAGATCGGCTTTAGTGTAATTTTTTTTTAAATTTTGAGATTTTTTTAAGGATTTAGGCTGTTTCTTCGGACGGGTTTTTCAATATTGCTCTTTCGGCAAATTTCAATCCAATTTAATGTCGACGTAATTTAATCCACTTAAGAGTTAAAGCAACATTTACTTAGATACGTTCGAGCCTTTTTGTAACATCTATTCTGTTTGCCACATCTATTCTGATACGTACGGGTCCCTGCATATGTTTTTGTAAGGGTTTACGGAAAAAGTGAATACTCGTCGTAGGTATTTTCTACGCAGCAGGTCCTATTTTTGTCTAGTAGAGAAAATAACTGGCCATCAATAACGATCTTTTATAATTTTTAAATGCCTATACATTTTTTTTTAAAGCTCGGTGAAAGCTGACCTACTTTCAGGAGGTTCGTCGCTTGGTAGAGTCTTTTGGATCAAAGACTTGTCGAGCGACGAACCTCATTTTCCGGAATTTTTGACTTTGACAGAGTTTTTAAAAAAATGTGTGGACATTTAAAAATTATAAAAGAACGTCGTTGATAGCCAGTTATTTTCTCTACGAGAGAAAAATAGGAACTACTGCGTAGAAAATACCTAAGACGAGCATACAACTCTTGTCTTAAACCCTCACAAAAAAACCATTGTGTCACGGGACCTTGCTGGTATCAATGTATGAATGTATAATGTCAGAGCAGCAGATTAGTCCCTTTCAAAGCTTCATCATTGATACCAACGTAGTGCCTTTCAAACCTTTAGATGAGCTTGTTAGAAAGGTCAACTTGACAAAATTGTTATTATTATTTTAGCCAAGTCGAGCTTTCAAACAAACCTTACGCGATTAATCCGCATCGCACGCATTAAAAAGAAAGAAACGACTGGTAAATGAATGATTTTACTAGTCGTTATTTTCTTTTTAGTTTCCGTTAAACTCACCCTCGAAATATGAAAGTGACAGGGGGCCATTCATAAATGTCACACTAAATCGCAATTTTTTTTACTCCCTTTTTCCTCCCCTATCACGTTTGTGTCGCAACCTGGACTTCCCCCCCCCGTCCCACCCCCCCCCCCCCAGTTTGTGAAGTTTCACGCTATAAAAAAGTCTAGATAATACACACGAAGATATTAAAGGGTCGAATTTCATAGCAAATGGAATAGTCTGGGCACATTAATTTGTCGATTTAAAGACAATTTCAAATCTCGAATGCGTGAAGATGCGATAAGACCGATGGTGATGCTGGAGTGTAACCGTAAAAGCTATGACATACTATGAAAGCTAATACGCGCACAGGCGACTACTCTCGAAAACTGCCTGAGGAGTCTCTGGGGTGCAAAATATGCCCATAAAACATGTTACCATTTTTTGTCGCCCTAAAAAACGCTTGAAGTCTATCTTTCGCACAAATACTGCTGTTTGCTCAAAATCATTTGGCTAAAAAATTCAAGCTTACAGTTTAATTAATGTGCCTGGACTAACAGAAAAGTGCATTGAGCAAAAAAAAATTTTCAGAGAAAAGTTTTCTAGGAGAAAATTTTTTTTTTGGAGAAATTTATTTTCAGAAAAAAATTGGTTTGGAGAAATTTTTTTTAGAAAATTTTTTTCTGACAAAAAATTTTTCTAAGAAAAAGAACAATTTTTTAGGAGAAATATTTTCTCAAAAAACAGAAATTTTTTTTCGTGAAATTTAGTTTTAACAACTGCAAACTTCCAAAACGGCTGATATCGCATACAAAAACCTCTTAAAAGTAAAGTGTGACGCATTTCGTAAGTCCGCTTCCAAAATTAATGATATCGCTTGAGGTGACGCTATGGCTGATAATATGCAGAAGTTTGTTTGAATGAAATCTTGTGTTCAAAGTTTTATTTTCTGAAAAAGTTACAGCGCTTTGTTTAAAACAAAATTACGTTGTGTTAAAAAATTGCGTCACAAATGCCCAATGACGAAATAATTTTTCTGTACTTTCAGTTTTTGAGCTGCAAAAACTTGACTTCTCTTATTGCGTAGATTTTTTAGGGTAATTATTCCGCTGCTGGGTCTGGCATTTGTGATGCAATTATTTAACATAACGTAATTAACGTACAAAGCGCTGTAATTTTTTCAGAAAATAAAACTTTGAACACAAGATTTCATTCAATACATTTTTTGCGTATTATCAGCGATATCATTAATTTTGGAAGCGGACTTACGGACTGCGTCACACTTTACCTTTTAAGAGGTTTTCGTATGCAATTAGCTTAATAGCTTAATTTTAGCTTCACTTAAATCTTGCGTGACGTAACGCTCCACTTGACTCCCCCTTCCCTCCCTGTCACGCAAGTGTCAGAAACCCTTCCTCTCTTGCTTGACATAACTTATGAATGACCCTCAGATAAAAAATGTTTTCATTGTTGTTTTCCGAATTTCCATAATTTCGACATTCCGGATTAAACTGTTGAAAAGTGTAACAACTGTTTTTTTCGCATTAGTAAATCCAGTCAGTATTGAGCAATCCCCATTAAGCGTCTTTCATAGCGTCACTATTAGTAACACCGCTGTTAGCGTACTTTGGAATAGAATTGCTTTATATCACAGAGTTCCATGCTCGACATTTGTACTTCAAAATATCATCATAGAGATTAAAACAAACTGCAGCATTAATTTTCATTTTCAAGTTTGTGTCAAATGAATTTACTACAGTCAGTGGGATGATGTATGGTACTACATCTAAATCGTAATTCGCTTCATATGTGTATGTTATATTTATATGTGATAGCAAATGATTGGTGCGTATTTCATGATCCTCTCATGGATTATATTTTAATCCTAGCATATAAAATGCCACAGAGAAAACAAAAAAAAACTCCCAAAACATAACCCATTTATTGTCCCAAATATACGTTTTTTCTTTTCAAAATTTATACAACTCTCAACCGAAAAACAGCCTTCCGATGCTGAAACAGTGTCAGCGTTTAAATTGCGAAAGTTGTTGATGTATGAATTCGTAGGCAGAAAATAGTATTACGTATCGAATAGGCGATAAATTATTTTCAAGTTTAAATTTGTTTTGGATTTTGTAATAAAACAAACTGTCACCGAGGTAATATCAAAATGTACGAATGAAATTTTTATGTTCTAAGGATGCCGATGCGAGTTATGGCCATGAAGTTGATAGGGTGAAATTTTCGCGCTTTGTGAGTTAATTTATCAAAGAAATATTATGAATTATGTTTTATTGAAAGTTTTATTTTTGGATAAAACGAGAAGTTTTGCTGAATGAAATATTTTCCATTGCCGACGACGAAACTGATGCGTTGTGAATACAATTTTTGTTTTGAAGACTTTTACCGATAGAAGTGTAAGAATTTCGACTCTTATTTTCGCAAATTTTAATTTTTCATTTCCTTATCTGATGAGTTGTATCGCTGGTTGTGGTTGTCAATTGGCTTAATGTTGTTTACCTAGATTCACAACCGGTAAATGAAACCACTTGTTTATGGATTCTACTTAAGTGTTTTCCCTTGCATTCGGTCGATATAAGTTTGAAGTTAAGCTTCACTTAACACTTCCGAAGGTTTTTTTCCTATCACAAAACTAATTGGTAGATGCTATTCACCGGCGCCGGCGAATAGTCAAAAGATATGAAAATGGCTATTCGCCGGCGCCATCGAATAGCAACCACATATGAAAATGTTGTCTCACCTGAACTCGTTTATTTCATGATTAGTGCTATTAGTCATTTTCATATATTTTGTCACTAATTTCGTTATTCACCTAATTTTCGTGGCATTTCGTATAAGGAATAATTCCTAAGTTTTCCTGACGTTTCCTTAAAGCTCAAGCTCACTAGTTTTCTTAGCGACTTAGTTTTCGGAACAATTCGTGAAAGGACAAATTCGCTAGGTTTCCGTGAATATTTCCTTAAAGCGCAAAGTCCCTAGTTTCGAGGCATTTCGTAAAAGGAAAAATTCCTAGGTCTTCGTGAGGTTTCCTTAGAGCGCAAGTTCATTAGTTTCGTTAGCGACCTAGTTTTCGGGACAATTCGTAAAATGATGTTACGTTCCTTTGAAGCGCAAAGTCCCTAGTTTCGTTACCCGCCTTGGTTTCCTGAATTTCGTAAAAGGACCTAGACCTTCGTGACGTTTCCTAAAATCGCAAGTTCACTAGTTTCGTATTTTCGTTACAAAATCGCATGATCTTTCGCCGTTATTTCACTTGTCACAAAGTTTCTAATCGACTTCACGATTTTATTTTTAGTGTTTTTTCTTGAGACGTTTCATAAAAGGATAATTCCTCTAGTTTCGTTACCTAAGAGTATCGTGACATTTTGTGAAGTGCGCCGGCGAATAGCCATTGTCATATCTTCTGACTATTCGCCGGCGCCGGCGAATAGCCATTTTTATATCTTCTGGCTATTCGCCAGCGCTGGCGAATAGTCACCTCGAAACTAATTCTAATTAGAAATAGTATAATTCGTTGGTTGCGGCGAAAAGTATGTATCATGGGCGCGCGGTAGACTCGTACCCCCCCCCCCCCTGAGACCTATTTTTTCGGTTAGTTTGTGGGTTAGTTAGTTAGTTAGTTCCAGAGCCATTTGTATGAAAACCGACGTTTTTCGCTCGTGCTCGAAAACGGCTCCATAACTTTTCTTGAAATTTTGCAGGGACCTTCGGGTGGGCATTCTACGTCATATGAGATTTTAGAAAAGGGGGGTACCGGCCTCGTTTGGGCGCCAGAGCTCTTAGAAGGCGCCATATAAAGCCCATATGTATGTGTTTGTGTGTAGAGTGTGAATGATAGCACATTTTGTATGAGACAAAGGTTGTGGGTTCGAGATAGAGGTTTGGTGTCAAAGGGAAAGTTGTTGGGTTGGGTGTGTAGTGTATCAGGGTGACCGCCAAAATGGCGGAAAATAGGCGGGGACTCAAAAAAAAATCTTTTGATATGTTGTAGAGGAAGTTGAGAGGATCAATTTCCCGCATGGAAGTAGTATCCGCCGCGCTTCGGTTTGGTGGCGGCGGCGGCGGCGGCTCAAAAAAAACTTTTGATATGCTGTAGAGGAAGTTAAGGGGATCATTTTCCCCCATGAAAGTAGTAGCCGCTGCGCTTCGGTTTGGTGGCGGCGCGGCGCACAGTGGAGTTTTTGTACAGAGTTACGGCAAGAGTGATTGTTCGGCGTAGGTGTTTTCTACGAAGGAGTTCGCATTTTTCTCTCGTAGAGAAAATAACTGGCTATCAAAATTATTCTTTTATAATTTTCAAATGCCCATATATTTTTTTTAAAGCTCTGTCAAAGTTGACCTACTTTCAGAAGATTCGTCGCTTGGTAGAGTTTTTTGGAGCAAAGACTCGTCGAGCGACGAACCTCATTTAAGAATAAAAAAAAATAATTTTGATAGCCAGTTATTTCCTCTACGAGAGAAAAATACGAACTCCTTCGTAAAAAATACCTACGACGAACAAACACTATTGCCGTAAACCCTTACAAAAAATTTACTGTGCGGCGGCTCAAAAAAAACTTTTGATATGTTGTAGAGGAAGTTGAGGGGATCATTTGCGTTAATGCTGGACCCTCCCAATGTTATAGTTTTTCGGTTCTCTCAGATTTGACACGAAAAAAATTAAGTTTAGCGTGATGTGTTGAGTACGGGTGTACCCCTTTGACGTTGTTTAAAGGTTAGTACTAAAAATGCTGAGGGTTGACGTCATTCTAAATTCGAGCCTGTCGCAAGAATTAAGCGGCATCTTACACCACGGCTCGGCGGCGGCGGTTTATTTGATCTTTGGCGGTACTGATGAACACTACTTTCGATAAAAATTACTTGGAAAATACGTTAGCCTAATTGGAATTACAAAGAAAACGTTTTTTTTTAGATTTATCAGGTTGGGGCGGTCCATTTCTGGTCCATGAAACACAGATCTAGTGATCCTTTGTTTTGTCACCCGTTCATCATGTATATCTCCTAAAACATCACAGTCCCAACCAAGAACCTATCTAGAGCGGCAGGTCCTATGCTGGGCACTGTTGCGGGTTGGACCACATAACTACCTAGAGTCCTAAGCCTCAGGTGCAATTGGGATCATTGGTGAGTCCCATTTTAGCCAGATGCTGGCTTAGTTTACAGTGCCCGGTGATCGCACTAACCACTCGCTTGATGCGAAACCTGTCCATGTTTAGCAATTCTCTATTCCACTTCCCATCGGGCACCGGGAAGAAGCGCTTTGTGTGCACTCCTCCCTCATAGGTGCTCCAATGGTTAACGAGCTCCGACTTAACCCAACACTCTATTGCCTTTACACATTCCGAGTGTGGTATGAGTATGAAAGGTTCTGGCCCACAACTTAAAGTTACCGAACCTTTCCTCGCCAGCTCATCCGCTTTCTCGTTTCCCTCCACGTCAGAGTGTCCGGGGACCCAGACCAGCTTTACCTCATTTCTGAGTCCAACCCGGTTCAGGGTTTCCTTTAACTCTTTCACCAGCTTCGATGTCACGACAGGCGACATGAGCGCCCCAATCAGAGCTTCACTGTCGGAACAGACTGTGACTTTTCTTCCACATGCCTCTGTTGGGATTGGCTCCTGCACTCCCATCAGTGCCGCGAACGTCTCAGCCTGAGTCACGTTGGCTAACCTTCCTAGGTGATACCACCTTTCAACAACCTGTCATGATGAAAATACCCCGGCTCCCGCGCCTTCCGAAGTTTTAGAGCCGTCAGTGAAGCTCATAACTTCTTCATCCGAGATGTGACTTGGCCAGCCTTCCAGCCATTCCGACCTGCTGGGCACGACAGTCTGTCTCCGGTATCATTCGACCTCATTGATTTTCCCATGGCCCGAAGTGAAATTCGGAGTCCAAAGATCATTCTGTGATAACCTATCTGCCGTAGAAAAGGCTTTCGCCTTTAATTCCACGTAGGTTAATCAACGTCTCAATGGCCGCCGTAGCTGTCGACCTCATAGCACCGGTAACACAAATGCACACCAGCGTTTGAATCTCGTTCAGCTCTTTCCTCGCACTACCTATGTCGAGTCTCGGCCACCACACAACGCAGCCGTGACTCATCATAGGCCTTATGACTGCTTCATAAATCCACATTATAGCCTTGGACGGTACACCCAGTTACTCTCAAAGAAGTTCCTGCAAATCCAGAAAGCTGCTGTAGCCTTCTGTGCCTTGTCCTTGACATGCTCGATCCAATTTAACTTGTGATCGAGAATAACTCCCAGATATTTCACCTTCTTTCCAGGGACGATGTCTTTATCGAACAGCTTCAGTTCACCTACAAGTTCTTGACCCGACGTTCTCTTACTAAAGAGAACTATGTCCGTCTTGTCCGGTTTAAGAAAAACGTTTACATCTTTGAATTTAACGAACAACGAAATCAGTTATCAAAATAACTATAAAAACACAGACGATTCATGGCGAAATTGAGTGTAGGAATCTTTTATTTTTACGGTCGGAATTTTGCTCACATTTGATCGAGTGAAGTGTTAAAAAGAGTTCATTTGAAAACAGTTTTAGGAATGACGAGAGTTTATGCTTCAATAACAGAAAAAAGGATATGATGAGTATAAATTTAAATGTCGTTAAATGAAAAGAAGTTAAGTTTTTATGTGGATGGTGGTGCGTCATCCAACATACGAACCGCCAAAAAGAACATTTAATGCAAACGAAGCAATTCCGTAAGTTTTAACGCCAGCAATAAACTTCTCCTTTCGAAGCACGCTATATGTTTAGTGGTTGATCACACAAGCCACTACTGCTTATTACTTCACCTCAAAACTTTCAAGTTTGATTTCTCAGAAAGTTGTAATATCGATTTAAAAGAAAATTACATTACAAGCGTGTTAGAGTTGAGTTATGCATATGCACGATATTTCTGCATTTTGATTCGTTTCGTTGAGAATTTATTTCTCAGAAGTAATAAATTAGTGCGGATAGTTATTTTGAAAAAAAAAATCACTTCGTTAGTATGATAAGGGAACTTCGTCTTTCTTATAATGAGATTTCGTCGGTGAACTGAGAAAATAAAAGCGTCAGCAATTTTCACAGGAACAGAGCCATTTTTTTATTGCACAGTGCCAATAAATATAGTATATTACAGTGGATGCGGCGGAAATCATTCATTACATGAGGGATCAATTTTGTGACTCGAGCAAAACTCACAAGTGTGTTCGGCTCATATATGCAAAGCGAGTTGCTTAAGTGAGTCGGCGTGTTCACAAAGTTGATTCCGAATTAATGAATGATTTCCGAGCACCCATCATCATCATCATCATCATCACACTTTATAGACCGTTTGTACCTTTCGGTGTGAGGTCTTTACTACTGATCATGGACCACCCTTCTCCATACCCCCCTATCCTGTGCCAAGAAGATGGTTTGTTCGCCTAGAGAAAGTCCCCTAACTTCTAAATCGGATTTAATTGAGTCTATAAACCTTCTCCTTGGCCTACCCCTGGGACGCACACCCGGGACTTGAGCATCCAATATCCTCTTTGGTAGCCTGCT